>VWZP01009082.1:1382605-1552245 GCA_013396995.1 Dicaeum eximium | reverse complement strand
ATGATTAACTGATGTTACCACTGGTGCTTTGTTTAGTCTGTTCCTTGTGCTGTGTTGCCACTGTTTTTTCTCTAGGTACTGGTTTTTGTATTATGAATTTTTTTCTATGGTAATGGAGAAAGAATTTGAGGAAATAGCAAGGCTAGTTTTTGAATTGGTTTTGCCACTGCTTTTCAGATTTGTTGACATAGTCCCAGAGCAACTGTTACCTTGCCAACCATAAAGTAATTCTTTTATTGGTAAATGAAGAGCTAAATGGCTCTTCCATCACTCTAGATCTCTAATGCAGTGTCCAGGTATGCAGGAAGTATCACTACTATGAATATAATCTTCTCTTCCTGTAATAGAAACAACTGCACAGAACCCAGAGCAAAGCTTTTTTCTCAAAGGCAGAAAACTGGCAAACTTGAGCAGAGGAAGTCAAGGGAATAAGGATGTGACTAAAAAGGAAGGCTTCTGTCAAGATGAATGAATGAATTGGTCACCTTAAAAATAGATTACTTTGAAACACATGAGACATCCTGGCTGCTTATATATCTTATAATGAATAAATTTAATCCAGATGTAGTTTACATGACCCAAATCCAAGCCGTTTATGCAAAATCTTCTTTACTAAAACCAAAATTAAACTCCTGTGAGTAAGGCCTTATAAGAAAAATTACAGAAATGTAAGCAGGCATGATTGTAATGATAATTTTGTTCTGATTAGTGAGAAAGTTCAGCTAGATCATAGAATATAGGTTGTTTATTTGTTTGCTTGGTTTTGCTGGGGAGTTGAAACTATACTAGGTTGAACCTGTCATTCACTTTCAATAATAATTAAAAAAAACCACCTTTTTGTTCTTTCTTCATTGAGCCAGTGAGTGCTGTTCTTTTAATGAGAATTTTGTTGTGTATTTCCCTGCAACTCCACCTCTCCATGTTCTTTACTGCGAGAATGTGACCTTATTCTGGGTCATGATTCAGTTTAATCTTTTGGTATGATTTTTATCACGGAAGAAAGGACAATATGTAATAGATCACAACATGAACAAGGTTTTTTTTCATGAAGATTATTTGCTGTAATTTTTCAGTAGCACTCTGGTAAAGAAGATTTATGGTTGCCATTAACCCTGAGTACAGGGTTATTTTATCCTTTGTGAATTGCTGAAAGAATTTCTAATGAAAATAAAGCCTTCTGCCAGGGGAAACCAGAAATATCTGTTCATAAAAAATGTTTAAAGGGCTGATAAACTCTCAAACTAAGACAGAGTAAACATGAATGGTGTGTATAGTTACTGTGTTACTGTAATTTATGGAGAGGGGATTGATGAACAAAACACTTCTCATCTGTTTTTTCTACAGATTCTAAATTGGGCCTTGCAGAATTCTACATAAATATCTAAACCAAAAGCCTGTGTGCTCAGGCAGGTAGGTGTAGGAGATCTATTGGTCTTATCAGATAGCCATACATTTCAAGAATTTTACCGTCCAAGTCCAGAATCTAGGCCTATCTGTGCAGGTGTACTATAAATATTTTGCTCCCCCAGATGCAACATTTCCTTAAGCATTTAAAGATGTTGGAAGTATTTTTAATAATTAACAGAGGGTCTGTTAGAAAATGAGAAATGTGAACTACCTAGGCTTTTTCATGTATTGACAGCCCAGATGTTACAGGAAATAAGAGAGATCTTACTGGCTTCACTGGTCTGCTCTGATTCATCAAAATCTCTGTAGAGGAAATTTATGTTGATTAAGAATCTAATTACAATTCCTTTTTTGAAATCTAATTGCTTGTAAAAGGTACAAGAATGAACAAGTAGGAGGTTGCTACCCTCTGTACATGTTGGATAAAATTCCAGCTGGCAGGGCATTGCTTTCCTCATCTCATTTATCTTCTGTGCTTTTAGCCTTGATATGAATATAATAGTAGCTTACTTTTTTTTTCAGTCTACAGAGATGTAAGGGAAAGAAAAATAGAACAGCAATCCTCTTTTAAAAGAATCAGGGTGGTTTGGATATATATATATATATATATATAGATAGATAGATAGATAGATAACTGGCAGCTGATTCAGATTCATTGGAGGGTGCTTTTTCCTTCTGCGCTTAGGATGTGGCTAAATACGAATCTCTAGGAATAAAAAAAAATCTGCAGAATTGAGAACAATGCAGTCACAAAGGGAGAGTGGTTTCAAGGTTATTCCTCCCTTGGGTATGTAACTGTGAATGGACTTAGTATTTTCACATGGAAGGGTCTTTTATCAAAACTGAGATAGCACTGCAGGGTCAAGGAAACAACAGAAAAATCCTGTGAATTCTGCCAGAACTGAGATTAGTGCCATAGGCTATAGAACCACTTTATGATGGTGAGACCATTCTCTTTCAGGAGCATCTATGACTGTACAGCATATTGGAAAATGAGCAACAAAATTTTGGACAAACGTAGTGGCATAAGTATTGCTTGTAAATCTTAGGCCTTACCTGTCTCACAGCCTGTTCCCTTAGTGGAACCTTAAGGCATTGCCCTGAGGAAGGAGCTGTCAGGGGAAGTTTCCTTTGGGAATCCCCTGTGGCAGACTTTTTCTGGCCCTGTGCATACTGTAGCTCTGGGTTCTCTTTGGCAACCTCTCCTTGCCATCCCTAATTAGATGGTCAGACAAGTCTTCACTGTGGACCAGCAGCCATGACTCACAGAGAAAGGTTTCAGGGGAAATTTCTTTTGTCAGCCTTCTTTGTCAGGCATTTTAGCCCTACTTATACTGCAGCTCTAGGGTGTGTTGTTTTCTCAGCCTTAATTCTATGTCTTCATCTGAGCCTTAAACCAAGACCTATAAAAATAATTCTGCAGTCCCCCTCTTGCGTTGGCAGCCCCTTTTGAGCCTTACTTGGCAGCTTCAGGCTTTCTTTGTTCACAAACTCTAAGAAAAATTGCAGGTCTTAATGAGAGTTTTAGAGTGTGTTTGGCACTTTTATTCACTTTATTCACTGTTATTCTTTTAGGAAAATGTATCAGTCCTTCATTGTTATGCTGAATGTGCTATAATGCTGCATGCTGAATAGGCAGGCTGTTAGGGCTACTCTTCTTGAATACTTGTTCTTACATAATTTAGTTTGTACTAAAATTCATTTTGAGGGGAGATAGTTATTTTTATGGTATGGAATGAATGGAAAGATTTGTCTAAACTTTAGATGAACATCTAAAAGTCTGTTTAAAGACTATGTAAAGAAGATTGTCTTCTATCATCTAACTGCTATATTCTCTCAATCCCCTAAAGTGATTGAAATACCTAATTTTGTAGATGTTGCATTCATGATTCATACAGAACCAGAGTGTATAACAAGGATACAAGCACTTCTACATTTTACGTCAAGGAAGAAGTGGTCTCTGGTGGTTTGAGTGAATATCACTGTCACACTTATTTTAAAAGCAAGTCCAACTACATTTTAAACTTGAAATTTAAAAATATATGATACCTTTCACTAGCGCACCTGTCAGAAAAAAAAAAAATTTTCTCGGTGTAGAGGGAAAACAATCACCTTTGCTCATTAGGCACATGCAGAATGTAATTTCATATAGTATGTCTGTTTTACTGACAGATTCTGTAACATGGCTGGAGTGATAAAGCTCACAACATAATTAAAGTGGCAAGAGTTTAACAATCCCCCAGTTTTATTGCTTAAAATATAACCTGATGGTGCTTCAGAAATTCATGAGGTTTTCAAGTGCTGGGGATAAAAAAAGAAGTATGATAAAGCTACTTCATCTTGAAATATTCAGGAGAGGTGGAACACGAGCCCATATGAGGGTGACTCCATTTTGGTAGGAAAAGGCTTAAAAATATAAATTATCATGGTCTAAAAGTTAATAAAAGTAATAGTTTGGGAGGAAAGTAATGACAAGCAGATATGTTACTCACGAAATTCCACAGTTCTGGAGTTAAGGGGTTTTTCCCTGAAACCAAGAGGACGTCAATATGAAATAGGTACTTTTTCATGCAGAATGTAGAAATTCTGGAATTTCTTACTCCAGGAAGTTATGGCATGGCAGAGTTTGTCTCAAACTTTAGCTGCGTGGAACGTAGGATGTCGCAAAAGAATCTTTTACATTCTTAAATGTCATTCAGTTTCACTTATGTTCTGGTTTGTTTGGTTTTTTCTTAATTAAAGCAACACCTTTTCTGATAACACCTATCAAAAATTTCATTAAAGATATGTATTTTAAAAATATGAAGAATCTAATAAGATCTTAAATTTCTTTTATTTGGACTATTAAAATGAAATCTTCCATTTATGACCCTTCTCCTCAGTAAATATTGGAAAATCTACATAAGTGTTTCATTCTGCTTGTCCCCAGTTTCCCATTTTTATTTTCCTAATTTCTTTTTTTCCTTTATATTCGTTCTAATTCCAGGGCACTGGCTTTTAACTGACCAGGTGAAGTGTTGCACATTCTTGGGAGGAGTTTTACTTAAAGGTTTGAAAATATTTGGACTTTTCAACTCTTTTTTTAATACCCCTCTTCAAAAAAAGTTCTTGACAATAACCTTCTGTTGTGGGAATTCACTCCTCATCTGCGTTTTTCATGTCTGTTTCTCATTGTATTGTTTACTGTTATGTTTCTGTTGTGGAAGCCTGCCATGTTCACTGTGAGTGACTAAGGTATAAAATGATGAAGAATGTTTTTGATTTTTTTTTTTAATCTCACTAATGTTTCCAGTAAATTAATGGACATTTATATATGATATAAAAGTAAATTTCCTGTAATTTTACTAAAATAGATCTCTGGCATTCAAGATAAACCAAGGAAAATATTTAAGTATAAATTTTGTTCTCTATTTAATATAGAGGTAGATTTCCCTATTTCATTTTGTATGGTTCATTCCCTGCCCTTTGATAGTGTTGTTTTCTTAGCTTATGCTTCAATGAAATTCTAGGAAATAGCCTGTATTTAGACTTGCAAGAATACCTTCCCAGAAACCTGTTAATTTCTGAGTGATGACTCTTTGTGGTGAAAGCATATTGATTTTTCATATTTTAGCCATCTTAAATTAACTATTTGTTTCAGGAAAGGTCATACTTGTCATATAATTGTAAATTACTAGAAATAATTAAGCATTGGCTTATGTACTGGTAAACAGGATATAATGTAAATTTGTCTTCTCAAACTGTGGTACATTTTAGTTTCTTTTCATTTTTTGTATAGTAATAGATTTCAGATTTTCTGTTTATTTTCCCCTAGGTTGTTCCTGATGAAATTAGTTTCAGATTTGTTTTACACAGAATGTCCATATTTGATGAAAACACATCATTTACTTCTAGTAATGCTTGCCTTTCCGTAAAAGGTGAAAGATGGATTCATATACCTGGCTGAGCCATAAAATTAGAATTTTAATTTATAGTTATTTGTGCTTTGGCTAATTCTCCCTGAAATGTTAGGAACCAGGACTTAGGTCCCAGCAGACATTTGTATATTTACAAATGATCTCAAATAGTTTCAAAACAATCTTTTCTTGCAGTGAAATTAGAGCATGTGATTTAATGTATTATTGCTGCATGCCATGGAAAGTTTAATCTTTGTTAGAATACTGTGAAGTAGCATATTTTCATAGATCCAGAGCCTCAAAAGCCCTTGGGTCTCAGCTATGGAATGGAGTGCCCAAATGGAATTACTTCCTGACCTGGTGCTTCCTAACTTACCTTCGGCTAAAGTATTCTGGGCATCCTACAGAAAGTTTGCCTCCATTTCATCACAGTTAGATGACCTGATGTGTGTTTTGTGCTCGAGTCTGCTCCAGATCCTCACAAAAGGATCCCTCAGGAGTTTACTGAGGGAGGCTACATTCAATAAACCTCTTTGATACACCAGAAGCATGTGCTTGAATTCCTTTAGCTCATTATTGTAACTCCATTTTGCAAAGGTGTGGTATTCTGAGACCTGCTGTCTTTCAGAGTGTCAGGGATTTTACCCTACTTTTTCCATTCTTTTACTGAAATTGTTCCATTAGCCCATGAACAACCAAATTACAGCTGGAGCAGAAAAAAAGCAAGCAAAACTGTTTGAAGGGATTTGGAAATTCTGAAGAGGCCTGTTCTTCAACTCATACTTCAAGACAGTCAATTTAGAATAGACAGATATTTTATTGAAAGCACAAATCCAATCTTCAAAACAGGTGTCCTTTCAAATTTTTTTTTTTAGCTTCTTCCAGCAGCTCTTCCCCTGCCCATGTTCCCTCTCCACAAGGCTGAGACATTTTGGGCTGCTGCAATGACTAAAGTTCTTCCTTCCCTGCCAGAATCTCTGTAGAAAAAGCAGAGTTGTTACATCTTCATGGCTCTCCTCTGAGAATACCAATTCCTTTTAGATAGAAAACTGAATTTAGTTTTTGTTCACTGCTTCAAATTATCTGGATTTAGGTTAATTATATCTAAATAAGAAACTTCATCAATTACAAGTAATTTGGTTTAAATTCCACAAGTTTTTTTCAGCAGAGGATAGCCAGGGCTCATGATTACGTCAGAGTAACTTATTTACTATGTGTGTAGTGCATACATTGTAATATATTTAGTTCTTCAGATATTCTGACTTTTAGCCTGAGATACTCAATAAAAGCATTAAGCCTATATTTAGAACAGCTTTAGTTCTTTTCATAAATACAAGCCATCTGCAAAGTCTGTGTGTGTACATGCATTGTGGGAGTGGGGCATTTAGAGGTTACATCTCTAGCAGTCTGGTTTGTTTAAAGTTAATTTATTTTCTCATGTAACTTGATTCCTTTTCACTGAGGCTGAAAAAAAATCAATTTCTATGATACGTCACCTCTTCCAAGTCATAACCCATGCTGCTGATTCATGACATGATTACCATGCCTTCAAAACTTCAATTAGCTCAATCTGAAATAGAATTTCCAAAGGCAGTGTTGTCCTTTGAGGTAATATAAATGTCAGATAAAAATGTACTAGCTGAATAAATACCATCCACTTACAGTTAAATACTAAGACCACAGATGGATTATGGCACTTAAGCAAATAGAGCCATATTGTAGAAAAAGTTGCAAATTTGCCTTTCAACCCTGTGACTTCTGTCCAAGAAGAATCAATATTAACCAAAAATAGACTTGCAGAGTTCTAAAGTAAGGTGCTTCTCTAAGTTGTGTATCTTTGTGAAAATTTTTCTGCTTTGAAATCAAATGCACTTGAATTAATTTATTTGCTGTTGCTTTTTTTTTTTTTTGTGTACTGCTGATACTCTTAGTTCTTAAGTTTCACTAAATTTCAGATTGAACTTCACATAAATTGAGAAAACTATTATTTCCATTTTGAAAGAGTTGAGCTTTTTTGGTGCACAGAAGATTTGGCACCCAGTGCAGCATCCATGGACGTGGTGTGGACTCATCAACTTTGCACATCATGGATACACCTCTGAATTTTCTCTTGGGAGGTGACAATTGCATGCTTTGTACAGTCTTCCCTTCTGTTAATCTGGTAATATGAAAAATGCATTTAGGATGAAAGTAGTCCTTGGAAAGGGAGATTGAGACAAAATGGTTTAGACCTAGCCCAAGGTTACTGTATGTTTTTTTGTTAAGGGGGCAGAAGAACATCCCCCAAAGAACTCTGAGCTGTGGTGACAGTTGTGACTGGCAGGTTTATATGAAGGGTTTGACTGGTCCTGGATTGTGCAGCATGCAATATGTGACAAAGCTGGCTTTAATAGTTTGCCTACTGGGCCTCAAAGACTTTCAGTAAGTTGTCACAACAACAGTTTCTTTTCAGAATGTTTGTACCCTCCTTCTCTTCGTGTTGCTGAGTGACTAATGTGGTATGTGGGGTATACACTTACTGCTTAAGAATAGTATATGTTTAAGGCTTTCACATAAGAATATGAACAGTGAAAAACAGGCAGTGGAAGTCTTCAGAAAAAAAAAATTCAGAAGCAGTGCGGTCACTGGCACTTGGATGTTTTTGGGACATGTGATTTGGTGATACTGGATTCTCAGGATTCCATATATCTCCTAGAATATTCTAATAGCTGCCAAGGCATGCAGTGATGTGCCCTGTCCAAGTGTTGTCAATCTTGGTGTTCTTTCTACATCAGACCCTAATTTAAGACAATGTAAAAAAGTTTAAGGACACAGTAAGTGGAGGAAAAGCAGTATGTTTGGTGCTTTTGCAACCCCCTTGTTTCAGCTGTGTTCTGTAAACGCATGTGTTGTGAAAAATATGCAGAAAATAACTAATGTTGCATTTTGCTTCAGCCAAATCATGATATGAGGGAACAGGTTGGGATTCCAGTGCACAGCTGAAACTTATAGGGCAAGGATGAATAATTTAGTAGGGATGCTCCTCTTTCTAGCATTAACTCAATCAAAACAATGGTTTGGGTTCAACATTCTCATCAGCAAAAATTTCTCCATGAGCCAAAATGGAGAACAGGACAAACTGTTAATTTTCAGTTCCTGTGCAGTGAAAATGGTGGTGGTATTATAAATCAGTTTCTGAAAGCTGCTAGAACTATCAAGCATAATCCAAGCCCTGCAATCTATTTTGAAACATTATTCTCTAAGTGGCAGACTTCAATACTACTCACCATTATTTTTTCAACTTCTGGTTGGTGTATCTGAGATGCAGAGCTGTGATAATGACCTTTATTACACAGAATCCAGTGTAATAGCTCAAGCATTTTTTCCAGGGCATAATGGATGGGTTTGATATGAACAGCTTGCTTTTAGGTTTAGTGTTGGAAAAAGTAATTACTACAAGGTGATTGCAATGCTGCTGGTTTTGTTTGGAACATAAGGTGACTATTCCAGCACAATTAAGGATGAAATCTGGTTAGATTTTGATAAAATCCCAAGTAAACATGCACCTGTAAGAATCATGCTCTGTCTGATAAATATCCTGTATCTATAAACAAGAGTTATAGTGGAAACGAAGCAAAACTTAATGTATGTTTCTTACATTGGTCAGATGACCCTGGTGCTGCACAAGATGGGTGTTGAAGGAAAAAGAACCTTGATGCTGGTTGAATTTTTTTTTTTTTTTTTTTTTTTTTTTTTTCCCATGGCATGTCAGATTTTAATTTTGCATGGTATTTGCCATATTTTATATTTTACTTTTTCTTGCTTAAAAAAATAAAATATTAACTTCTGGTGGTTTGGGAATGGTATTCTCCAATTTACTAGTCTTGCCAAAACCACGCCACTGCTCACTTCTGCCCTCACTCTCCAACTGGATGCCCAAAAGTCAAAGATCATGGGTGGAGCTCCTTGTGACATAGGAACTGGCTTTCTGACTATTTATTATTGTAATTACCAGAAACATTAACATGAACATAGAGCTACAGGAGCTCAAATAGACTCCTGTATTGTTCACTAAGTAGTTACACCTTTGTGATGTCATAACTGGCTATGGTAGAAAGGATTACAGGGTACCAAAGAGAATTGTGGCTTGAAGTGTTGAGTAAGCGAAGGAACAAATTACTATTTGTAGGAATTATTTGTCATTTTTTGAATTATCTCAGGTTTGCTTTTTGATTGACTCTACATAACTAGCACAGTGTCTACTTCATGAAGTTCTGATTTTCTTTTCTTTCAAAACCAAATGATACCACTGAAAAATTTTAAAGTGAATCTATTATACTCTTTTTGATGAGGAAAACAAGAATATGGTTTTACTGACAAGAAGTCCAACAGTACTGAAAGAGTAGCACCTCAATTACCTTATCTCTTCAGAACATAAATTAGATAAGTAAGGAATCTGAAAAATGGTATTTTTGTAAAGCTCCAAATATCTTGAAAATAATGAACTTAGTGTAATCCAATCAAAAATATTTCTAACTTTGCTTTACATTTAGAATACTTTTCTTCAGCTAAGAACTATATTTTTAATCGAAGTCTGAGTCAGAGAGTGACTCCACAGTTATCTGTATAAGACTGGAAATTGGAGAAAGCTCTAAAACTGATTGAAGTTCAAAACTGTTTTCATTAATAGGTTTATCCAGAAGCAACTATTTTGTTTTATAAGGACAAAGAGCCTTTTTTTATGTTGACATATTAGAAGCACTGCTGCCACCAAGACTGAGACACTTTCTTGATAGGCCAGTGCTATTTAAAGATCACACAAAAAACTTTCAAAGGAAATACACAGAGGAAGGGCATGCATTTGATTTTTCACTGGAGGTGACCAATAACAAATATAGTTTATGTGGAACTTGTAAGGAATGTGTTTATTTTAAGAGGTTGGGCATGGAAATAAAAATAGAAACACCTGAATATGGTAACACTTTGTGTTTAATAAGCACTTTGTGTGTAATAAGCAGCGTTATTTGTAACTGTCAAAGTCATATTCTGAAGCCTTTAACTTAAGATATTTTGATGTGACTTTCAGAGAATCAGAGCTAAAGGATATGGAAATAATAATGAACTCCACAGCAGAAATTATCCCTAGGCTTTTGGTTGTGCAAATTCTGAGATGGGGTTTATCAGTATTATAATATATACAAATTGTTAGAATGACCGGTTTGATCTTACATCAATAGCAAAACTAGAGAAGGATGAGTGGGAAACATGCAGCATGAAATAAGTAAGAGAAAGTTGAATGACTTTCAATTAACCAAGTAATATTTTCCAAAATTAGTGGTTACTAGGTTTTTCTTTAAACAAAAACCAAACTACTAAAATAATATTTTATAGTTTATCAGTTGATCACAACTTACAATATACAGGCACAGTATGTCTAGTTGTTTGCTAAAATTATTTTAAAACTTCTTGAAAATATTTGGGAACATAACTGTAATATCATCCTGCCCTTGTTTTATGCTGTGGTAACAAAAGCTTTAACTTCTCGTTTTTAAATGCCTCTTATCATTCTGTGTACTCTTAGCCATGATCTTTCAGCTTTTAACACATTCGTTTTCATTAATTAATTTCAGGAATTATTATTTACTTTTCAATTCTGCAGTCTTGTATTTCAGTGTTCTTAGATCTTGTCTCTACCAGAGATATCTGTATCCTTCATTGATTAAGTTAATGTAGCAGCAGACTTAGGGGTGGATTTCTGATTATTTCATGCATTTTCTGAGATTGAGACACATCAGACTGGATGGCTCCCGTTGTCAGCTATTTTCTTACTCTCATCAGGTTAAAACTGAGTTTTTTGCTATCATTTGTATGTAATGACTTTAGATTTGATTTTGAATCCTCTGGCATCAATGATTGTTTGAAACAGAGCATCTTTTTGATTGACTAATCAGGTGAAGTCTGGATTAGTAAAGTATCAGACTGAAATACAGGATATGCAGGTTCTCTTTACACTTACCCCAGTGACAGAGCAGTGATGAGACAGGTGCTTCATTACTGTGTGCTGGACTTAAACCTGACTGTAAAGTAGGCATAACTATGCTAATGCAGGTAAAGTGCATTAGAGGTTTAAAGCACTGTAGGAGAGAAGTTACTGTTAAAGGGATGATTCCTGTGTTATGTCTCTTCAGTCTAGCCTAGGAAATACCAATCTAACTGCTGGACAACTGCAATCTTTTGAACAATCTAAATTTTTAACTTAACACTGTTGAGATTTTTTTTTTTGTTTATTTGGCATTTTTTGTTTGTTTTGAGGGTTTTGTTTTGGGTTTTTTTTGCTTGTGTCTTGCCTTCCTTTCAAAAGGAAGAAGTAGCTCTGTTCTTTTAAAGATGTATATGTACTTATGTAGTATAAAGAAAAGGTGGTGTACTTGAAAAGCCTTATGAAACAAGTCAGATCAGTAATCTCAAAGTGGTGTGGAAATAAACAGTTCTCTTTGATCTAAAAGTATAGCAAGATAAAATATACAGATGTTAACTCACATTTCTAATTTTTAATCCTCTGTGAAGGTGATTCCCTTTTTCTGAAGTTCTGTCTGCACACTAGAAGTGCACTTAGGGAATTAGGAGGATTAGACAACTAGAAGTTAGTGAAATATGGATAATATCCAGTTTTGAGTTAAAGCATTAATAGAAACTTTAATATGCTCCTAGTAAGTAGTAATAGTAGTATGAAATTAATTTCTTGTTAATACTCAAGTATAACTCTTCTGTTGCAAGCAGTGCTAAGATCCTCCTTGATCCCCCTAGTCTGTCATACGAAAAACCACTGCTCAAAAAGTTACTTTTAGTTGGTGTGGCCTCCTGCAGTAGCTGCCAGCACCCAAAGGTTGCAGCAAGGATTGACAGGACAGTAAAAGAGGACTAAGCTCTCTAACCACAGTAAAATACAAGACTGTAGGACAGCAAATACCACTGTAAAGAGAAACAGATAGGAATTCCTGTTCACATGTTATAGAATCTTGGATTCTGTTTCATGTCTCACCGGCTTGGGCAGGGGATGTTCCCTTTTCTCCAACCACTCTGTTTTACAGCACTGCCACCATTATTGGGTGGCAGTGCTGTAAAATAAAGAGTGGCTGCTGTTTTCAGGGGCTTCTCTAGTATGAACAGAAGAATAAAGCCAGTGTAATAAGAACTGAAGTAGTATGTAATAACACTGAAAAGTGCCTCCCTATTCAGTGAATTGTGTGAAACAAATATTTCTTTGGTATCTTATCCATAACCTAAAAGGACACCAGAAAAAAACCACTAATAAACCATAGCAAAACATAATAAAATAAGATTTTTTTTCCTCCATGAAAGCACAGTTTTTTAATCTACACTATTTATATAAAGTAGGACGTGTCTAGATGTGGAAAGAAAAAAAGTTTACTTAGAACTATCCAAAAAGTAGGTCTGTAAGCTGGGATGTGTGAGAACTACATCCCTATTTCAAATCAGTAGGAATCAAAAAACCCCAGAATTTCTGACATCTAGGCAAGATCCTAAAAGATGAGGATTCGCTGGCTTGTAAGAGTTTCTTGGAAAAGTTTGCCTATGACTCTTCTTTTTAAGGTCCTATGTGGTGATCAGATAAAAAGGATGTGCAGTTGTGAGTTAGGAAGGTAAAAGAAGCCAGAGTACAGTGATTTTGGAGGGGCTCAGAGGATTATGCTGTATTGTGTAAAAGGAAAACAGTAATTAAGGTCTCCAGATCTAAAACATTTATGCATATAAAACATTTATAAGAAAACATCAAAAATGAAACAAAATCATTCCGATTCAGCCACTGACTGAACCTGACTATAGTTTTTGCTACATTCACGTGATGAAAGGGTTGTGGCAGTTGAGGGATTTTGCTTTGTATTTTTTTTTCCTTAGAATGAATTTAAGTAGTTTCAAACTGAGATTCTCATTGTCTAGGAAAACATTAGTATGAAAACTTGAATAGCACCTGTGTAACCTGTCAAATGAATAGATCTACAGCCACAATTACAGAAAGGCTTTCATGTGCAAAAGTGTGTCCTCAAACTTGAAATAGAGTGTTTGAAATCAAGTTCATCTGATAACAACTTGGTTGAAAATATTGACAGGGTCCAGGTAAAAAAGCTATATTCTTTGTCATCAGTGAATGGCAAATAACTGATTCAGTGGAAGAATGGTTACTCAAGAGTTTATCTAGATACTTTAGTATCCTGTAGTATAATTCTTGATATATCACCTCTTCATTTCCTTAACTATTTTGCTTTAAATACCCTGTACTTGCCTTGAAACATTCATTCCCCCTTTTTATTTTGAAAAAAGGTTGGTGTATAACTACATTTGTTTGTGGGAAAATAGAAGCAGACATAATTTTTAGGAACTGTTATTTAAATTGCTTTTTAAAAATTCTGCCCATGTCTTGAATGAAAATTTTAATTAGGTTCTGGATGCCAGTCTTGTAATGTAAGGTATAGAATACATGGAAGCACAGAGGCTTCTTGGATCAAAAAGGTTGGTTTTTCAAAATAACTATGATCTTTCTAAACCATTTTAAAATGAGCTTCTTGGTTTCTGAATTTTGTTAGATTATATATAAACTCTGTTGTTCTGCTTTGGAGGAATTAATGCATAATTTAGTAATAAAACAAATATGCTTTGTTGTAGTCTTTAAAATCTCAGCAGTTCCAGCTCATATCTGATATGCATGGGTACTGCAGTCACTAAGAGATGGCACAGTTATAGTGCATTTCACATGAATCTGTGCAGTTCTAAGGGAACTGTAAAATACATATTCTATATTCTTTTCTATAAAACATGTGTGTATAACATGAATCTCCTGAGATATCTGATTAATAGTTTCTCCCTTTGTAAATTAAAGGGAAACAAAATAAAATCCTCCCTACAACTTTCACGGTCCATATATGAACTAAGATGTAGACTATACCTAGTTGTCATTTCATTTCATATAATGAAAATGCATTTCTTTTCTACCTAATTGAGAATTGGGGTGCCTTTATAAGTGTTTTATTGTCCCTGAGGACATCCCCAGTGAAAATGTAAAACCCACATGGTCTCCACAACTCTCTCCTAAGACCATGTTTTTGTCTTGGAAGTAACACTGTGTAATATGAGATACAGCAGTTGCCAAGGTAACTTCTTTTCTCATTTGATAGCAGCAGGTGAATGGTTGCCTGGTTATCCACAGTAATTTTCTGGGCCCCTAGTAATTCATGAAGGATATACACATTCTTTCCCAGGCTTGTTTTTTCTCTCACAGAAGCTTTGACTAAAATCCCAAGGTACATGATAAGTATTAAAATATTATTCAATATCATTAAATAATTATTCTTCCTTTAGTGCTGTGTTTTTAATATTAATATTTTAATACTGTTTTAAATGCAGAATATTATACCGAGGTATTTTTATATTATGATAGTTCTTTTCAGAACAACTTATTTTCTGATTTTTTTTTTTAATCTTGGTTTGCTATTTCAAAACCCTTCAGAAATTTAACTAATTAACACCATATTTAAGTCTGGAGCTAATTAGACAAACTTTCAAGTGCAATTTCTGGTTTGTTTTTATTGCACTTTCCTTTGGTGAAATCAGCAAGATGTTTGGAAATAAGACTGGTTTCTCATTCTAATTCTGCTGCAGCATTCTCCTGAATTTAAAAGGAAATGCACCCAGCAAAGAGGTGTTCAGATTTTGTGGACTTTGAGAATAGGTGGGAAAGTTCTCATGAAATGTGACACAATAATTATTTTCAGTGATTAGAACATAAGTCTTCAGTGTGTCATAATTAAGTTTTAGGTTTACTGTATAAGACAGTTTTATTTGGTCTGTTGGCAGGTTCAGAAAGAATCTGTTGCATTGTTTATAACTCAGTTTATTAGTTCATTACATACACATAATCAGAATGGGAAGAAAATCTTAAATTTGGGACAAACAGAATATGCTTTAGAGATTTCACTTGTGCATAAATTTGGCCATCCAAGACCCTGAACATGTCATCTGTATGTGGCCTGAATTTCAGCTGTTAAATACCTCAGACCGGAGCAATCGCCTCACGTAATCTCCAAATTTAGCACTTTATGTGGAACAGCATTGATTAAAGAAAAATATATCTCTCTTTATAATTCTGTTGCTATTATGAATAATACCAGTGTCCCCAAATCCTAACATTACAAACAAGCTGGCAGTACATAAGTAATCAGCTAAATAAAGCCATCAGCCATATTTATGAAGAGAAGGACAAGACAGGGTCAAAGCTGTTCCACCTTTAAAAATTAGATAGTGGAACAATTCTGTGTAATGGCAATCATAACATTCTGAGAGATTTGATGGAAATCTTGGGTTTACTTAATTTCTATAGGTTTTCTCTTTGAGTACTTGCTTTCTGAAAAGCAGAATTAGTGCTGGAGATGAGTCTTTTAAAGCTGACAGTGAAACTGCTTTATAAAAGAAGTTTAGTCTGCTTTGTTTCAACTACTGAAATAAAATGGAAGGTGTGTCATTGTATGGGATAGAAAGTTCTTGGCTCAGAAGTAAGTTCTTTTGCCTCTGTCCTAGGGCTGGAGAACAAGTAGATTTGTTTTAAGCATCCATCTTGGCCAAGACCACCACCTGAGAGGTAGACTCAACATCTTGACACCACTGTAAATATTAATGTTAGCTCTGATTTATTTTGATAGCCTTGTCAGGCACTTATTCACCAAAAGTGCTTCTTTCAGTAGATCAGACTCTTAGAATTAACAATACCAGTGTAATTCCCAGTCTGAGGACACATGTTTACTGGGGCATGTAACTTCAAACAGATATGATAGTTGTTCTTCTCCCTTCAGGACTTGACACTAAATCCCACAGCTAAAGTGAGTGACAGCAGAGACCAAAGCTCTAGGATTCTGGATTGACTTGTAAATTACCTGAAGCGCAGCAGTTTGTAACAAATAAACCTCCTCAAGACTTCTGGAGAAGCTTTCATTAAAATTATTTTTTAATGTTTAATTCTTAAAATTTCTCTCTCTTCTATAAAGATTTCCCAATTCAAGTCTGCTATTAAACAAAGGTGAACAAGAAGAATGTTAATAGAGCTGCTAATAATTTCTGAACAATAGAAAGAAAATGCCTTATTGATACATATTTATTCACTCTGGTTCTACATATCATGTTTTTGTTTTATAAAGTTGCTCAATAGTGGAATATGTTGGAAAATACTGTCCTTTTAAGCTGTCAGACTAGTACTCCTGTTTATTTCAGTAGGGCAAAACTGACCTTTCTTCGACAATACCCTTGAAGTTTGCAGCTTCAGTACAGTTAAATGTTAAAACTAACCCAACCACACATAAAACAACAAGCAAAATTGAGGGTACTTAGGTCCTCCTAAAGCTGCATTTCTCTGTGGTAATTATTTTCTTCTTTAGGTGTAATAGGGCTTCTAGAAGCTCTAAGTACCAGGCATGTGTTTTCTTCAGAGTGACTATTGTTGCAGAGGTGAATCAGCAAATCATCCATAGGTTGTGTTTTCAAAATTCTTCTTAGTTTATAGAAGTAAAGGTTGGCACTTACTGGGAATTTTAACAACTCTGGTGAATTAAATCTATGAAATACAGATCTGTGAGTCCAGAAAATAGCTTTGAAAAGATTCAGTATTACATTTAAATAGACAAAATGATGAATTTAATTGTTTTCATAATTATTATGTTAAAGGTTTGGTGCTTTTTGTGTATGCAGAAGCTGCACTGTGGCAGTAAATAATGTTGTGTGTGAATTACTGACTCTTATAAATGGGATTTATCAACGGAACTGGTTTTGAAAAGAATGGTTTTAAAGAATGGGTTTGAAATAAGGGAAGTTTTTCCTATTGCTTATGATGTACACTTTAAAAAAACACTGATTAGGAAAAACAAAAGTTAAATCACAGTTTGATCTTGTGTTGGTCCAAATGGCCACCACAGAACAAATACTGGTAAAATCCTACTTTGAGTTATTTTGACAACATAAAATGTATTTAGGGACTTAAAAATTGAATGTGTGCAAATGCCATCCATTATAATGTAAAACTTCATCTCCAGCTTTCAGTAGGCATTCTCAAGTTCTGTGTGTTGTGGCTAAATACAATCCAGGCATTTATGAGTGCAGATGGTGTTTTTAACCAGCTGTACCACTGTGATGTAAAAGGAATTCCTTGTAACATAGAAGGGCACCTCATCAGCTGAGGGGAATGCAAGGAGAAGTGATCTAAATGAGCCCATAGAAACATCTGTTGCAGTCATAAATATATATGAGAATGTTCAGCTGTATAGAATTAAAATTATGTTTCAATAACACTTATTTTAATAAGCCATAAACGAGATTGCATTGCAAATTACAGATGTTGACTGAATTTTAAAATCAAACTAATGCTTATTTTTGTGCTGCATTTTCACATGAAGATAACATTGTGTTTCCCTTAATACAGTTAGAAATAAAGCATTTGGCAAAGAAAGTAACAGACTTGCCCTGTATTTTTTGTGAAGAGTCATAGTTTCAGCTAGAAATGATGAATAAATTTGAAATATATTTTGTATATCACTCTTCACTTAAGAAAAAAAATTGGAAGTTATCTCCTCTTTATCTAAGTGTAAAGTCTCTTTAACATTCCTGTCATCTTGGAACTAGCAAAAATGGCTTTTTAAATGAAGCACTTAATTGTCTTCAATGGTTAATGGATTTAATTAGTTTATCAATTAGGTCAATTGTTTTGCAGTATTTACAGTCTTAGAGAGCTCTTGTCAGTGCTGGTAAGGTCACAATGAGTTTCTACACACTTGAGAGAAATAAAAAGAATGAGTCATACCCATATCCCAGGGATGGGATTGTTTTCTTAAGTCTTAATGGCAGAATTCCCATTCACCTAAATAGGACAAAATTTCAGCCTCTTCTCATCTTTTACATTTCTTACCTGCAAAATAACTTGCTTAATGTGTTTTCAAAGTTGTGCTTCTGTCAATCCCCAGTATTTTTTCTTTCTGTTTTTTGTTTTCCAGAATGATCTTGTGGTTTAACCCTGGCCAACAACTGAGCCACTTCCACTTCTCCCCTCTCCCCACCACTGCCACGAGGGGAAGAGAATTGAAAGAGTAAAAGTAAGAAAACTCTTGAGTTGAGATAAAGACAGTTTAATAGGGAAAGCAAAGGCTGTGCACACACAGAGCACAAGGAATTTGTTTCCTACTTCCCATGAGCAGGCAGGTGTTCAGCCGTCCCCAGGAAAGTGTGGCTCAATTGTGTGTGGTGATTACCTGGGAAAACAGGTGCCATCACTCCAAATGTCCTCCTGTTCCTTCTTTCCTCAGCTTCATAGGCTGAGCATGATGTCAGATGATATGAAATATCCCTTTGGTCAGTTGAGGTCAGCTGTCCCAAATGTGTCACCTCCCAGGCTCTAGTGCAGCCTCCTTGCTGTGGGGTGGTGTGAACAGCAGGGAATGCTTTGTCTGAGTGTAAGCACTGCTCAGCAATGGCTGGAACATCCCTGTACTGCCACAGTGTTTTCAGTATCCAAAACACAGCCCCATACTAGCTACTGGAAAGAAAATTCACTCTATCCCAGCTAAAACCAGCACAAATGGCGAATTCCAGCCTTTTCTCAAGTCTACTACTTGTGTGCCCTCTTTAGAGTGGTGAACTCGATGATTTTTTTTCCATTATTCTATTATAATTTTGCACTACAGGTATAGCTTACTCTGATTTCCTGCTGCAAATCCTGTTTCCACTTACTGATCATCTTCAAGCAAATATGTAATACATGCCTTAAACAATCTATCTCAGTGCTCTAATCAACACCCATTTAAATGCGACACAGGTTTTATGTCTGTCTGGATTTGCCAATCTAACTGACATAACTTGGATTTATTAGAAAAGTTCTAAATACTGTTACACTGTCAATTAAAAATAAAACTCCTGAAGTAGTCTGAAGAACATGCAAGTTGATATTTAGCATTTAAATTTTTTAAATAACCCATTTAACTATAAATAATGTCATTAATACTTGAAGAGTAGATTACCTACAGTGCTTAGCAGTGTATTAAAATTGTTATCTCAGAATATTTGAATAGTGATTGAAATGAAATGCTGAAATGTATTAATCTTTTTACTCCTCATTTAGGAAGAATACAATAATGAAAAAACTAATGGTCTGAAATTTGTGTGCACTATTCAGAGAGAAGCTTGGATAATTCCTGCTCCCAAAGGACTATTTCTGTCAGGCCTTGTTAGGCTTGACTCGTATCATCCTTGGGAGCTGCTCTGTCAAATTGATGTTTATTTGATATGTATTTGATTTCTCTTCAGTAAATTTGTCCAAACACATGCATCATGTGCACAAATGCCTGCTTGTATGCTAAGAAGATGAGCAGAAGGGGACACTGGGAGATGTCAATCCGTGTTTTAGGTGGTTGTGGCTGGCTGTAGGCTGATAGGCATCTTCAGCTTGACTGCACCTTCTACAAACATTCACTGGCTCCTGCCTCAAGGTGGAGCTGTTATATTTGCAATGGAGATGAAGACTTGAAAAAGCATTTTCTTCCCCCAAATGCTGTTTCTGATTCAAATAGATGTACGAGTTATATCGGTAAAGAAAAATAGCAAGCGATTTTCCTCCCTCTCAGCAAAAGCTGGAGTCATCAGCATGTCACACAGGTGGATGGGCCTACAACACTGACTTTTATTCAGTCTGACATCACCTTTGGAAGGTTCAGGAAGATGCATACCTTTCACTTCCAGTAGGTATCCAGCACGATTATGACAATGTGCACATTCCAGCTGTCAAAAGCAGTGCTGTTCTTCTCGTGGCTCTTTGTAATTGGGAATGTTTTCCCAGAAGACAGTATATGTGTGTGTATTGTGTTCTAATTGAGACTATATGAGACAGTTATGGCAGGCTGTCAAATCAATGGGACACTGGGTATATTTTAGTCTCTATGCTATAGTCTAAATAACCTTTTAAGGGCTCTGTTCCCTCAGTGTGGTAAATAAATGCTGAATGTTTTATAATTAATAGGCCTTTGAGTAATATGTTCCACATGGCTTTATTGCTGGAATGAGACCTTTTTATCACTAAATACACAATAGTGACATGAGGTCATTTCAGCATGAAGAAATGCATAAATCTCATAGATGAATGAAGTCAGTTTATTGTGAAGTTTAGTTTAACAGGAATACTCTAAAGTAAACCTTGGTGGCAAATTTAAGGAAACTGAGAGAAATCCATAAATACTTAATCTAGTCATCTTCGAGCTCTCAGATTAATACTATGACTGTCTATCTCAGCTGGATTTGTGGAAGTGATGCTCATTTCCTGCCTATTTTTTATTTCTTTGAGTGAGAGTATCTTTATTAGGGTAACTTAAAATATTCGTTATATAATACATTTCTAAAACTTCTTTCTTCAGCGTGCATGAAAGAGATTGGGCCAAGCCTCTGTCTTAACAGGTGTAACAAATGACCTGCTTTTAGTTCATTTTGTGTGAAGCTTACCAGAAGTGAGAAGAAATTAAATTAGGCTGTGAATAGCTGGTGCAACCTGAACTGGGAGCAGGTCTGGAGACTCTCTGATGGGCTGGGTCGAAAATGCCCATTGGTGAAGGGGTTCACACTTTGAAGGCAGCATTCTATGCACAGCTGGGTGACATCTTTTTTGTTAAGGCATTTATTCACCAAAAAATGTGGCTTGTAATTGCTGGCAGTATTGGTAAAATGGGATTCAATTACCTTTGACTGGCACAAAAGTGGAAAAAAAAAGAAACATTCTTGAGTAGTGAAACATTTTAGTGTTCTAAAAACCGACATTTTGGTCATTTGGGCCTAGACTGGAGCATGGATACTTGAAGATAATGCACAAAACTGAAGATAAATTCCTTATTTCAATAAATAAGGAGATCAAGGACAATTCCTTGATTTACATGGATGTTATTTGCATATTGATGATGAATTGTTTTGTCCTTTTTGTCCAATTGCCTCCAAGTACTTTATTTTTTTTCCTGTTAGAACTTTTGTTTCTTCTTCTAATACATGAATTGATTCCTTCAGTGGGAGAATTCACTTCACTATTAAAAAAACCAGCAACACGGATTCATAGTTTAGTGATGTAAATGATAATTCTGCTTTAATTCTAAACCTAGTTCTTCTATTAAAAATTACGGGTATGCAAGTAGTTCTAGCTGGTTGAAATAATTCAATTTTTCTTAAATCATACTGAGCCTGAAATATAAATAAGAAGGACTGAAAATTGTGATAGTTTGAGCTTTTTGCCTTTTAAAATTTATATTTATTTATTTTATTTTATTTTTTAAATTGTTTGTTTGGGGAGCTCTTACTAAGGATTTTAAACCTTGTGTTGTGGAATTAGTAGTCTGTTTGCCCTAGTCTGTGTTGGCTGTCTTGCCTAGTGTTTTTCAGAGTGTTTAGGGACATGTTTGATACCTTTGATGAAAACGAATGTTGAAATTCTCTCCTAACAGGAGTCCAAGGTATTTGGCTGTGCAGTCAGTTCTGCAAATTTATTTCTATGTTTTCTCCATGCTTTAGGTGCCTTGGGCCCAGTTTTTGAGTAATTTTGGTTCCCGCCTCATATGCTATTTATGGTTCTTAGATGGTTCATATCTGTTCTGAGAAAGATAATTCCTTATAGCAATATTTAAAGTTATTTGAAACTAATTGGAGGCTGTCTGAAGCTCAGTTTTGTCTGTTTATCCTAAGTTGGTGAGAATAAACTTGGACTCACTTTCAGACTAAGAAGCAACTGAGCACAGCCTTGGCAGTTGTCAGGACTTTATTGCAGGATGATGATGATGGTTTGTTGTTGTTGTAGGATGCATGTATGAGTGATTCCTCTTTGTTTTATAGGTAAATTTCTTAATTTTCGGGCTTGAATCAGTATGAATTAAAATTAGTGTGGAGTAAACCTTCTATCCCTGTCTCATGTTTCTTCTCAGCTTATTCTGAGAGCTGTACTCTCTGTCTTCCTGCTCAGCTTCTCAGAATTACTGCAGATAGCATCATTTAAAAATCAAACTGCCAGTTTCAGACCCTGCTCTTGCTTATCTATGTTAATTCCAGCTGGCAGCTTCAGCTCAGGTTGGCTTGGAGTGGTTGGGGCTGTCAGAAAATCTTTTGCTATCAACTCAGCAGAAGTGATCTGAAAAACACAGCAGAAGGAAGAAGATGAGCTGAATAAGCTTCTAGCCAGCTAATAAGGGTAAGTTCACAAATCCAGCAGGGCTTGGATGTCTGAAAAGCATACTGATGCTCACAGTTCCTGAGAAGGGCTTGCTGTTTGGCCTTAGCAGAACTATGTAGGTGGATAACTCATTTCACAAAGATACTGCTCCCCTTCTGTCAGACAAAGGTATGTCATCAGGGAAGAATCTCTAAAAGTTATGAACTGCAGACTCCCTTGTATTTTTCAGCCTTTACTGGTATTTTATGCATACAGATAAAGTAATGAATAGAATATTCAAAACATATCCCCATTTTCTTTAAGCTTTCTGGAACATTTTAGTTTATTAACACAAAAAAGGAATCTTAAAGAGAATAATTTAATAATGTTGAGAGACTGACTTGATTATGAAATAAATTATAAATTATAGATGACAGTCAAGTTGTCCTGGACTTGTCCTATCTCTCTTCTCTCAATTCAGTGGTCTCAATCCTCATCCTCCTCCAAATAATTTTCAGAGAGAATGAACTTGGAATATTTCCTTGGGATTTCAGCAAGTTGTGACACTCTACAAATATCAACAATACTTAAGATGAATCTGTACTGGATATTATGACGCTTTCAGAATGTATCTGAATATCTGAAAGTACTGTATTTTATGTCCATAGGAGTGGGTACCCAGTTGATCAGACATGCTGAACAGATACCACCTGTATAAAATAATAGATCATATACAGAGCACTATTGTGTGAATGGATTTTCCTGAATGAATGTCTTTGGCATAGCAGCCTGAAAAAAAGAATCTGTGGGGGGAAAACCCCCTCAAGCAAACATGTAAAGTGAATTCTCCAGGAAATGTGTTTTAATACATCTGTAGTTTTTTTATTTGTGCATCACACATATAATGAATTTTGTTCAGTAATTCTAAAATAAAGAGAAATATTAACCCCATAGGTTATTTTTTCTGTCAGTTAGGCAGTTAGAATATCTTCACACTATTTAGAAGTTCTGGAAACCTTGCTCTTACAACCAAAAGAACATTTCTTGAGCATTGAGTTACCCGGTTCTGTTCATGCTCTTCTGCTGTGTCCATCACCAAGTTATTTGTTTTCCTGACCTGTTCCTATGGGAACCATGTGGTTTTAATTACATGTTATGATGTCGGATTATCTTTTTTGCTTTGGCAAGATTGCTTAATGTCATTCCATCTCTGAAATGAAAAAACATGCATTTTTCAGTTGGCATGAAAATACTGTCAGACAATAAATTAGAGGTGATACTTTCCCTAAATTCCATTAGACTATTTTGGGACTCCATTTATTCTTTGGGGTTTATTGCTGTTGTTTTCAGAGTATTCTCATTAAAACTCTTGCTGTACTGTGCTGATGTGGTGGATGAAGGAAGTAAATATAGTCATTGTGGAAGATGCAAGCAGAAGTAGAAATGCATTTACTAGCAGAGGAAAAGAGGAGTCAGATGATGGAGCGTACCATGTAGGGTTTGAAGGGGTATTACAGCAGCCTTTGTATTCAGAAATTTTGGCTTTCTTAAAAAAAACCTGCATTTGCTCAGCATAGTATACTCTCAAGTTGTAGAAAGAGTACTGCTCACAGCTTTTTATGTATCAGAACTAATGTACTCAGCAGTAGTAACTTTAAAGGAAAATGGCTGCCTGACAGCCTATTTTTTCCAGGAGGCATTTGTTTGGCAGGTAAACCTATTGAGAAGCTGGCAAAAAGTCAGCAGGAGTGCTGGAGGTAATGCAGGGTCAGAAGGAGGTCTAGAGGCAGTGGCTGTGTCTGCTGACTCTTCTTTTGACTTCTCCTGTTTAATTTTGCGATTTAGTGACCTTTTATAGTTCAGCAGACAAGGGAGCTAGCTGGCAAATACATCAGTGGGGCTTCAGAGGCAATTTTATTTCAAGATAGACAAAGTACAGTTGCACAGTAGTGTGTTGGGGGGAGTATGAAACTCAGAGCACTTTTGCCCAGGTGTTTCTTGTGTGGATTTAGTCAGGTATGTTGCCATGGGTAGTGTCAAAGCGTTCTGTGAGTGCAGTGCTTGAAAAAATAGTTATGACCAGCATTATTCTGGAATGTGCTGTCTGAGAAATGCATTAAAGCCTACAGAAACTGAAACCCTTAATGGAACTTGTCTGAGCCTTCTAGTAATGAGTAAGTTTCAAGGTTATTTCATAATATTTCATACTAAGGTGAAAGTTGATATAATTTCAGTACTATTTCTCTTTATGCTGAGAGAAATCTGCTAAAGGTAATCTGCTGAGTTTGTGTTGAGAAATCTCTATAGTTTTTTGTAATAAAGCAAACCTACATTTTTCTGGCCCTCTTAACCACAACTTCCAGAAAAAGTAGCTTTACTTTTACAATACACTGAGGATAGTAATTTATTTTATTGTAGGGTGAGGTTGTGTAGGGTGAGGTAATGTAGGGTTAGTGTTTTCTTTCGTGTTAAGTGTTTTTCTAAGCTGATATAAACAGAAAATTATAACATTTTCTGCGTAGTATCAATGCATGGGTTGTTGTCTACTTAGGGAGAATAGAATGATCTCTTGATTTCTATTTTGTGCCAGAAAAAATATCAACTACAGTTTTGTAGTTAGATATTTCTGAGTATTTTTTTAAACCTGCAGAATAAAAAAGGGTGACATTATATCCAGGTTTTACCCAATAGCTTCATGATTTCATGTAAGTCTTTAGTATTTTTATGAAAATATAGATTGAAAAGTTAACATTTTCTTGCATGTTATTCATAAGAGGATGAAATGGTTAATCTATTTTCTTTCATATTTCTATTAATTAGTTGGAACTAATTACAAAATATCACGGGTCATGACCTGAAATTACTTGTGTATTTCTATAGTTGCTTTTTAGAACAAGAAATATTTCTGTTGAGACTCGACATAAATGTTCAGACAAAATAATCAATAAAGGGATTTCTATGCTACTGGTCATGCTTGATTTCTTAACATTACTGATCTATAGGTATTAAGCCTGCTTTTATAAGGCATGTACTTTATATGGAAATGAAAGTTGTATGTGAATGAAGCGGGATTGTTTTATAATTACAGTGCTTTAGCCACATGATCTAGGCCTGTGATGTTCATAGACAGACTTGTTCTGCAAACTCAGTTTAACTGCTCTTTAATTGGTAGGAACTTACTGAGTACTTGTAAATGCATTTGCAGGAATTAATTGTTGTTTTCTTGTTTTGTATAAACTCAGACCTCACTGACTTTAGTTGTAATCAATGATGATCACAGTTTCTAAAATCAGATACATCATAAAATGTATTTCAGTACTTTTTATTGACTTTAACAGTAAAAACTTGTGAAATTTGATTTAACAGTTTAAGGACAACAGTCATAATATCATTATCCTATTGGTAATCTTACTGTAGAAATTGGTTTTGTCAATGCCTATGTTAAAAGAGAAGGAATTTCTTTCTGGAGCCCTTCTGTGCCATTCGATATGTACAGAAAACCATGCCTCTGATGATAATGTGTATTTTGAAAGATATTCAAAAAGAGCATGTTTAAAGGAAATTAGCTCCATTATTGCAAGCTCTTGTCACTTGTCTTTCATAGTAAGACCAATGGAGACTGTGTTGCATGGCAAGGAAAATTGGGCTACTTTAAATCATTTTTTGATCTAATTAATTGTAGCATTGCAACATGAACTAGAGAACAATTTCAATTGAATACTTGTGTATTGATGGGAATACCATTCTACTAGCTTTTTCACTGTATTTGGACATTTTTTGCCAGTGGAGGAAATTATCTTCCACAGCTTGAATATCAGGTTGGCACGCATTCTCTTCAATAGGCCAGAGGTAATGTCATCACAAAGTTCACCTGAAATAGGCTTCTAAGAGAGGCTTTCTTTGTGTGCTGTTTAATGATTTGCTTTTCTTTTGCTATTTGGATTTGGATTTTGATTGGTTTAAAATATTTTGGAGATTTTTCAAAACTTTGCAAATGTGTTGTAACAACCTGTAACGATCAAGCTATTCTATGTTTAATATTGTGTTTAAATGCTATTTTCTTTTTTTTTTCTTAATCAGTTTGAAGTGTACTGTTGTTCACACAGTAAAATATTTTGTGATTGCATCATTTCAGTGTGTTACTGTCTCGCTTTGCCTAAAGCATTTGAACAGCTGTCTTTAGTAGTTTAATGACATCACTGCTCAAGTATTTGCTGGATTTAATTCTGAATTTCCAGTTAGAAGATAACTTTCCTTTGGAGTAATGCTTAAGACTTTATATGTATTTTAATTGGATCAGTATTTTAAATCTATTCTAATTTTTCTCTAAGGAATATACCAGCATATGAGAACAATTTTTGATGACTCACTGTAGGACAACACTTACACAGTATTAATTGATCAAACTTCTGAATCTGTAAAGTGATTGATGCAAACTATGAAACTTTAATCACAAATTTTACTAAAATATATCAAGTAAAAAATTATTAACTTGTTAATAGCTACCTTATTTATATGTGAGTAGCCTTTTCCTTTCTTCATTTTTCTGACAATTCAATTGTTGCTTACCCCAAAAGGAAGATTTTTACTATATTATTACTAGATATACTGATTTTTATTAGTTTGGGTTTCAATTGTTTTATTGAATGATTTGGGTGGGTATTTTTGTTTGTTTGTTTTTTTTTAAGGGAGTGGGTTGTGGTGGTATTTTGCTTTGCTTTTATATTTTTCATGAGCAATCTAATTGCTTATCTTATATAAAAGTCACATTAGTTTCATTCTCAGTACAATAAACTATTTAGTTATGCGTGGATGCTTTTGTCATGGATGCCTAACATGGTCTCTTATCTGTGTGTAGAAATAAGTAAGAAATTTGAAAGCTGTTGAGGTCAACCAATTTCCTTTCAGTTTTCATTTATATTTTTAATAGAATATGACTTTTGCTTTGTTCTCCAGATTTTTTGGCTTATCTTTTATTTCTGCAAAATATCCATACTCATTAGTGTATGAATTTCTGGATATCAGTAGTTTCTCACAGTGTACACCTTTGTTGAAGTAAAATTGTAGTGAGTGGCTGTGGGTTTTCTTAGGTGTGGCTGTTGATTTGACTTTTGGCTGGATATAGGCAAAACTAGAGAGTCAGTGCCTGAAACTGAAGTTCTAATAAGAATCACAAGGAAAATGCCTTTGTGTCTATGGGCACAGCCAGTGTGGTACACTCAGAATAAATTTATTTATTCGAAATTTATTATGCCAAAACACCAGGGAGTAAGTGGTTGTTTCAGCCGATTGTTGCTCACATATTAGCAATAATGGGAAAGGCTGATAGTCTTAAGATAAAGTATCAAGCTACAAAGTAATACTAAGATATCTTGAGAATTGTGTTTTCAGGAACTCATATACTGTAAATTTGGTGCTAAACCGGTAGTATAGGAGATCTAGAATTTTATGTCTTGATCTAAGAAACTGGTGTGTTCCACCCTACATTCTCAAAGGAGAAGGAGTATCAGTGGTTTGGAGTGTGATGCTGCACTTTGGGTCTCATCTGGAAACATTTTCTCTCTTAGTCTGTGCAACTGGACTTCATAATTAGAACAGTTAAGATCTTCCTCTAATGAGTTTGAATGGGCTTAATAAAAAGCTGGTAGTCGTTTTATTAACATTTTCACCAAAATAAACAGTTCAGAGCTCTTGATGTAGTTCTGCTAGATGATAGTCTGAAGTAGTTCTGAATTTAAGGCTTGTACTTTTTGGCCACATAATTAGAGATTGGTCACTACCTCATTTTCCAGCCCATTCTGATTTTAATATGCTAGGTAAAGGCAGAGTGTGGATGGAAGATTTGTCCCTTCAGGAGATGCTGGTAAGGTTTGACTAATATCTGGATGTATGGGGGGAATGTATGGATATATGTGTGGGGGGAATCTAGTCCTTGTACACACATGTAAGACCTTGAAATTCCACAGTGTTTCAGTGATGCTCTGGACTTGGCTGCCATTGTCTGCTTACTTTGTTACAGCTGCAGGTCTTGAAGTGTACATGTGGGAATAAATAAAGTAAAAGGAGGGAGGAGTCCCATTAAAACCAAATCAAAAATCTGGTCCATAAAATGTCAGTAGGACACTGGTCACTCTTCCCCGAGGGGTAGTTTAATATAACTAAGTGTAGTTCCCTGCAGTTGTCCCTCTGTAACATGACATTGTTTCCATGAATTCGCTGGCTGGCACCTGCTCCTTTCTCATCCTAGGTGTGATCCAGCCTTCCGACATGGACAGCTGCTGGATTGGCTCAAGCAGGGCTGTGGGTGGTCTAGCCTGGCTTCTAGCTAGGCGAGCGATCCAGCTCTGTAATTTGTCACCTTTTGCTGGCAGTTGTAGCGAGGAGGTGAAGAAAGGCTGGAATTAAAAGGAAAAAAAAAAAGTTGTCCTCCTCATCCCACTGGCAGCTCTCGTCACCCAGCTGAAGTGCACAGTGGGAAGCTGGGCTGCTGGTCCTGCTCCCTGCTCTGACAGAAGGAAGCCCAGGGCTTTAGTCAGTACCCTTAGTTCAGCACTGATATTGAAGAATTTACTGAATTCCTAAACCTGAAGGAAACTCAGTTTGCGTATCTATATCTACCAATTTGTTCACGTCAATTTGGTGAACAATGTAACTTGGTAATATGTCAATGTATTGCATAGAAGCATGCTTGTTTCCTTTTTTTTTTCTTTTTAGTAGATTTTGACTGATTTGCTGGTTTACCAGATTTTATTTGTCACATAAGCTCTTGAAGACTTAACACAGAATTCAGCTTTACATCAGATGGGAGCAGATCTCCTAGTTCTGCTTGGATTGGGATGGTTTTTTGAAGACTGCAGCCAATGTCAGCTTTCTGCTAACACAGTGGTCTTAAACAGCGGAAAAAAGTTCTAAGTCATTAGGTATCAATGCCTTGTTGTTAATCATATATTTTAAACCATACATATAATCAAACTGAATACAGAAATCATAATGTGCTTCAAAATGCAGACAAAGGAACACTGCTGAAATTACTTCTGGGCAACTTTTAGTTGTCTGCTGTGTGAGAACTAGACTTTGATGGCGTAGTAGAAAAGAAATTTTGGTTTTTGGTTTATGCACCTGGTCCTCTTCATGTGTGTTCTGAGAACTTGGCAGATATGAGCCTGGAAGCAGTACTTGACTTCTTTCAGAGAGGAATAAAGCTCAAGCTTCTTTTTTTTTCTTAGTTAATTTTATGCCTGTGGTGTTTGTGAGACATTGAATATACTTTTGGCTAGATTACTTGATTGCATGGCTGTGGGTAAAAGATCTATCCCAACTGTCCCTTGTTGCCAGAGGTAAAAATTATGCTTCTTTCAGGAGAACTGGTTATCACTTTGACTAGAAAAGTAACCTTAAAATACTTTGTTTGTGAACAAAATTAGTTTTTCATTTTTGCCTCTTCATGTCTATCTTTGTGCATCTGTTATGTCTATAAAACCAACTGGTTAACATGTGATTTTAATGTGTTGTAAAATTACAATTTAATATAACAATTTGCTTTAATGAAGTAAATATCAAGTAGTAAATAGAAAGCAGTTCAAATGTATTCAGAAGTGGTTGAGCATTATTGTAGTAGAATGTTTGCAATATAAATTTTGTCTATTACATGAACTAAGTAGTTTTAAAAATTACTATTTCTCATTTGAAATTTTTTTACTTCTTATGAGAAAAGAGATACAAAATTTTTCTCTGGTTCTTTTTTCCTTTCCTCCTCCCACCCTCACCAGTCAAAAAGAGATTTAGAAATACCACCAAATATCTCACATGAATTAGTTCAAGAGCCTTATGTCCCACGTGTTTGTCCCTAAAGACCCAGTTTTCAATTTAGATTGTATCCTATGATATGCTGCGGAGATCCCATAAGTTCATTTATTTTGCAGTGCTTTAACAAGAACAAAAAGGTTGAAGAATACTTTTGTAAGGGATTATGGGACTGTTTCCTAACTATTTTATTTTATTATCTGAAACCTTTTTTGTTAGAATATTTTGTTCTAGTGCGATGTTTTAGTATTTGAAAATTTGCAGTTTCTAATAGGGAAGAACACCTTTTCAGCTGTATTTAATTTGGTAAGTAGTGTTGCCATGTTTCCATTTTGGTCTTGAATTTATTATATTTCTTCCATTAGCACATAGTATTTCAGTCATCATTATAGCAAATATCTTCAAAGACAGTACATTTTCTCTTTTTTGGCTAAAACCACATCCACTGGCTGCTGCTTTTCATTCCTGTGTCACAAAATAGCAAAATACAAGAAGCAATATTTCCACATACTACTATATAACAGTATGTAACACAATAAAAGCTGCCTTGCAAATGCCTCTCTTTCCATGCAAATTAACTTATTAAAAGTGAAATAATGGAATTTGTTATATTGAACTTATTAATAGTTTGGCAGGCCATGGATTCTCAGCCCCTGATGTTCACAGGCAGGCTTTGGGGCTGTACAAACTCCAGGGCTTTATAAGTGCTGTATAGAAAGGAGATTTTCAAGCAGAAGAGGCTGAAAAAGCTCAGCTTCAAAGCTTTTGCTTCTCAAACTCCAGGGTTTCTGAAGGCAATCCTGAGTCAAATCTGACTATTGGAACATAATCCTCTCCAGTTAGGAAGGTCCCTATTGACCTCAATTAGAGCAGACCCAGATTGCCACTGTGTACTACACTGGTACCCACTGTGTACTGCAAAGGCTTTTGCTCTTATAAATTTCAGGGTATCAGTATTAAAATTGGGTACTATCTTATTATGTGCAACAAGAGATTTTACTGTGCTTAGAGAGAGCTTGTCTTCCTGATTCTTGCCTTCAGGTCAGATCTAAAGGATTTCTATTGGAAATTGTAAGGTTTGCTCCCAAATCCACATTTTTGAGGGTGAATAGTGTTATGCAGTTTGGCCAAAATGTAAATTGGCAATAACCTTGTCACAGAATGGAAGCAGCTTGGAAAAGAATAAAGTAGTTTACACAGTTTTCTCAGCTTAAAGGCAAGTACCTGATATTTCATTGCCTTTCTGGGAGAGAGGGATTTATGGGGAAAAGACAGAAATTAAAAAAAAAAAAAAATGTAAAAGTCCCTAAACCAAGACACCATGCTCTTTAAATTACTTAGAGGTTATCAACACTTAAGGCTTGAAATGTTGATTCCATACTTGGCCTCATGAAGCAAAAATAGTTTTTGTTCTTTCTCTCTATGATTCATATCTTGGAAAACATTGTTGTCTTTGGAAGAACTCTTACCATTCTTGCCATGGTGCCAAAATTAGTTCTCTTAGAATAAGAGATCAAGAGAACCCTTGAATATTGCTGCTCATCCCTAAATTAGGAAAAAAAGTGGCATAACAAAAGAGAATTGTATAACTTAGAATAATAAATCCAAATCCTAGATAAGTGACTGAAAGAGGATAGAGAGGAGCAAAGTCTGTTTAGGAGAAATATAAACATGTACTTACACTTTATTTCACTGATATAAAATATATCACCCTTTTTAGCTTTCCTGTAACAGTTGTACTGCTGGAATGGCACAAACCATTTATTTTAACTTTCCTGGTGATCAGAAAAAATAAACAGACTGAGAAAAAGGTGTTTGTCAAAGCACATCATAATTATTTTGGTAGCTTGCATACCAGGGTCAGCTTTTTACTTTTCTGAGTGAGTTCTTCATTCAGACAGTGGTATCTGGGACTGACAAAAAAAATGTGCCTGTATCCAAACACTGTGAAGCATCTATATTTGATCTATTCTGTTTTATATAAATTAATGAGGAGTATAGTTCAAGTCTGGTTCAGGTCTCCAGATACAGAGCCTGGCTTTACTTAGGTGCCCTACAGTCCTCTCTTAAATTGGACTTCTACTACTTTACTTAAAAAAACTTGGTCCCTTCTTAGTTATCTGGGGTTGAACCCACGTGGGATAAGTGTTATGGCAAAGAGAGAACAGCCTGGAAATGACAGTGGGTTTGGAAATGCTCTGTTTACAACCATGATGAGAAATTGAGTGAAATTTTTGAGAGAAAACTGAAGGATATTGTGTTTATTAATTCATGTACATCTACTCGATGCCCACACATACAGCTGCAATGGATAGTCCTGGTTAAAAGAATTTGATATATGTGTGCATTTATATGGACATAACATATCCAAGTATTGCATTTGCTGTGAGATATGATCCTTCTGTGCATGGAAATATTTTATTTCCTAACTAGACATACTGTAGGCTCTGAAATTAAGTTATCTTTGTCTGATGAAAAAGACCACTTGTGAGTTAAATGGATTTATCATCATCATTGATCTTCTTTTAAGATGCAGTCTAGATTTAGTTTCAATCTTTCTTTAGGCTAAATCTAACGAAAAATGAAAATGGTTTTGTTCTGCATTGAATGTCAATATACGAAAAAAAAGGGGAGAAACTATTGTTGTTAACTCTTTTTTTTTTGTTTGTTTGGTTGGTTTTTTCTGGTGATTTTTTTTTCCTAATGTCTTATATTATAAATACTTTCTTACCCTTTCTAGTTATCACAATGGTCTCTTTTACCTTATATTAATAAGGAACATCTTTTTTGTCATAGCTGTAGTAAATTTGTACACCAAAGAATTATTTTCTTACTTCAGCAGTTTTTCCCTATGTATGCCTGAGGCACAGCAGAAAGAAGGAGGAATAATAATGCTCATTTTCCTTTAGACACCTTCCATATAGTACTAAATAGTTTCAAATGTGGCAAACAACCTGTGAGTAATTTTGCTGATAAAAATCTAATCTTTGCACCTTCATTTCTGAAAGACCTTCCTTTTTGAAACAACTGTTTTTACAAAAAGACAAAGAAAACCTTTCTGTAGGAAGAAAAATTGTGTCACTAAATATTAGTGCCTATGAGCAAAAAGACATCAGCAGGACACTCTAATATGTATTCCCTTGTTTTCCTCATACCATTCACTGCCTAACCTTTTACTGGTTTGATTACAAGCCACACCTTTTAAAAATTAAAATGTCCAGTCTTACCACTTCTGTTTCATCAAGTGAGCCCGTTTGAATTCTATTAGAAGAGGGTAATGATGCATAAACAGATTAAACTGGTATTGCAATAGCAGTGGGTTTTTTTCAGATACAGGGCAACTACAAAATGAGGAAAATATTTTATTTCTCTTATTAAATGCTTCTGAAGTCAGTGAGTGATTCAGAGAAAAGTAGAAAGCTTCAGTCATCCATTTTCAATATTTGAATACACAGAGGTGCCATAAGAGCTGCTGGAGATCACAGGTTTAAGACCACAATTGCACCATTTCACGGCAGCTTTCAATTAAAATGAGGCATGTTCACTTCCATTCTCACCACCAAATCCCCCCTCAATACTGCGAGTGGAATCCTGTTCCAAAACCTGATTTTTTGATGGCTAGAAATCTTCTTTTAATAGGCATTTTTTCATCCAGTCTTTCTTTCCCCTGGTGTTGTTCTCTATAACTATTTGATAAAGGAATGTGTTACCTGTTCTATCCAGGATTATTCTACAATCTGTTTCTGGAAATTCAGTCTCCTGTAATGATGTGATTCTTCACCTTTTGTAATAGCAATATATGGATCTTTAATATATCCAGGGTAACATATTTACGTGGAAGGAAATGGACCCCATTAAAGTTCCTTTAGTACCTTTGTCAGTTTTGGTTTTTATTTTTTTAAATTTCCTTCCTGAAATGGATTATCTTTTTTTTTCTTTTTTTTAGAATTTTTCAATCTCTAACAAAAGAGGAGATGCTTTGTGTCTTCATAGTATGAAACGTAGGTTTTCTAAGGGCCAATTTTTGATTTTATCAGGTGACAGCATCTTTTAATTTCACAGCATGTCATTGTATTAAAGTGGGTAATATCACTGCCATGGATAGATATACTTGTTATGGAAAACCAGGTCCTATTAAATGGGTGAAAATTGCTTAGAAAGAAAAAATCATATGTGTGATAGAAAACTTACTGTCTGAATAGAATATTTAAAACATGATATGGAAAGAGAAAACTTCTTGCTCTATATTTAATAGCATTACAGATCTCATTGTAATCACAGAACAGAATGACAGAATATTCTGAGCTGGAAGGGATCCACAGGGATCATCAAGTCCAGCTCTTTATGTGAATGGCCTGAACTGGGATCAAACTCACAAGCTTGGTTTTATCAGCACCATGTTAAGCAGGTTATCAGGCCTGGCTTTTTCCTAGGTGGACCTGGTGAGGATAGGCTGAGAGAACTGAAAAAGGGCATGAATAGACAATTTAAAAAAATTTAAATCAGATCTTTAAGAAACAATAGCATCTTAGCCAAAAAGGAATATTTGTTAAGTAGCAATATGAATTAGTTAAGAAGTAAATGTTGAGCACTGTATTAGAGAGTAATTGAAACAATGATAGCTGTATTCTTGTTAAGGACTACCACATAAAAATGTGTAATATTTCTGTAGTTCTCTTAATTAAGCTGATTCATAGCAATGTAAGAACAGAAAGACTGAGGTAAAAGTGTTAAAGCAGCTGCTGTAGGTTTTATCAGGAAAGGAGCCAGCCTGGAGAATCAGAGTTACAACAAGTTTCTTCATGGACCACAAATATGAGGCCAGTGGGGCAGAGAGAAGAGGTTCTTGATACTTGTGTTTATAACAGACTTTAAAATAGGAAGTTTTAGTGCTATGGGTAAACCAGATCAGAATGCCCTCCTTTTCTGTACTGCACCACAGGAGAATGTTTGATTAACGAGGAAGGTATTGATTTTGTGCAAGTTAAGATGATACGGTCATGTTTTCTATTATTGCAAATTCAGTCTCTCTGAATCACCAGAGATTATGGGTTGTGAATTGATACAGTACCTCCTACCACACTTGCTTTAATCACTTCGTTAACAACTGCAGTTTCACTTATTCTTGATTGCTGAGAAATATATCTTAATTTCTGAGCTAAGTAAAAGTTATAGGTAGCATTTTCATTGTTGAGACTATACATAATTACTTAGAAATATTTTCAGATGCTTTAAGGAGGTGACTTTAGACCCTTTTCAGAGAAAATGAAAGTTATTTTATAAAAAACTGATTAATATTTTTACCAGAGCTCTGTAACTTTAAACAGAAGGTTATTTAAACCTATGAATCCAAGAAGATAAGAAGAAGATATAAAAAGTTTTTAAATGGCTATGTCAAAAGGGTGCTGCTTTAGCAATGAATACATGTGTTACAGTAAGATAAGGAGAGATTTGTTTACCATTATGAATGTCTCTTTGTCATCAGAGATAAACATTTCTTTATGACAGGGATTTTTGCCTGTTCATCTGTCTGTCCTAGGCCCTTACCCAGGGCTGCTCATCATCTCTCTATCAGAAAACATTCAATGAAAATTGATACAGTGGCAAAGAATGAAAGGATTTTTCATGGATTTTCTTGTTGCCTCTCTTTCCAAATGTATACGGTTTTGGATTAGAAGTTTCAATTTGTCTTTTGTTTCAGGGACTGAAGAAATGTTAATGACTTGGGGAGTATAAAATTGCAGTGAAAAAAAATCCAGATTTCAAAAAGGTATATCACATGAAGAGGATTGTAAAGGTGCTAGGTATAGAAACCTGCAATATAGTTTTTTGCCAGGAAAGTACTGTTTTTTGATGTTTATAGAAAAAGGCAACTTAAATCTCTTAATAACTGCTCCATCACTCGCTTCAGCTTCTAAGTTTTTAATGTAATTTGAAACCTTTAAGCATAGTTTGCAGATGCCTTTATTTGCATTCTCTTTCTATGTCTGTGCTGTAATGCATTCTCTTTCTAATGTCTGTGCTGTTGCCATTGCTGTTACTAATAACTACTAATGATAAACTCCTATAAGCATTGCTGTTTTGGCAGGGCAAGGAAAGGACTCCATGTAATTTTTTATCATCCTATATATTAAAAATTACCTATACATTTATATCATCCTATACAGCTAAACATTTTGATCATGTGAGTAGAAAAATAATTGTAAATCAAGAAGGCAAAATGGGAAGGCACTTTGTCCCCTGTCATGTGCTCCCCATACCCTGCAGTGCTCTCTGGACAAAGTCCAGGGTAAAAAGTAACCACAGGGCAGCTGAATATCTGATGTTTCGTGATGCAATACCTGATTCTGATGAGGAAAGTTTAATATTTTGTTAATAAATAGATTTATTTTGATTCTGCAACCATAGTCTGCATTATAACCACCTCCATTAGCAGCAAAAATAAAGTGCCAGTTAAATGCCCATAATGAATGTAAACAGTGTAGCTTTCAGATATACTGAAGCTGAAGAAACTTATGCTCTTGACCTTGTTTTCTGAGTATCAGACCTCAGATTAAGACAATCTGTGTTCTTTGTATCTGAATTCCGCACATACATAGAAACAGAATTTTGGTGTGTTTTGAATTTTTTTTCTTCATTCTGCACGGGCACTTCTTTCCCAAGGAATGAAGGGTAAGAGCATGATGAAGATTTATCTTGGTGTTAGGGGAGTGTATTGAGGGAACCCTCATTACTTTCAGAATAAACTACTTATCCAATATAAATATGTATTGTCCAGTGCCTAGAAGGATTGTGTTCTGATCCAGATCCTTTTCAGGATCTTGCTTTGGACTCAACCTTTTGTAGAACTTGGTAACAGATCCAGCAAAGTTGATAGTACCAAGAGTGCAACAGTCTTTAGTTGACAGACCATCAATTGAATGCAATAAAGCATCTTTCTTTATATTATTATTTTCATTATTATTATTATTTTTATAGTTCAATTAATGACTTCTGCACAAATACAAAAATCACATAGTCCCAGCATAATTTTGAATATGTAGCTAATAACAAAGATACCATAACACCAGCTAAAGAATAAAAATACAAATCCTCCATTGTTTGTTGAGTGCTGTTCTTTTAATTTTCTCATGCTTCTGTTTGTGCAAGTAGGCTAAGCAGTTTGCAGTGTGAATTAGATAATGAGCTAAATCTCTAAAATGAAGTTGTCAATGAATGGCACTCTTCAATTTCCATTCTCATGTTTGTATCCAGAGATGCAAACAAGCTTAGGCAGATGCAAAAACTGCTACATGCAACTTTGGAAGAGTCAGCCATTAGAAACAAGAATTCTGAGTCTGATGGTCTATTTCTTTAATTAGCATGAGGATTTATTTGGTATGTTTCCTGACACAGGATATACAATCTGATAATCCTGAGCCAACAAACTGGCTGTGGCACTATGCTCTTGCTGCTGATGTGCACTGCATACAGATTGCTTAAACTAAAATGATCTCCTCTTCTTATGTTCTGATGTGTGCTTTACAGAGATAAAAACAGACTGATCCCCCTTTGCCAGCTGTATCGTTCACTTTCTTAGGCACCTAACCAGAATTCATAATGTGATCATTACAACTTAGAAATGGGAAAAAATATACAGTATAAATAAATATATCTCCTAATGAATACTAAAATTGAAGTGGGTTAAAATACTCTACTCATTAAACATTACAGTAAATGGCACTAAATGACTCTTAGAGTTATTGCTCCTTCACATTAGTATTTTGACCATGTGTAGTCCGTGATGCTATGAGTGTCTTGTTTTTTGAGTATGTCTGTCTGTGGTTCCACACAGGCTGGAAAAAGATTTTCATATTCTTTTCAGATCTTGAACTGATTAGAAACAGAAATGTTTAATTAAATTTTCTCTTGGACTCATTACCCCTTATAGAGGTATGCAATAAGAGAAAGGAAGGAGGTGGGAGATGTAAGAACCTCTGGATTTTTGGCCATAGCTATGAACAGCCAGCCTTTATGTAGAGGATTCTTCTGCGCGATTGTTTTCAGCTGTGGTGAGATGTCAGGCAGATGCTCTAGTGAAGACCAGTAGTTGTAGAACAGTGCTGTAGAACAGAATCTATGTGTGACAAGCAACTAAACAAGTGACAATCATGTAATTGGTTTCTTAAAACCACACTTTAATATTAATGGTTATTGTTGGGAGGTCAAAACAACAGGCAATCGTCATCTATTGAATGTGATGTTCCTTCCAAGTGCAAGGAAAAATTTTTTGGTCCCTTTAGAAATTCTTCAACGAAATATTTATCAATACTTCAAATGTGCACTGTGTACAAGCTGAGAAAAAAACCAAAACCAACAAACCACCATCATAATGGGAGGGAGGAAGATTCTCCATTTGACCAATTAGACAAGTGATTCTTGAGTTCTGACTGCTATGCTGAACTCTGAGATGAATGCCAAAACTTATCCAGCCCAGAGGCAGTTCCATTTACACCCTAGAATATGAAAATCATCTTCACTTGTTATGTAGAATGTAACCTTCTCTACAGTCGTCAGAAGACTAATAAATCAGCAATTTTTAGGTATTTCAAGGTGCTATTGGAAAAGTAAAGTTTCTTATTGTTTCACATTTACAGTTTCCCACTGAGAAATAAGGAAGACTTACCTTTTATTAAATTCTTGCAGACACTGTATGTATGTAAATAATAAATTTTGCTGTACTGTTGGCAGCCAGGTGAAATAGTTAAGAGTTTAGGAAAATTAATACTGAGTGACTGTATCCCTGGTTAATAAGCTTCCTAAACTTTCTAATTATATAGAAATCACAGCAAGGTTGATGATTTCAAAGCTGATTATTAAAAGATAATTCTAATATATCACTAGATTATCACTACATTTTAAAATAATCCTGAAGCATTTCCAGTGTTTCTATCTTGGTCCTTTCAACTCCAAGTACCCCAATTTACCTTCTTCAATATACTTTTCATACTATTACTACTGCTAATCATGTCTCAAGTCTAAGAGAGAAAAACACCTTCAGTCTATATGAAATTTACTAAATATATTTAGCATATAATAAAAACAAAAAAATATCTTTCAGAATATTAGGAAAATGTGACTAATGCTTCTTTTTAGCCCTGTTTATATTTTTAAAATATTCAAGCAGTCAAGAGAGGCAAAACTTCTATTTGTATCTTTGTCTGGATTTGCTCATGAGTTTTCTGGTTTAGTTTCCATTAACTTGGCATTTTGGACTAGGGAGAAGGGAGGAGTAAAATTAACATGTGTTCCCTGTGCTGTATGAAACTCTTGAGCCTGTGTAGTTCCGTGCTGTTACTGCTTGAGGAGCTGTCCTGATTGCCAGGTTACACAGCCCCGCTTTCCAACACTTCTGAACAGTGGTTTTGGTTGGATTTTGTTTGCTTGTTGTTTGGGTTTGAGTTGTTGCTTTTTTTCTTATTTCACTCTGAGGAGAAAGACAAAGAATTTTTAGGAAGAGTTGTGCTACCATGTTTTAAAGAGAATTGGAAAACTCTGTAGAAAACATGGGGGTAGATAGTTCCGAGGCTGTTGTCCAATTCTTCTTAGCAGCTGAAAAATGTTCAGTGTTCTGGATCTGTGTTTCAGAGAGTACTTTAAAATACAAGAATATTTTATTTAATTTCAGGAAGTGCTCTTTTATTCTTAATGGCAACCCCCTAAATTTTAAAAGCCTATAAAATCTGCCATTACACAGAAAATTTAGAGAAGAGAGTAGTGTAGTATTTCTAAATACTGCACTGGTAATTAGATGTTGGATGGCAAAGCTACTGCTGATTATTGACTTCTCTGCTCTTCATGTACTCTAAGTGCTTAAAGGATAACAGAAAATGTCAGTGCTTTCCCTGAAGGAAAATGGAAAATCCAATTTGTCTTGCAATCTTTCAGTGAAGCTGAAGACAATAAATTAGGAAGTATGTTTTCTACTCTTCACAGTCTCCAACATGGACATCATGTGCTTGCAAAGCAACTGTCAGTGAAGGCAGCATTTTATGCTGAACAGCACACGTGCAAAATCATGAATGATATTAGTTAAATTGTACTTCCTGATACTGAGCTGATATTTAAAAAATACAGACTATAAACATGCATGTAGTGGATGTATTTAATGGATGTTGTAAGTCTTTCCTCATTATTGAAATACCTTTCTCACCCTGCCCCCAGTGAAAGCCAAATTCCACAGCCAGCAGAAATTGAGTATTCTTCCAGTGTAATATTTCCTCATGCATCCATACCTGATTCAAAGTGGCAATTATGAGATCTACATATGTATGTTACCTTGTTAATGAGAAATTCTCAAAGTTTTTTGTATTATATTAGCAAAATGTAAATTAATGCCTGAAAGGCAGCCCTTCCCTAGCACTCTGACTGTTGTGTGACAGTGAAAATTGGAATAAAGCTATTTACCTTTTTGTACTGAAAATACAGATGGAATATTAATGGTAGGCAGGACAGACTGCACTGATGAGGTTCAGGGCATGGTTGGACCAGTGCATAAGTGAAGAATAACTGAAAGGAAAAAATACTAAAGAAATTATGAAGTAACAAAATTTGTCAGACCTTTGGAAAAATACCAAGGCTGACATCTGAAGGACAAAGCATTTGCACTCTGCAATATTTGTAAAGCGTGGAACAGAAGAGGCTAATAATAAGTGTATGTGTAAAATTTGTATTTACTTTTCCCTGTTTGTTTTCTTTTTCTCATATTTATAATCCTGCATTTTCAGGATGCTTTGCTGTATGTGGGGAGCTTAACATTGCCATTATTAGTACAGCTAATAACTCTGTCCTTGAGTATCTCCTTGCTATCAAATCTCAAAATACTAACTATGCAGATGCTATAATTATTTGAAAGGCCACTTATATGTTAGGATTTGTTTTTTCCTTCCTCTGCTGAGAGTAATTATAAATGCTGAAGGAGCAAAAAAATTGGTTTTGTTTCCTTCTTATAAAAAATATTCCATATTAGAATTACATTATTCATAATCATAAATTCTTAAAATGCTCAACACTTAGAAGACTACTGAGCACCAGAAAGTTTTCAGAGAGAGTATATTTTGAGCAGTGAATGCATTTCAACATATTTACAGTATGATACTCCTTATCTGTAGATCTTTGGGGCTTAAGGGTTTTAAGAGTGTTTTTTATTTTGTAAAATAATACTAAACTAGATGGTGATGTGAATATTATTAATATCTCATATTATGAGATATGATAGATGTCTCGTCTTGTGAATATCTCATATTATGCGGAGGCAAAGCATGTTTCCTGAGGCTGCCTCATGGATCCTGTGTGCCTTTCAGCTTTTAGCAGCACAGGACCAAAGTACGTTTGTGGGTCATGTGCTGGAAACACCTGTAACTGTCTAGCTGAGTATCTAGGAAAATAAATTCTCATCTGAAAAGCTGAAAGTAAGAGGGTTGAGGACAAATGATTAGCCAGATGGCAGAACTGGGAGAAACTACTGTGAAGCAACTGTGACGTTTTTGGAGAAACAATCAGTGCACAAGAGAAGGTACAGAAGAAAGCAAGAAAATGTGGGAAGGCATCATCATGAATGTAATAGAGAAACTGATAGAGAAAACAGAAGTAATAAAAGATGAGTGTAACAAGGGAGGTTGAGTTAAAGGAAAGTGAAGTTTGGTTATGGTTTGCTGGCTATTTGAACTAATATTAATTCTTCTTTTCAATGCAGTTTGGCTCCCTCTGCTTTAGTTTGGTGGGGGTGTTTTTTTTTTGTTGTTGTTGTTGTTTGGGTTTAGGTGTGGGTTTTTTTGTTTTGTTTTTTTGGGGGGGGGGGGGGGGGGCAGCTGGGGTTTTTTTTAATGGTTTGGTTTTGGTTTGGTTTTGGTTTTTTTTCCCTTAAGACATAAAGGCCCAGGCAGAGCTGGGGTGTCTCTGAAGCTGATTTGGCTCTGGTCGTCTCAGAAGGCAGTAGTATGGTACGTGGCCCTCCACTGCTCCAGAAGGAATCCATGCAATTATTAACTGTGCCTGGAAGAAATTATGACCAAATCATGAGGTAGGACCACAGTCTTCTTTTTTTGCACTCTCATTATTTGTCATTATGGAATATGCTTTTCTGCCTGCTGGACTGCTGTGTGTATCACATTTCCTTTCTCACACTTGTGTGAAAATGCTCAAAGAGTCCCAATTGTGCCTTAAGCCTGAATGCTCGGTGAGGCATGTATAGGTAGAGAGAGGTAAATGTACTGGAACATAAGAGGGACTGAAACCCCAGCATGGTCTAGCAGGATGCCTGTGCAGCATTGGATATGGAAAGCCTGACCCTGTGACAGCCTCTGATGTGGCATGAAGATTTAAGAATGCAGCTGCTGAGGAATTCAATAAGCAAGTAAGCTAAAAAAAGCAAGGCAGGATTCTGTTGACTTTTTTTTTTTTTCTGAGGAACCTCACCAGGATTCAGCATTCTCCCTTTAGTACTGACCTGGAAAACACCACTAAGAACATTCCTCCATATTTTCCAACTGCTCTAAAATACAGAATTATACTTCTACTGTGTTGTGTTACATGAGTTCTGTTACCTAAACAAATAGGAAGGAAGATTAATGACCAACAGTTTTTACAAGGCTGATTTTCTGGGCTCTCTGTAAAGGCTCATTTAAATTTTCTTTAATTTTTTTTTAATGCATTGTCAAAGATAAAACTGAAATATAGGAGGAAGTGTGTTTTTTTTCCTCAAAACCTAGACCTGCATTTTCTTCAGGTGGTATCAGCTTGCTTGAGATAAGTTAATTCCAGTGCCCTAGATAATGAGTATTAAAATATTTGAGCGAACTAACAATACCAATAATAGGTACCATAGATAAAAGTTTATCTGTTGTACTATTATATAAATACTAAATATAAGTGTAGGTATCTGTTTAGATCTGTTAGATATTTAGAATACAGATATCAATAGCATTGTGAGATGCTAAGTGAGAATATTAGCAACAATATATTAAAATATTTTCATTCGATCTATCTATTCTTTCAATTTTGTAAGGATGCCATTAGATTTCAACATGAAAAAGGCAAGAAGGAGAAACCCTTTGGACATCGTTTCTTTACACAGTTTGGGACATTAAGATTAAACTGAATAATATTAAGATATTTATAATTCTTCAGGCTTGCCTTCATTCCAATAGATTTTACTAATTTTAAGGATGCAAGTGTCAAACAATCCTTCCAGGTACTTACTATGCACATCAAATCCAATTGTGAACACTTATCCCAAAACACTTGATTCATGAGTGCCACAGGGAGCACCAATTAGGCAAACTGCCTTCCAGATGGTGCATCCTGTGACTTTGGATATTTGCTTGAAATGATGCAGTAAAAAAAAAAAGTAGAAACCTTGCTGCTTTCTAAATATAAAAAGCAAAGGACCTTAGCAATTTGCCTGGGCTTTAGGTTTAGAGTGAATTCCTGATACTAAAGTACTCATGGCAAACACACAATAGAAACAAATTTTTTCACAACCCTGTTTATAAGGATCAGTTCAGCAGCAATTATGCAGAACATTGATTGGCTGAGTGTGAAAAAGGCATTATATACCCCTGGCCTCTGGTATCCTCTATCATCATAACATGATATAAGACTACAAAGATATGCCTTTCTGTTTTAGTCCTCTAGGAGAGGTTCATCCTCTTACTACACTTAGACCAGAGTGGTGTAGTAATACTGTCTCCAGCTGTGGATTTGGAAAGTCGTCTACTAGAATAAGCAGAGTGCAAAGATCAAACAGCACAGTGTAATTTCGCCCCCTCACTTCATAATTTATTGGCTCTCATAGTGAGGCACATCAAGTGTGAATGCGCATTGTGGAATTTGTGGTCTGTTGCATGAAAATTCTTACAGCTCTTGGTTACTTGATGTAAAACCACAAAAACATTTAGAACCTGTTACAGAAGCAAACAAGGGGAAGAAACAATCTTGGATAAGAAACAATCTGCTCATGTTGATGTTACACTTTAATGGACAGAGGGCAAAACAAACTAATTTTTTTTCCTTCTTAGGTTCTGTGCGTAGAAATGGCATTTGTAGATTTCAGTGCTATGAACCGCCACTGAATGTCAGCTGGCTCTTGCGCTCTTTCTGCTTGAAATGTGCTGAACTTTGGTGAGGGAGACGTTCAAGGGCAGCCTAAATTTCCACTTCTGCAGCGATATCATGGTGTCCACATTTTATAGAAGTTCTCTCCATTAGAGAAGGGAACTGATTTTTGCTTCTGCAAACTTCTACAATGTTCAGTTCTTGGGGCTGATATGAGGAAATGTATTTCCTTCTTCCCACCTCCCTAAGCAGAAGTAATCTGAGTGCTTCTCTTGTTTTTCTTGTCTGACAACTTTGAAGTAGAACTGGAAAAGCAGAGCTGCACAATACAGTACAAAATTACTAATGTTTTAATTTTTTTCAGTGGAAACTTTTTTCACAGTTAACCAATCTTCCTATAATATATATCAGATACTATATGTCTCACTCTACAGAGTTAAGAGAGATTTCTGATTTTCAGAGTACATTTTAGAAATACATTATAGTTCACTCTGGTGTGGTTTTGGGTTGGTATTATTGACAGATCTGTTCTGAATGTTACCTTTCATGTGTTTATAGTTTATCAGTAGTTTCATTTATCCCAGCATTTTTCTGAATATTGAACTTAAGCTATTTGGTTACATTTCTATGTCATGTTCTCATTTTTTAAAAGTACCTTTCCTGTTTCCCCTGGCTTTTTAGAGAGAACTACCTATGGCTTGGAGTTTTCTTTGGCAGTTTGATACAGTATTCTAAAATGCAGCCTATCATGCCCAGTCCCTCTGAAAACATCTAATTTATCTATATTTGCTTCAATCTGTTCTCTCCTTATCCAGTACTTACCCCTTAAATACAGGTGTGAAAACTAATAGCAAGCAAGTCATAGTTGACTTCTTAATGCTTATCGACAAACATGAGACAATAAATACTTTTTAAGTGGGTTAGGAGTTTGGTTTTAAGGTGGATTAGCAGCCTGAATTTAACCTCAGTTAATCCAAGAGATATTTCATAGAGCTAAAAACTGAAGTTAGTAATTAACCTACATCATACAAGTTTTGTCCCCTTCATACCACAATTCCCTTGACACAGAAACTATGTATCACCCTCTAGCACATATTCAGATTTCACACGTAAACTCAGTTTGAGAGCTGTTGTTTTTCTGCAGTCTCAGTACTAATGCTGTTTTGAATTGGCTTTTTATCAGTTGGATTCACTAAATCACATTTTTAAACTGGTATTCCTCTTCCTATGTTCGTAGAATTGTTTAAGAGGTCTTTGCTGCAGTATACCAGGATTTAAAATATATGACCTCATCAGCATGAAACAGTTTTTTCCTCGACTGAAGCTTGCAGTACTGTTCTCTGCAGGTAAAATTATAAAAAGAGAAAAGGTCCTGCCCTTTTGATTTATTACATTTGGACTGCTGTTTTACTATCTTTCCCTAGTAAGTGTCTACATAAGTTTCTAGGAAGTAAGTCAGTGTGTCACTTCCTCTACATCATATTCTATTCTTTCTGTTCCCTTGTATTCATGTCTTTCCTGGGAGAAGAAGTTACTTTGCGAACTTTAGAAACTTTTATCATGTTTTGAGGGCAGATGTGTTGTGTGTATGTTGACAAATGTTCTCAATTACATGTAAACTACAGTTACATAATTCAGCTCAAATTATTTTCCAAAAAATTTAAGAAAATTCTGTGAAAGTAACACTGCAGCTTGAGTAGTGTTGTCCACAAGATGTACTTAAACCAGTTTCAACTGAACTGTTTCAGAGCTTAATGAATACAGGTTTTTCAAAGACCACAAGGCTTCTGAACTCTCTCCTAGACATTTGATCGGTGTTGGATAATCTGAAAAATAGGTTCCATTCATAGCTGTGCAAAACATGTTGGGTTTATAATTTTTTTAAAATACTTTAATCTACTTGCCTTTATGTTCATTGAATTTTGGTTTGTGTTTGGATTCAGCTGGATCCCAGAACTCCAAGTAAAATACTGGTTTCACCCAATTTCACAGTGCAACCATGCAAAACCCACAAATTTCTGACAGGTTTTGATGTGAAACCATAGCATATCTTGGCCCAAGTTCATACAAAAGCTATGTCAACCTTTCAGTTAATGTGGGCTGTGTTCCCAGTTTGTAATGAAACATTAAACCAAGCAGGTTTTTTGCATGGCTTCGTTTGTGTTGTACATGTTCTGTTTAGAACCCATGTCAAAACATTTCCGATACCTTAAAAGCAAGTCTGTTCTTCTGTAGCCTCCAGTGCATAATTGCTTTTTCAGCTGAAACCAACGGAAGATGTTAAGCTGAAGCCCTTTGAAGGGAAGCTGTTGCCAGAATATCTCCTATTCAGTTACTGTGGATCAGGGTCTCATTCTCTTTCCTCATCAGTCCATTTGTTTCAGCATTAGTCTTCATGATTTCATAGGAAAGAGGAATAGGGCCCTGGATATTTTGCTGTGGTGTTGGTTCAGCTGTCAGCTGGGTCATGTCCAACGCACTGTTGGTTCAAGGTTTTAGTGGGACAGTTATAAATTCCTACTTATTTTGGGTCCAGTGTATCAGTAACCAAAATCTTCTTTCTGTTATTCCAAACATTATGCTTATTAAGCCTGGACAGAGAAGTATTCTTACAGAGAGTGGGAGAAGGTAGTCAAACAAAGGGCTTGGATTGAATCACTTTTGTGATTCAAACAGTGTGAGATCTTGCATATAAAACCAAGATAAAGCAAAAGCTACAGGTATTTTCACCAATGAAAAAATATGATTCAATTTTACGAATCATTATCTATATATCCTTTTATTTTTTCCTCTGTTGACATCTACAAAGATTTCACTGATTGTGAAATATATTGTTGTCTTTATGTGCTTTTAAATCTAGGGCAGTATTACATTCCAAACTAATTAATTCTGCTAAGAGTTCTATAGAAAACTGTTCTAGTCTCTAAGACTTAGGCTTTCAAAATTTACTATTTTATTCAGTTTATAAAAGCAGGTATTTGTTTTACCTTGCAAAACTGCTAATTCATCTTAGACTCAGAAGAGATTTATTTTTTTTTTAATTACTAGGGATTTTTTGCAATTTCCTGTTGGACTAAAAATAAGTAAAAGTGACATGCATTTGTTACGAAAAAAAACCCTGTTTTTTTTATTTAGGAAAATCTCTTCTCAAAGCTATCACTAATGGCCATTGTGACTAAGTGAGGACTATAAGACCTGACACTTTTAGTACTTTTCAGCTTCATAAATCCCTAAATACTTGAAAAATTTAATTGTCCATGTGTGGGAAAAACAGAAATCATAGCTCAAAGAGAAGTTTCTCAGTGGTTATTATCCACCTTAACCAGAGCTTTCATTTGAAGAAGCACAGGGAGGAGTGGCACTTTGCACTTCCTGTGCTCCATACTAGCTAGTTGTACCTAACCCAGCCCATACCATAAAAGCAGTGAAAAAAGAGGGAATGAGTTACATTCAGCTCATCTCAGGTACCCATGGAAGCCAGTGCTGTAAATGGATTTAATAGGGAACATAAAATTTGAGGACTCTTTTTTTTTTTTTTTTTACTTGGCACTGCTGGAAATACCTTTCATAGTTTCCAGCCTATCTTTAGTCTCATTTTAGGCTTAGATTGTGTGCTGCTTGGGGAGGAGGCAACCTTGTTTTCTTGTTTCTGCTTTTCCAAGTACAAAGGATTTCACCTTGTTACCTGTTCATATATCCATTTGTAATCATGTAGCAACACTTGCTAAATTCAGTGAAAAAAGAAGAGAGTTTAAAAGCACATAATAGGGGTTTCTCACTGTTTGAAACAAGTAGTGGTAAACCTGCTTATCTTTTAAGTCTCTTAGCTAAAATAAAGTCAGCATTGTTTATAAGAAGAGAATCATGTTACTCAGAAGTCTCTATAATAAAGTCTCTTATGAAAAGCTCACAGAGGTAAATTGCTGTTACTGGTTGTAAGAAGTGAGAGTTTCAGTTGTGGGGTCTATTTATTGCATAGCAAAGGAGTTTGAGTAGCCTGTAAGTATGAACCAAAAAGAATATCTAGCCAATATTTTTCTTCTCTCTGCCAGCAGGTGAGATTTCATATACTTTCCCTTTTTTGGGGAATGCCAAGATTACTCTTCAGTGCCAAGCATGAAGATAATTTACATAATAGGTTTTATTTGCTTACAATAATTCTTTGAGTAATACTGAAGTTTTTGCTTCTGTTTTACTAAACATTTCAGGGTTACCAATAATTTGTCGATAAAAATGTTTTGTTCTAATTGATCTTTATTCCTATAAAGATCTTTATCCCATCTACATGTATATTTAGGTCATCATTTAAGTAGATATGCTTGCTTTTCTTCCTATGCATCAGAATGCTGGCCCTGTTCCCAGTATAAAGAGAGTTTTAAAGCTGTTTTTAGTAAGTGAGATCTAATATCTAATCTTATAATATTGTTTATAGTGGGCTAAATCCCACCTAACAAACAGTTTGTGTTAAATAGTTGCCACAGAAATCAAGGGTGTTCTCCTTTGTGGCATTGTTTTGCTCCTGCAGAGAGAGAGAATGTAGAGGAAAGTGAACATTACATTCTTCATTTGCTCAGGTTAAATATTAGCTATACTGCATCAAAAATGTATTGTTTTCCTTTGATGGCATTTAGAGTGAATTCCAGGAATTTCCTATTCCTTCTTTGACCCAGGTTTTTAAAAGGAAGATGAAGGAGGATGGGAATAAAAAAGTACTCAGCTATGCCAGCATCATCAAAATACTTATTTGCTTCTGCTAACTAACTCCAGTAGCTCTTTCTGTGGGAATGATGGTTCCTTACACTCCTCTTGTAAGTGCATCTTTCAGCACTCTCCCTGCAGCGTTTCCTGCACAGGAAAACTCTACAGAGTGTTACCACCTGCATTATCTTTTGCTGCTCAAATTATATTGTCAAGTGGAGACCCAAAGTAGTCAAACTGGTTCCTCTGCTCATGTCACCTGCTTTTGATACAACCCCTCAGCATCTATGTGAGAGCTGTAGTGAATGACAAGCTCCAGTGGATGACTTCTGCAAAGGGTAGAGCCAGAGGTAAATTTCAGCTCTTCCAGGGCTACACTCTTCCTTTCCCATATTGGCACAGTGGGATGCATGCACAAGCAGCATCTGCCCTTCTGAGGCTGAACAGAATTGTTGTGCCTACTCTATACTGTATACTATAAATCATATTCCAAACATCCCTTTCTGTTGTACTTCTGTACCCTGGATGACTATTTGCAGTTTGAGAGTGAGTTGGGGTTGTTTTGGTTTTTATTATTATTATTAATAATAATAACAATATTATTATTCTACTTTATGTAGCTCCTATGGCTACAGTTTTAAAGGTAGCCTCACCATTCTACTGTATGTAGCATGTGAACAAACCATAAACAAGTAGATGTTTAATGATAGTTATTTCATTCATCTGTAGTAGAACTTAATAATTATTGTGATTATATTATTAAATGTAACAGATAGCTTATAATAACTAATATGATTTAGATATTCAGTAAAGTATCAGAAAAAATCACAGCATACCTCCAATGTATACACAACTCTAGTTTGATGATTAGTTCTCTTGGGATTGCTACTGGCGGGAGCAATTTGCTGTAATTTAATAACTAAATTATAACCAATCTGAAAAATGTAATACTGAATTATCTTAAGATAGTATAAACCAAAACCAATCATGCTGAGAAACTAATAGGCCAAACCAAAAATTATAATCTGCTACTAATTAAGATGACATGGAGACAGGCAATTAAAACTAATTGCTAGCTGACTTTTTAGTTTTTAAAAAAGGTTTTGATGCAGTTCATTAAAACTGATTTTGTTTTGAATGTGTACTGGCATTTTGTTAAAATCTAGTGTTAAAGAAGGTAATTTAAAGGTTTAAATCTGGCACACCCTGATACTTTGTTTATTTCATACTAAATTTAATTGCACATGCAGTACAAAACATTATGGAACAGAATCTTTGCTAGTAAGTTGGCCCATATGTTGAGTTTACTCACTTATTTAAAGTGATAGATTAAGTCTAGAATTCTTTTTGCCAGCTTTTCTCAGAACAGTAGCTAACTGAAACTTGGCAGTAGAACCATGGGTAAAACATTGGCATGATAGTCTTCAAAAAGCTGTATAGGAGTATAATAACAGGGAGTGTTCTTTGCTTTAGGAATGAAGTCGTAATTCTCTGCTGGTTTTTATTGTGTTGTTCAACTTGTGACTCTTAGTGACAGTAGTTTTAATTTCCTATAAATTAAAGACTTTATAAGTTATCTTCTCTCATTATAAAGTATTTGAATGTATTTAGTGTGGCAGATGATCAGACTTCTTGTCCAATAGATGTTTTTACATGATGATTAAATATCGCTGATACAGCGAATGGCATTTCATAGCTTTTATCTTTTAGAGGGGTACAGAGATTTTTATTCTGTCAGCTTCACGTGGATAATTAAAACAAAATATAGGAAGCTTATTTCTTCAAGAGCTTGAGCTATTTTAATTGCTATACACCTAAAATTTTCAGGGCTATCCTCAAATATTGGTACAGACACTCTGTTACCTCCCGTCGACTGAAATTACTGTAAGCCAGTTGTTTTCTGGCCTGCACACACAAAGAACTGAAATTTAATGAATTATAGAAATTATAGATCATAAGAAATGATAAGAAGATAATCAGAAATGATAGAAGCCGTATCTTTCGTGGTGCACAGATTCCAAGATTACTATATTTATGGACTTTGATCACACTCTTGGCATGTTTGAAAATCAATGAGAATTTCTATTTCTTAATAATAAAAAGACAGCCAAAGTAGCATGGTTGACTACAGCTCAAAAATTGCAAAACTACGGTCAGAAAAGAGGCTGTCTTTCAATTTTATTTAGAAAAATTAAGAAATCAGAAAATAAGAATTTTAAAAAATTTATTTTCCTTTACTCTTTTAAAATAGAGAAATTAAATATATTTCATCAATTTCTGTTCATGTGGGAGAAATTTGTATGTGTAAATATAAATATACATATATTTAAACATAATATATGCAGAATGCATTCTTAAATTTAAAAAGCTTTGTTTGGGTGTTTGGAATTTCCAGTCCATAAGACCAAACATTTCAGCTCTGTGTACTAAGATGGTATAACCTGGCTAAGAGAAACATATTAACCCACTCCAGCCTACAAAACTCATTTACCATAAGTGTAAAGCATTTGTTTTGAAATCCATAAATTCTGCCAATGCCAGTTAAAGCAGTGAACTGTGCTCTTCAACAGTCAAGTAAATAACAATAATGATAATGATAATGGTGTTTTAGCATCTGTTCTTAGGCACTGCATCAAAGAATAAAAGAATAATTTAGGTTGGAAAAAGCCTCTAAGATCACTGAGTCCAAACACTAATCCTGTACTGCCAAGTCCATCACCACACCAGCCCCCAAAGTGCCACATGCACTTTGGGACAGCTTTTTAAATACCTCCAGGGATGGTGGCTCAACTCCTTCCCTGGCATCCCATTCAAAGTTCAAGCATATTTTCAGAAAAGGAAAATGTGTCTGTTGTTCTACAGTAAATACCTGATCTGTACAGTTATGAGGCTGTCTGTTGGAGAAAAATAATTTGGGAAACAGAAATTATGCGATCATACCAGCATTGAGGTTGAATGGGATTACTGAAATAATCTAGATGCACCAGTGGCCCAGCTGGGTGAGTGGTCATCAGAGACACCGCAGGACCTGGAGACCCCCAGAATTTGGCACACCCAGACTGTGAGGGTATAAAAGCCCAGGAGTTCCTTAGTTCAGGGTCCCTCCTCTGAGGCAGCAGCTCCAGCTGTTATTTTTCCATTTAGTCATTGAACCAAGGTTAAATTATTTTAGGAATTGGGATGTCTGGGACTCTGCTGTGGGATATCTGGGGCTGTAAGGGAACATGGTCAGACTGTGGATGTGGGGTGTGCAGCAGTGAGGGGCCTCTGTTCCTGCTCAGGTGGGTGCAAGAGTGACTGACTGCCAGAGTGGATCCCGAGTGGTTGGACAGGGAAATGTGCTTAGCATTTAGGAATTTACAGAAAAAATTCTACTTTCAGAAAAAAATAGTTACATACTATATTAGATTCATACTCTTTATTTTGGAGTTTGGAAAAGATCGGGCAGTTTTTGGGTTTCAGTGGAAAACAGTGACAGTATTGTCACCCTATGGTGACCTCATAAGAAAGATGCTTAGAAAAAAAGTGGGGTTTAAGTTTTTTCCTGTTTTATTTTGGTTCCTGAAACCAGATGGAGGAAGTTTTGTGCTTAATAGAATGACTGTAGCTGCCTTCTTGCCCAGTATTCAAAATATTCCTATAGGCTGTACAAAACAACTAATTAGCTAATATAGGACTTTGGAGTCTGCTGCAGTGCCTGTTTGAAATATTTTTTTCCTTCATAAATACCAAGTGTTGGTGTAATTATGCTCCTGCTGAAGTTAGCTGTGCCACCAACTTCGGGAAATTTAACATTGTTGAAAATTCCTGTCCTATCCTATGATACTGTTGATGCCGTATTGAGTAGCATTTGAAGGTGAACATATTAATCCAAATATGCCACCAGTTTTCTGTTTTCAAAATATGTGAAAATAGATGAAAAGGAATGGGGAATTTGTCAGTGTATGTTAACTTACTTGTCCATATGTAAACCAACATTTTTACCTTCTCTGTCTGTTTTGAGGATTTCATTAGTGCTACCACCTATTTCACTGCTGAAGTAACCATAGTCAATCTGCTTTTCTTCTTATTTGTTGCTTCTAACTCCATTTATGTTTCTGCTTGATTGTTTTACTCTTTCCAACCTAAGAAATAATTTTGGCCATTGTCTTAAATGTCCAATATTTCAAAGGCAATTTGAGGAAAGACATAGACCTTTACCAAACATAAATTATTGAAACTTACAGCTTGATTAGGTGCCAGACCTGGGGGCATGAAGTATTAAACTCTACACTTTACTTCTTGCCAGTTGCTTAATGGATCCACATCAGTCTGCTCCAAAGGAAAAGATTATTTACTGTAGTAAATGCCATTCTTCCAAGCTTTCCAGTGATTATAGAGCCAGTGTAAGCCTATTCTCTATACTTAAATTTTACTTCTCATAGTCATACATTTGGTTTGTAAGTGAGCAAACAAAGAATAATAGATGCCCTAGCTCTTGTGTAAGAAAACCCCAATCAACCGACACACCCAAAGCAGATTATTGCATGTAGCATAGTTAATATATGCATCTATAGTGACAATCATTTAGCTTGATCAAACATGATAGGGCTCTGTTCTAGTACTGAGAAGTTAAGATCTTTAACTTTTAAGTAGTTTAAGTTTTTAAGATTAACTTTTAAGTAGTTAAAGCCTTGGTATCGTGTATGGGTATTATGAATACAGTGTGGCACAAAGGTTCATGCGTGGGCTATGAAAGACTAAGTGAAATCTTTTGGTATTCAAAGTAGCCAAAGTACCAAGCAATTTTAAGTTCTCTTTCTCACATTTAGAGCTAACCAAAAGGAAACACAAAGAAAAAAAAAATCCATGTTAAATCATTATTCAGAGGCGGAGAAAAATTTCTCCCTGTAGTTAAGGTAGCTACCACAAACTTTCTTTGAGAAAATTGAACATGATTATTTTGCTTATTTTGGAAAAAAAAAAGAATATGCTAATTCTGCAGGTGTTCTGATTGAAAACAAAATCTAAACTGCCTTTTTCTGTCTTACATACTTTATAGAAATGAACCAATCTCCAAATCAAATGAGTAACTGAACCTTTAGAGTGAGGTACTGCATAGAAATATGACTACCAGAATGCAGAATCTCCTTTGAGAGAGAATCTTTCTTGGCAAGTTCAGCTTGATATGTGAGCAATGGTGTTTTGATTAAAATAAATAAAAATTGATTGGATTTGTATAGAAGGTAGTCTTGGAGCTATTCATCCCAACCAATGTTGTGTTGGCTTGGGGTGCTCTTAGAAGCATACTAATAAGCTCTAGGAAGCTTTGAAGTGAAAATCAAGATTATTTAAAAAGTTCAGACACTTCTATGGGTAAGCAGCTACTGGTAGGGAGTTTACAGAACCACAGAGTGTTTTTTTTGGGAAGATTTGGCTGCCCAAGTTTAAATTAAGTATGTGCCTTTCTAAACTTATTCACCTTCCATTCTTTATTCAGATGCTCACATAATTTCTTCAGTTAAAGAAAAAAATACTTAAGAGAAACTGACAAGTGGAGAGGTAGGACACCAAGAGTCACAAGAGGTGATGGATTTTGTTATTGCTAAAGTTTAAGGAGGTTGAATAAAGCGTCAGTAATAGGGGTACAGTTATGATCTACAAAATGCATTGACTAGGAGAAACTGCTAGTATTTTCTTATTCTGCAGCTGTCTAATCTTATGATTTATCTTCGAATTCTCCTGTATGTGATATCAACCCACTTGTCATTGCTGCCTCTTCTTTTAGTTGTTGTTTGTTTACCTTCTTTCAGAAAGTCTTGAATTTTGCATTGGTTTTAACCCTTTCCTTTGTTTCTTTTCTTGCATCATTCTATTATTCAGATGATGGGCAATTAGCTTTCATACATAGCTAAATATGCTCATATTAACTTTTTCTAAGTCCTCTGAAGTAGCAAATGTTCCCATCCTTGATGATATTTATGCACTTGCTGAGCATCCCTGACACTTTTATATGATGTAGCACTTCAAAAGCTTCAGTCATGGCCTCATCTTCTGCCACCTGGCCTCATTTTACTGACCTGATTGGATAAAGTGTGATATAATTCCTCAGTGCCAAGTGCTGCCTCATCACATAAACATAAACAAAAGCCCCCAGCTGTTGGCATTGTTATTTAACCAAGCAGTTCAAATGATACACCAGAAACAGTCTTGTGCTCAGTAATTCAGGTAAGATCTTTGGACTTAAATGGAAAATCTGGGTTTACAGTAGCAGCTGTTTATGAATCACAGCTAGTTCCAAACCAGAGAATCAGCATCTTACAGTGGGAGATGAAAGGGAAGGTGTGGCAAAAGTTTTCAGAGCAGCAATCTAACAGTGCCATTTAAGGAGCTTGATACCCTTTGCAGAATCTTGTAAGGTTTTAAAAATACCCCAGAAGACTTTGAACCACTGGAACAAAATATTTCCCAAAATGCCAATACATATTGAAATACAAGGTTAATGAGCCCCAACTTCTCAAATATGTAACTCTGCATGTGTGCTTTTCTATAATTTAAAATTGTTCTGTGCACTTTTAGGGAAGCTCTGTAAGTTTTGAACAGTAGCATGGACTATTGTGGTGGCAACTCTCCAGATGCCTGAGGGTAGCAAAAATTTGCATATTCCTTTGAATTATTTTGTATTTTTAATACATCAATCGAATTCTCCATTAGATAAAAATGAAAGTCTACCATTGATACATTAAGACCTTTCACTATGTAGTTGTTGATGGAGAAAAGAGAAGAAAATACTTGAGAGTAGGCTTATTGTCTTTGAAAGCTATGCTGTGTATTTTTTGTCTCTCTGGTGCTTTTGTGGCAGTTAAAGCCCAAGAAACAAAGCAACCAAAAAATATAGATATATATCCTCAAAAAAAAAAAAAAAAAAAAAAAAAGCTATAGAGGGTATTGATGAGGATTTATCTTCCATTATTTCCTCATTGTTTAATTCTGTTTTTTAATCTACAATATTTCATTTCACCTCTCTATTGAACAGTTTGCCTTCCTCACCTCTCCAAATGACTTCCTTAATCTTTGGGTTTTTGGGTTTTTGTTTTTTTTTTTTTTTTTTCTTAATACCTTTATCTATGATCATTGCAGAAATGTTTATATGAAAGGTGTATTAGGTCAGTTGGAGAACTTCTCCCAGATTAGGGCTGTGGTTCATATAAGCAAAGAACTCTAAACTCTCTGACCTTGTATGAGGTCTGAAGGCCTCACAGGTCTTTCTAACAACCTTTATTACAAATACTACCTAACAGGAAAAAATAACCAATTAATTTTTGACAGTAAATCTATATTTTATAAAGAGTTTGGTGGTGCATATAATGTGTGTGATAGGAATTGTATGTACCGAGAGAAAAAACATTAGTTTTGTAAAATCTATGTTAGTAAAGTAAAATTCTTTATGGAAACTCAGATTTTTACTAAACTATTTTTAAGCCAAACAGTGTGGCTATAAGTGATAACAGATATTGCTGATTTGAGATAAAATATCAAATGTTGCTGCAAAGAAACTGAAAATAATGTTTTATTATATTCAATTTTCTTTCTCTCACCTCATATATCTAATTATGGGTGAAAGAGAAGTAAGTCCACTTTCCATGTAAGGTTATTAACTTGACAGTGTCCCTTTAAGTTGTGAAGATGTGCAGAGTAGTTAGGAATGTGAGATACTGTAGGGTACCAAATGTGTGATGTGATGTTGCTAGGCAACTCCCTTATTGTTTTAAACAAACCACATAGAGCTGGCAACAGCTGTCAAAGCTCTTGGCTCTTGACAGTAGCACAGACCTCAAAAGAACTTAGAAGAAAAATCTTCCAAAATAAGCTCTAATACATAGAGCAATCCCGTAGTGCTAGCAAATGTGTGAACTTATTTGTTAAGTTAGCAGATACAGTTATCTGCTACAATTCTATAACTAAATATTTCATGACAACTATGTAATTTGTTTACATATATTAAAAAATAAAACAAACCCAACTGTCAGTACATCAATTTGTCTTTTTAAATGAATGCCTTTCAGAACTGCCAGTGGTAGCGAATCTGTTTGCATGTATTCAATGAGCATCATATGTGTGCAGTCAAGAAAGGCAAAATGTTACATACAGAATGGCCATGTGTATATGTTTGTGGATTTTTGCCTTTTCTCTGCTGTTGAATTTTGTATATTTTGATATGTCAGAAACAGATGTGAGATAATTTCTGTCAGTATTACAGTCCATAAAAATTGATTTAGGTGTAGCAGACTAACACCTATCAATATGGCAAAGCTTCTAAAACAGGAACCAGCCCCCAAGATTTCAAAAAAGAGCCCAGATCTGTACTGAAATAACCCAAGATCTGTCAAAATTTTTGATACTAGAAGATAAGTAGGTCTGTAAACAGCCTCTTGTCTGTAAATACATCCAAAATGCATAAAATAGAGTAGCTCCTTACAGGTTTTCCACTTCCTCCTGACTGCTGGAAAACAAACCAGCTTAAATGCAGCTGCAGGGCAGTGCTGAGCTTCTGCTAATGTTCCTTAGTGCAGCATCAGAGTTCACATGCAGCATCACACAAGCTGGTCTGGCTGGCTGTTGTATTATTCACACCCCACCAAAGTGCAGGTGAAGTCAGCGTGTGTGTCCGGGTGTTCTCCTCATTGCTGTGTGAATGATCTCACCATCACACTGCTGGCAGCAGCCTTGCATTATCTCTGCCTGTAACTGTTCAGTTTTCTCTGTTCTGGTCAACAAAACACAGACTTGAATGCCTAGCTAGTTAAAGCTGTCACAGGAATCTTCTGAGCTCTAGAGACGCTCTCTGTGGTTTAAATATAGAGAACAGCTGTTTTTCAAGTTGCTGCTCTACCCTACAGACTGTATGACAGACCAGCAGAGATTAAGCCTGACTGCCCTAGACCCTAGAATGTATGATTTTCTACTTTGTTTGATGTTTTTCTCTCTATCTATCCAGTTAAGATTTTAATTCCACCCTGAAGGGAGAATTTTTTCCAATATAATTTTTGTCAAACCTCAGCCTTGTCTTTTGGAAAATTTCAGAATGTGCAAATAGCTCAGTGGTTCAGACTGTGAGTCTATGTAGCATGATATCTGACTCTAAGGCATGCATATACTAATGCCTGAAGAAGAATAAAAAAGTGTAAGGGGATATAAAACTTTGTCAAGGTATTCTCTTGTTCTCTAACTGTATTTTAGCTAACAGGATTTCCTGAGCTTTGTGTCATTTAGATATTGAGGTATTTAGTGTTGATATGGTTCCTATATAGTAACATTTAAAAGCTCACTTTGCATACTCTGGATGCACAAAACTCTCTGCACCCCTGATTCCTTCTGCCTGGGAATTACACAATTCAGTGTAGCAGTGTGCAAGGAACCACAGCCTTCTGTTTGTTCCAAGCCTGTATCTCAGTTTCACTCGATCGTGCCCAGTGCTCCTGCAGACAGAGGCAGTGAATAATCCAGTCAGCTCTCCATCATGGCTATGCAATTTATGATTTTGTAGGCTTTGCACTCCTCTTTGCTCAAATTGAACAATCCTGGGCTACTTAGTTGTTCATACGGAAAGTGTTACTTATCTTTGCTTGGCTTTTTGCAGTTCTGTTGTGTCCTGTTTGGGAACAGGCGAGAAGGATATTCAAGGGGTAGAAGAAGGATGTTTTTTACTGTGGTGTAATGTTGTGGGTTTTTTTGGTTTTTTTCCTGTTTTTCTTTAATAGTAATTCCTAGAATGTGTGCTGCTTTTTTTGACTACTGCCTAGTACTAGTCCACTGTTGATAGTGACAAATTACTGTTTTCCCACCCCAAGCCATTTCATTACAGAAATAATGCCCAATTCTTCCCCACAGTACAGATTTATCACTTTTCCAGCAGCTTTCTCTGACAACAGCCAATCTAACTGTTCATTTGTTGCTGTTTTCTCCAGTTTCAAAAACAGTGTAACATTTTCTAAAAAAAATTAAGTATTGATTGAGGGAAGAGGAGGTCATCCAAATGTCTTTATCTGTCAACTGCTATCTGTGAAGCAGGGTTTTCCCTTAGTGGGATCAAATGGAGGGCAGCAATTCAGTCTGAAGTCTCTGTGGGTACGTTACAGAATATTTGAACATCTGCTTTGAGAACCTACTTGAAAAATAACCATGCACAGTAGAGGAGGAACATATGTGCTGCATGCTGAAGACTACTGGTAATACTGTTGGCAGAAGCAAAAAGAGGAAAAGGCTTGTATAGGTTACATGGAGGTTCTCAATTTAATAATACATGTAATTTTGCATTTTTTAAATAATAGTATAGTGGTTATGAATTTATAGATAGGGAAATGATCACTATGGCATGAAAGGCAGTGGAAAGTCAAGTGCCCTGAAAATTAGGCAGAAAATATGTAATAATATTTTTTCTGTTGTTTATTTGCAACTAATACTTTCATATTTGCAGTTTTTTTTCTGCAAGGAAGATCATTAAGCAAATAGAAAAAAATGGAAAAAATACCACAATTCTTATGTAATGAAAAGATGGCTATTACCAGATGCTCTCCCAATATAAATCAGAGTCTATTTTCCAGGCCTGTTGAAAAATAGAGTTCTGCTTCATCCCTTGGTTTTGGGCCCCAGCATGGACAGAAGTGTTGCAAATTCTGGTGTGTTACTGGGGTCAGTCTACATTACTGTTGCATGAGTTGGCAGGCTGATGTACAAGAAAATGTATTTATAGTTTTAATCCTGTGTACTGTACTATCAGTGTTACGTCTATAGATGTGTTAAGTCAGCAAATGTTCATTTTATGGCCTGAGTCATGAGAAGGCCCATTATTCCTTTGCTAATTGAGACAGTTTTTCAATGTATTTCAGTTTAGTCATTCATGGTTTGTAAATATTAAATTGATTTAAACACTGTTTTAGTATAGCTTCAGAAAATAATATGCTTTGGCTTTATATGGCACTAACACAATTGGACACAATGCATAAATTAAATGGTTCTAGATATTAAATATATATAGAAAATTGTACACATACATTGAAATTCAGTGTCTCCTTTTACAGAAGTTGAAAAGGATTTTTCTATAAATTTTTTTCTGTGATGCAGAGATAGTTATATGGAGCTTAAGGTCTAGGCTTCTGACTGAAGGACTGGTTACATAAATGAAAGATTGAAAAGGATTACAGACTAATATTCTCTCTGAGAAACTTGTCCAGTTTTAAGACCACCCTGAGCTTATAGTCAATAAGTAAAAAAAAAAAAAATTTATCTAAAAAACTGAGTTACATTTGTGTCTAGAGTCCTTCTTACTGGCTCAGTTTTCTATTTCCCAGCATGAGTTAGAATCAACATTAACACAGGCATCCCAGGAAAACACGTACAAGATGACACTTTAGCCATTCTATCCTATACTACTAGCAAGATTTGTTGTTTTAATACTTTTTATTAATTTCTGTCATGGTTGTAAAAAAGTGAAGACTGATAGTATTAAGCTGTGGAGTATGTTTTTTACCTAGAGCACATACAACATTATACACTGTCAAACTAAAGCTTGATAAGTAGTGGTAAATTTCATGACATGGAAAAATTACATGACCTCAAGGGTTTTTTTCACAGGTTGAATTATCAAATAATGGTCATCTTTTGCCAAATTCTATTTGAAAATATTTACATTTCTTTACACAGAGTTTTCAACAACTACACTTTTTCCATTGGGTTAAGTAACACTACCCTGTGTATGCAAAATCTGCTTTTAATGTAGTAGTCATTGCATGAATAAACTATCCTGCTTTCTCAAGTCATGTGAGCTATTAGTATAAATATCTAAACTCTTAAGATTTGACCTATGAATTAAAAAGGAACATCTGTATCACATACAAGATATTGTAAACTTGTCAAATTAGAAAAATTCTGAGTATTTTAGTTAAGTTACTCTTAATTAAGTTTCACTTTGGGTGAAACATAACACAGTACACTCAGAAACTTTCTGTTCCTGTCATAATAATGAAAAGAAACTTCAGATATTTACTCTTACTTACATAGTTTGTAGTTTGAAATAAAAGCTTTAAAATGTTAATTGCATTCATAGTCACTTGGTAGGAAATAAGGAACAAACCAAAATATACTCATGTTTCCTCATTATTTTTATAGCTAGATGGTTACAAGAGCTGAAGATGATTTCCCCATAAACGTAATACCCAGAGACAGAAGGGTACCATTTAATGAGATGTACCAGAAATATATTTAGCTTACTTATGTTCCATTCCTCTATTCCTCTGTTCTATCCCTGAGCGAATTGCTTTTTCAAAGTAGGAATTTGTGTCAAAAAAGCGCGCAAAATTACAGCCTGAAATTTCCTTTTCTAAAAAAAAAAAAAATAAAGTAATAGGAGCCAAGAAACATCAAAGAATAAAGTTTGCAATTACAGCAAAACTGTAGAAAAAACACAGTATGTCAATTTACTGTTTACAGATGTACAACGCTGTGAGAAAACCTATCTATCTCTGGGGTACTGTGGTTCAGCCGAGTAAAGATTTAGCTCTCCAGCTCTTCACAGCTCATTTTACTTCTGACACAGTACTGTGACAGAGCAGTTCAACAGACTAATTACACTGTTTTGCAAGCAAGTGGTGAAATGCGTAGGTAAATGCCGATTTACCACATTAGCACTTCAGAGAGAAGGGATTTTTTTGAGGATGGAAAATGGAATGAATAAGAGCGCATCAGATTTTATTTTTAATCTCTCTTGGTTTTTCACCAGGATCATTAGGAGCCTTCTATTTCCCGTTGCAGATATTGATATGGTCCTGAGTTAATCAGTGCCATATCTAGAAGGTGTTGATTGCTTTCTTCAAATGTAGTGGAACTACAGCAGCATGAATTTTCACCTGCTCTTCAAAAGCTCATTCATCTCCCTGGATGCCCAGAATGCTTACCCTGCTTCAGAGCTGCTAGTACTGAACTCTTTAAACTCTGCAAATACTCTCTCCAGCAGCAGAGAGTAATGTGTGAGCCTGTTAGCATTTGTAGCTCTCCAACACTTAGGGCATGAGTAGCCACAGCAGTAGAGCCATTAAAATTGAAAACATGGGTGTTTGGATGCCAAAGTGCTGCTGAAACTCCAGAGATACAACTTAGCTATGCTGTTTTGAATTTTTGTCATATATCCTCAGTTTTATCTGCTTGGTACTAAACAGTGGCAGTTAGACATTCACTTGTAGGAACCCAATAAGAGACAAACCATGAAGAAATAAAATGGCAAAATTAAAAGAGCTTTTATTTTGAGCATTCTCTCAAATTAAAATGGTTCATTTTCCTAGGACTAGCTGTAAGTACTAAATCTAAAAATAGGCTGTTAGAAAAGTAAAATAAAGAAATTCCTAATGCTTGGATGGACACTTAGAGGAGGACTTTGGACAAAAAACTTATACAAGGAGGATGAATGGACTTTTCCCATTCTTTGATGAAGATAAATTAGATAGTGACCAGTTGAGTTGGTTTGTTAAGCCTCTGAATAAGGAATGAAGTCACAAAGGGAAATGTCAAGATGTGTTGTCATATTGTTTTTTCATTTTAGATCAGGATATCTGAGAAATAAATGTAGTTATTTATTTCAAAACAGTTAGTTGTAAGTCATTACAATGTCAGAGGACATCAAAAGAAAAATATTAAGTGTAGTGTATGGCTACATCTCAAAGAGCTAATTTGGATAATCTGGCATAAATAGCATAAGGTTTGAGAAGTCAGGTCTATCATGTACTAGTGCACTTGAGCAGAAGGTTTTTGTGATGCCATGTCCTGAATGACATTGTTACCTGTATGTGCTGAATGCCTTTTAAAAATCTCTGACTTGTTGCTTGATGACAAAGAAGCCAGGGAGATGGAGGGTGTAAAACTGGCTTCCAAAATATACTGACAGCAATTTCCCTCTTATCCTGTTTGTTACTCTTAATTAAGTGTTTTGTTGGTTGTTTTTTGTTTGTTTGTTTGTTTGTTTTCCAGAAGTAAAGGGTTGTAGAACAAATAAGTGTGCTAATAACTACAGAGGGAAAATCACTAAAGAGGGTCTCTCGGGTGCTGAAAGGCCTGATAAAAGATCTTTACCTCACTGTCTAATATTGTGTTTGAAAGATTCCAAGAGCAGTATGAGGGCACAGTCTCCTGGTTTCATTTACTGTTAGTCTAGCCAGTGTGTTTATTGACTCACATAAAATATGTCATTATTTGCACACATGTATATTAAAGCAAACCAAAGCCCTTTATTTCTAGTTGTTTATTGACGTCACTGGTTGACAGTGAAACAGGGTGGATGAAATAAAGCATGTCAGCTGCTTGAGGATGACAGAACATGTGCTGATGCAGGATGATTTCTTTGCCTTTTTCTGCCTAAAAGCCTGTAACTAAGCATTGCAATCATTCTGGGCACTTATCAGTTAGGCTCTGCTGGGCTGGTACTTCACTGGAGAAAACTGATATAAACTATGTTATTCTAAATCTCAACCTTTCAAAAATATGAAACTTACAAAGAGACTATTAATTACCCTGGGATACATATTTTGAAATGAGTCATTATACACTTCTAGGAGCATATTGGTTACCATTCCCGCCATATGTCTATACATTCTTGGTCCACATCCATCTGGCACAGAAATCTGCCAGAATGTGTTCAAAAGTGATTTGAAGGATCTTAAAAGCCAAGAGCAAATTTGTACTTTGGCTTGTGTAGACTACAGGAAAAAAAGAAAAAAAGCCTTTTTCAAAATTTAGTGTAGTATTTTAAATTAAATAGACTGCACAGTTTTAAAAATTGTCATTAGACAAACTTAAAAAGAAGTTGAAGTGATTATCTAGCTATATTCTTTGAATCACTATTTGAAAAGCAAATAAGAGCAACTTGAGAGTGTCTTTGGACATTTCTCATGGCAGAGCAGCCTTGTCTTTACTTTTAGTTAGTATAAAAAAGAATATTTGATATTAAGCTTTAAATATTTAAGAGAAAGTTCTTACTTTGGAGAGGAATATCAGGATGTAAAATTACAAATGGTCACACTTTTTCCATTTGCAAATTAAATTGAAATTAGAATTGACTAATCTATATACAGGCTTGTATTTTGATGTAGATGTACTATAGCACAAAGTTAGATCTTTTTCGCTGTTGGAATTCTGAAAATCCTTTTTTATGATCAGTTCAAATTAATCAAAATTTTTTTGCAGACACATGCATTTTTTATTTAATTTTTATGTTCTTCACAACAACTGTATGGAGCACTACAGGTAGGAGGAAGGGTGCCTGGAAAGCTGCCCAGGGGAAAAGGACCTGGCTGAACATGAGCCAGTGTGTGCCCAGGTGGCCAAGAAGGCCAGTGGTATCCTGGCCTCTATCAGCAATAGTGTGGCCAGCAGGAGCAGGGCAGTGACCGTCCCTCTGTACTCGGCACTGGTGAGGTCACACCTCGAACCCTGTGTCCAGTTCTGGGTATTGCCCCAGAGAAGGGCAATGGAGCTGGTGAAGGGTCTGGAGCACAAGTGCTGTGAGGAGCAGCTGAGGGAGCTGGAGGTGTTTAGCCTGGAGGAAAGGAGGCTCAGGGGTGACCTTATCACTGTACAACTGCCTGAAAGGAGGCTGTAGCCAGGCGAGGGTCAGTCTCTTCTCCCAGACAACCAGCAACAGGACAAGAGGACTAATAATCTAAAGCCTACACCAAGGGGGCTTTAGGTTGGACATCAGGAAGAATATCTTGACAAAAAGGGTGATTAGGTACTGGCTGCCCAGGGAGGTGGTGCAGTCAGGGTTCCCGGAGGTGTCTAACAAAACACTGGATGTGGCACTCGTGCCATGGTCCAGTTGACATGGTGGTATTCAGTCATAGGTTGGACTTGATGATCTCGGACATCTTTCCCAAGTGAACTGGTTCTGTGAATCTTAAAACCAGTGTTAAGAGCATAAACCAAACTTTGGATCAGTGATGGCAATATCTTGTTAGTGGTAAGTTGCAAGTGCCTCCAGCTGTATCCTCCTTGCACTCTGAAGTGCTTTGGATGGTATCGGTGAGCACAATCTGTGGTGGAAAGATGCATGATGAGTGTATAATTAAAAGTATCTATGCCACTGATGTACTTATGCAACCCCGAATTCCAACTGTCTTCTCAATTAAATGCAAATAATTAAAAAGCCAACTATTAGCATCCTGTAATTATGACTCTTACCAGTTCCATCATTATCTACTCATTTCCCTACCCACCTGGAGAGATCCTCCTATTGACAGTCTTCAGCAACCAGCAGGATATTGGGTTTTTTCTTTATTTGATAAAAGAATAGAAAGTTAATAATAACGCCTCAGACATGGCTTGCATGTTTCAATTCCAGAAACAGTTTCACTCTAAAAGAATAAGAAAACTTGTGTTTCACCCAAAGCTGATTTAGTGAGTTTTGAATAATGTTACATATGATTTAATAGATTATAATTTTAACAAATTCCTATCCATTTTCACATGTACATATTCAGTAATAAGAAAGGATTTTTATACTGAGAATAGTTTGTTTTTTTACTGATGTGATGGGTAGTTTAAAATTAAGTACATTGGATGTAGTTTTATGCATATAAAAATTATACTTCAATCAGAACAAATGTTTTGAATAACCTGAAAAGAACATGGTTATTCCTACCCCCACCTTTAGTTAGAATGCTGATATTTAGGGTCTGATTAATACTGCGTTTGCTTTAGTTCTGGAATCTGACATTTTCAACTGAAGTTGCTTTCCTGTCTGATTTCAAGTGTTCAGGTGCTTTGGTGGAGTGGAACTTGTTAGGGTGCTGCTTACTAATCAGGGCCTGCTGACCAGTGAAATGCCTCATTAGCAGTGTAGAAAGTTATACTGTTCATCTGCCTAATGAGCCATTCAAAATACCAGCCATCAATCCCAGCTTCAAGCTCCTGTGTGCTGAATTTGAATAAGGGACCTGGCCCTATTGACTGTACTGATCTTAAGGGACCCAAACAAGGGTTGCCTTGTTTCCATCTGCTTGTGCAGGTCCTTGGGCAGTGTCTTTCAGGATGTATCTGCTGTTACAACATCCACCTCATGAGAGTCACATTTGAGATATTTGAATGAAGAGCCTGAAGTTGCCATTCAGCTGGGACAGTCCATATCTGGAAGCAACTGATCCCCTGTTATCCCACACCATGTAGCCCATGTCATGACATCCTTGTGCCACCTTTACCTTTTGTCAGGCTGCAGCTGCTCCAAGCTGTGACATTTTCCAGAATATTCCCTTAATTACCAGCATCCAGTTTATCACACCACATGAAAGGTGTTGGGTAATCCCACCAGTGGATGCTACTGAAATAGACCTAGAGCTGCCATAGATGGGGTGAGTTCAAGCTTTTACTGTCATTCTTCTGTAGAGATTGGAGAATGGAATAGAGAATGGAGCAGAGAAAAGAATATTATTAAAATACGAAGATGCTAAAATCTATAAATAGAAACAGTGAGCTTGTGCTTCTTTCTTCGTCCTAGTCTTTCTCCATTTCTTTTTGCCCCTCCTTCTCTCTTTTTTTCTTTTTTACTGTCATTGCAAATGCTGAAAAATGCTGAAATGTAAAATGCCTTGCTGAATTCTGGGAAAACTAATAAACATTTCCATAGTAGCTGGACAATTGTAGCTGTATAAAGCCTTAGTGTCATAAAATGTACTTTCAAATTAGTTTCAAATGATATATGAATACCACAGTTTCCTAAGTATCTCAGAAAGCATTAATGAGCACAGCCTGGTAGGAACAGCTTAATTTTTTTGGCAGCAGTGCTTTATCTGCTTTAATTTGGTCTGTATATATTTCCATGACAACTAAGGGAAAAATAAACTCTTACCAAAATTCAGTGAAAGCAAGACAAAACAAGCTGCTTTGATTCATGCTGCTCTGATAAATGTCAGTTTGGCAATCAGCTATGAATAGGTTTTTTTTCTGTAGCAGATAGAACTTTTATTTGTTCTCTTAAAAAAACAAAAGTGGGGTATTTATGGAAATTAGAAGTTTTGTTTCTTCATAGGGTTTTGTTTTGAAATGTGTACATTTATAGATTTTTCTTCTTTTTAATGCTAATGATTGTTGTCTTGGGTTTAAATCCTTTCTGCTATATCTGTTTTCTAATCTGTCTTGAAGAGCTCTTTAAATATGACTGAGCTGAAAAGATAAGACAAAAAAGTGGAATGTTTTGTGCTGTAATGTTATGTTTCCTTGAAGAGATGCATTTTAAATTTGCCTGAGATGGCTTATATTTCTCCCAAAATCGATAGTAGATCAACGCTCTCTGGAAAAAAACTGGAGATACTTCTGATTGGGAGCATCAGATCTCACAACTCATTGGCAGACTTACTAGGGACAATTTTACTGTGTCTTCATACAAGCTAACAGCACATGTAAATCCTGGTAGTGTTTCATCTTTGATTCTCTGTGATTGGCATCTATTTAGCAAGCTTAAAGCTGTAAACAACTTGTTTAAATAGAGTTTCCAAACACATGGAAAAGAAGAAACCCCAAAAATAGAAGAAGTAAGTGAAGCTAGAACCCAGGTCCCAACTTCAGGATTTTAAAAACCTTCCATTTTTCAAGGTATAGTGACATGAGCATTTTCAGATTTGTCCTCTGTCACAAAACCATTGATACTTGGCCTTTGAGCTAAATTTTGAAGTTACATTATTTGGGCACAAACTAGCCCTGGAAAAGAAGGTTTCTGGTCTGTGAAAGCAGCTGGGCTACTTAAAAAAAGGGAAGCCACAACAAAACAAAACCAAGTAATGTGTGTAAATCTTTCAACAAATATAAAATTTGATATATTTGGGGTTGAGAAATATTTTTTATTTAAAAATGTGAATTACTACTTTCTCAGATGCCCTTACAGTAAAAATCTACCGAATATATATTTTTGGGAAAGAATTTTCTTTCTTCGCATAAATGTGACTGCTAACAGCTTGCTGTGCAAATTAAATATTGACTATTTGCCATCCTTATTATGCTTGGGAGTTCTGACTTGCCTAAATCATATGATACTCCTCCTCTCTAATTACCTGATGACTTCAAAAAGGACTTTAGAAATTAACAAAAGGAAAAAAAGTCAGCAACCTCCCCATAACACAGCAACAAAGAATTTTAGAATTTTGTATTATTTTGTACTGTTCCTTGTTTTATGACAATGAAACTGTTAAAATTAGACTGGTTTATGATTTAATTTGTGAACAGATACATTTTAAAATAATTTGCTGAAAATAAGTATATTTACATGTATAGCTATTTTACTATAAAATCTGAGGTCAGATTATTTTTTGGCTTATTGAACCATATTTGATGATGTGGTGTCTTCCTCACTAATTTACCACTATGTGCAGCTGTCTTACTGCCAAACCTGCCTTATTCATGTAGACAGATCCATCTGGGTTAGAGTTTGCTTCCAAATGTGAGAATTAATCCAAGAGGCAATACTTATTGTGAAGAAAACGGAGTGTGCTCAATGCAGAAGGCAAAACAAAAAACCCCCTTAGCTGTTCTTCAAAATATAGATATTGTTTCCTAAAGGTCAAACTTGATGTGCATTTTGTTAAAAAAATTAAACAGAGGAGATTCATCCAGAGACAAAGTGAATTCTTTTTAAGTTCAGTAAATAGTTATCGTATGATGTTCTTTACTGAGCTTCACAGCTTAGTTTGGCTGACTGTGTATTTGAATATATTTCTCAATAGCCTCTTTTTGCTATACTGTCTTGTGTCAAAAATAGCTTTTTAAAATAGTTCAGTCTAAGCTATGTGAAAAGTCAGGAAACACCGTTTTGTGTTATCAGAAAGTTAGAGCAGACCTACATTTGCTGTACATTTGAAAGACAAGGTGCAGCTTTTGCTTGAAGCTGCAAGATGTGAGCCTGGTGACCTCCTGCAGCAAAGGGCTTGCCCAGCCAGGGGATTGGAGTCCCAGTCAAGGGATGGGCCTTGCACTTGTGGGTGATCTGACTGCCTCTGGTGGGGTTTACTCCTGGGTTTCTGCCGCAGAAACAGAGCAGATTGCTGTGCTTGGCAGCACCACGAGACCAAGGCAATTCGAGAATAATGGGTTATTGATTGTGGGTGATGAGAATTCACTTTGGCTGCTGACCAGATATTGCAAGAAGTTGCTGGCTGCAGGCTGGGTTGCAGTCCATGTACCCACATAAAAATAAACTGCTAGGTACTGGAGACTCTAAATCCCTATTCACAGTGTCTCTTAGGGTAATATGACAGCAGGCTAATGCATAACCTCAGTCTGGGTTATGCATTATCTGCATAATTGGGCTGGGCTTTGCTCACCAAGAAGGCTTAAATAAAAATAATTGAGAACTGTGAGGGCACATGTATGGCATTCAAAGTATAGTTACCCTTTGGTTTGTCCTGGAATTTTATTAATAGACATCCTGAGAGTTTTTAATTGTTCATTTTAACTGAGGAAAAAAGCCTCTATGATTTATTCAGATTATTTCAGAAGATAAATATCTATGTCTGCTTTTAAAATGGGATGTAAATTATATATTCGTTTTTAGGTCAGTACCATTTTAGATCTTAAAAAAAAAATACATACCGAAAAGAAATCTTATTCCATACACAGTTTCACCTTGTAATTTTCTGTGGTCATAGTAAATATATGCAAGTCTTATAATACACTTTGCTTTCTGTGGCATCACCTGCAGAAGTTTTACAGGCCAACATAAAGTTAGGCAAGAAACACCTATCGGTTCTTGTTATTTCCACTACAAGTGTTCTTACAGCAAGCCCCTGCATGTCCTGGGTACCCTTCAGCTCTGTCCTTTGTGTTCTTGGAATTTAGCTGGGGCAGCCTAGCTGTGTTGCAGAGGATGTTATTTTGGTTGTGTGTGTTTATGTTTAAAGGAAAAAGCAACAGGTAAATCAGCACAAGCTTTTGTTTCCAAATGTGGTTAAGGTTTAGGCAGTGCATAATCATACTGTGCTCATGATGATTGCCTTGGGTGTAAGTTGGGATTTATGGAAGAAAGAAATTGTACCTTCTACATTATTAAGGTGCATTTCTGGGTTTTTATTGCTGGCATCAAGACTGGTTGAATTCTACTCTTATGCTGTCATGGCTGTGGCTCCTGGGCTGTGTGCATCTGGTTAAGGACAGATAAATTGTACCCTTAATCAAAAGCCATAACTTGACATACATTTTATATACATGGAAGTAATAGATTGATGTAAACAACTGTTTTGCTCTACTCTGCAGGTGTTTGGAATCAGGATTTCAGCCATAATCAGGCCCATTGGAAGGACTAGAAGAAGGAGGTTGAAACAAATCTAAAAATCATCTTGTCTTTCATCAGGTTTTCCATTAAGAATGAAGAGTGTCCCCTGTGTGACCTATAGCAAGAAAATAATTGGGGGATTTTGGTTTATGGTTTGAATTGCCTTCTTCTAAGTGACTTCTTTGTGTAAAAGAAATTTGGACTTGGAAAATTTATGTGAGCTGTTAATAGGGGGGGAAACTATAGGGAATCAGGCATATGTGTCCTAAAAGAACATAGAATTGGAAAAATTGTGACTACCAATACCTACAGAAGGAGGAAAAAAATTAAATGCCTAACTGGCTCAAAAAGGAGTGAATTCCATAAAGTTCTAAGGCTTAATCCTAATTCTTCTATAATTGTATTTAAAGGGCAAATGACTGTAGCCTCTTTTTTCATTTTTTCCCTGCAAGGTGAGACAAAGCTGGCAAAATGTCATGCAAGTTATTTTATATGTAGAAGACACTGTTTAGAATTTCCTGTGCTGCAGCAACATACGGGCTTCTATTTGGAAAAACAGGGAAAGATCAGCACTGATATTTGGAGAGAGCAGCACTGATATTCTCTGCAATTGTTAGAGTTGTTATGATGGCTAAAAATACCACCAGTTGCTATAGCAACTGGAATTTGAAGGCTCACATATTCCTGCTGCTTCTACTCCCTTTCAAAAATTTATCAAAACAAACCTTTTCTTGCCCATAAGTTATAATCTTTAGCTGTTATATTAGCTGGTTTACATAATGCTTATTTCCTTCCTGCTCAATTATACATTACTTTAGGAAAAAAGCACACTGGAACATATTTTATGAGCTGTAAGCATACATGGACTACTCATAAATGCTAGGGTTTAAATAATGTCAAAAATCAAAAGAATTTCTTTAGCACCATAATAAGCTCTTTTTGCTATTATAAATGTACTTTAAAATGTTGAATGTTAAATGTGTGATATAAGGTAAGTGTAAATATTCAACATCTGTTCTCTTAAGTTCTACATCTGGCCGATTTTTTTAGGGGCTTTTTTTTTTGGTCACTCTTATTTTGTTGTCTTTGACATTCTTCATCTTAACAAATCCTGATCCCCTGGTTTTTGTCCACATTATGTTAGCTGTGTCCTGACATAGCTTTTAAAAAATTTCTGTCTTAGGCTTGACGATATTTAATTAGTATCTTTGGCATTTTATTTCACTTTGATTTTTCCTTGGGCATGAAATTATATAGTAAACAAAACAGCATCTCTCTGAAAGGCAAAGCCATCTTTATCAGCTAGTAGCCTTGTTTTTTTTTTTTTGTAGTGTGATCACATCTGTGGTGTCATTTCTAGAAAAACAATTCTCCTTGAAATGTTTCAATATTTCTTACTGATCAGCTTTTTTCCTCCACTTGCTGTTTCTCACTAGTGGTGTCTGTATGGAATTTCAATCAACTTCTCCCAATGACTGGTGGCAGTAAGGCTTTGTAGATTGAAGTTGGCTGTAAAGGCAAAGTCTCAGGCCAGTGGCTGAACGACAGCATGAACAGTCCAAGCCAAACAAAACTCTCTTCTGTGTCTAAAAAGAAACCCAAAGGTTGTGTAGTCCAGAGAAAAATTTGTATTTTAGAATGTGATTACCTAACAAGCATATTGTGAGATCAGATATATGAGCTTACAGTATCAGGATGAGTTTGAGAATTGTGTTCACTGATTTTGGATAGCCTCAATAAATTAGAGTAAATTTTTGGCTGAATTTTCAACAACTACCAATTTTATTTCATTCTGAATGGATTAAACACAAAACATAAACAAAAATATCCAAATTTCCAACCTTGGACAAAATTCTCTATATGATCTTTTTAAATGAATTTTTTCTTTTATTTCTTTCTATCTGCAAAAGGTACTAACGAGTATGGTACCTGTTTAAGGCATTGAGCTCATCCCATACATAGGAAAAACTCAGGCCATTTTCCTATATAAAATTCAGGGAATTTTAAATAAAATAAAATTTATTCCTATATAAAATATCTGCCTGCTTCTTACATCCAGTTTGCTTGGTATGACAGAATGAAATTTGCCCAAGGTCTCAAGATTGACCTAGTGCTGTCCTTACTGAAGTCAGAGGTCCTTTTGCCACTGAGACAGGATTAGGAGCAGATATGATCAAATAGAGCCCTTAGAAGGCATTACGAAACCTGTTTCTGCCTTTTAATTTGCCTGTAATATAGAAGAGAAAGCAGTGAGAATATAGTTTTTGTGACCTTTATTTGCTGCTGAATATTTGTAAAACTTGAAAGAGATGTGCCATAAAATAGTTGTGCACATATTATGCTCTGTTTGCAGGACTGCTACAAAAAAAATAATAAAATAAACCCAAAGCATTTCAATTAGCTCTTGCTGCTACCTTAGAAAATAAATGCTTAGAAGAGCTGAATGAATGTGGGGATCTTAAATATTTTATCAATGATTAGGAGTGTATTTGGTTTATATTGATTTATATATGTTGGTAATTCTCTGCAAACATCAATCTTTATCTTCATATATCACGACTGAGCAATCATATATTGCTTGCTTGCCACTAGAGTCATTAGCATATTCTTCACCTTTCTTTTGATAAAAAAAAAAAGAGCCAGAATACATCAAATCTCTATCTTACTCAGGATGTAAAGTATCCTTCCTCAGGCAAAACTAGCTCTTAATTTTGAAAAGGATTTTCATAAATTGCTTTTCTGTTAGCAATCAAGAACTAAAAGAATTATATTTTTAATCCCTTAAAATTGAATAAATGTGTAGCTCATTAATCCTGTAGTTCTAATTGGATGCAATTTTTTTAGGAGTTTTTAAAGAACTTAATGTATCCTCTAGTAAGTATTTTGGATAAGTTGATTATATGGTTTAGAATTATATCAAATGATATCAAATCTGAATCCCTCTACCATGGTGGAAGGAAATTTAAAGTTTGATCTATTCAAAGACAGAGGACATTTGCATTTCAGCTTCAGAATACCAACCAGGTATTTCTACAAGATTTTGCCCCAAATTCATGGTGATCTTTTAGGGATGGGTTATTTTAATGCCTAAGTCTAGAAAGTTCATGTTCTAAAACAAATAGATGGATACAAACTGAAAAATATATCACGGAGGAATTCCAAGATGATGAATTTGTGGTGAAATAAAATCTCTTTTCTCCAACAAATTGAAACCAGTAAGTGAAATTTAAAATGCCTTAGCATTCAGATACCATTTATTTTTTCCCTTTTTAGAAATTCTCATTGTTATGTGTGCAAATTTATCCTGTGTTTCATATACTTTAGAGCACATATGAACTTAACTTTGTTTCAGGGTTGAGTTTCTGTTATCCAGCTAGGAAAAACCAAACAAAATTTTAAATGTTGTCTGACTGGAGGGTGAATTACCTTGCCTGTTTTGAGGACCACTGTGGTTTTTGTAGTTACAGAAGAAGAGTCTATCAGCATGCAGAGCTTAATATTCACTTCTATTTCTGTTTTATCTGTCTTTAATAGTAGGACACTTGGAATTATTTGTAGCTCCTTAAATATAGATGTCAGTCTGACAGTACTTGCACTTCTAATTACTATGAGAATCAAAACTGTACCTGTAAACTGCAGATTAAGGTGCCAATCATCAATATATTGATATGTAAACCACTGTAGCTGGAATTTCTTACTGAACCATATGGTATCTCAGTTTTGATGTAAGAGAAAGGATCTTTACTTTATAGTTTTATCAGTGGCATTCAGTCCCTGAGAAAGTGTAGGATTACTTTGGGCATGGCTAGAACCATTGTGTGCACAGTATTTTAGAATCAATTCCACAAAATTAGAGAATTTCATATGATGAGACAGATAGACGCTGTCCAACCTGGCCAGAGATACAGAATATACTACAACAATAGGCCACACCTTAAAAAGGTAAAACATTTCAGTGAAATATGAGGAAAAATTATTAGAGTTCTTCCTAGAAGGAAAAACTAAGTCAGCTGGGCTTATCTAAAATAAAGACAAGAGAAAAAAGACTTTCAGAGAATGCTATTGTTTTCACATACATAAAAGGCAGCAGGAAAATTGAAGGGAGCTATTCATCATAGTGAGGTAAGATCAAGCAAGAATTAGAATGTTTAATTTCACCAAGGAGGTTTTCTACTACATATTATTGGAAACTTGCTAAGGGTGAAGACAACAAAGGACTGAAATAAATTGCCTATAATGTTTGGATTTTCCACTTTGGAAACCTTCAAGAAGTGATTGTTTGTAGATCTGCCAAGATGATTTCTGTCGTCAGGCACAGTTAAGGACAAAACAAATGCTTTAATTCCTGTCTGTTATGACTCCTGAATAATTTTCTTTGATAAAATAACTGTGAGACTTCTGAATAAAAGTTAATATATTTCCTCAGTGAGTGCTTCAATATAAGCCAAGAGAAAACAAAGAAGAAATATTAATGAAAGGAATAAAAGAGAGAGTCATTCAGAAAATAAGATTTATGTCAGAGCTGTTGTTATACTACTACTACTACCACAAAAAGGGTTAAGGTTTTGCTGGTGAGTTTTATGAAGGATAATCTAATACTACTGAATGTTTACTTTCAAAATGCCCATTTCTGACAATATATACACTGTAATTCAAAATAATAATAGAATAAAAGAACATGAATACCTTTAAAAATTAAATTTATTAGACAGAGTCTACTATTTTATTTAGAGATACCTCCCAGTTTTGTGGCTATTGCATACTGTATGTTTTCAGCAATATATATATATATTGAGGTATTTCAGTGCAAACAATCCTCTCTCCTCCACAAGATCTTTGTATATAAATAGGTTTAATGTGTGTCACAAATTATTCACAGATTGCACAGGAAGGTAGCATCACTTGATTTTAGAATACACTCAATCTTTACAGCAGACATTGCAGGTCTTGAGAATGTGCCATTTCAGATGTAATTTCCTAGTTATTGACTTCTCCCTTGCTTCTGAAACCTATAAAGAGATTTCTCTCTGTGGCTGTTTTTCCGTGAGAATTTAGAACAGCACACTAGGATCTGAACATGCATATAATCTCCAAATCACACTGTTGCCTCCTTATAAACCCAGCTAAGCTAGGTAATAGTGCTTCTCTTACCCAGTTTTGTCCTGCTTAATAGTCCACAAACAACTTATGATAACACAGTTGAAGCAATGAATGATAAAACAGCAGATGGAAATAAATGTCTCTGCAAGCAGAGTTATATGCACATCTAGGCTGTAAACTGTGAGTGTCTGCTGCTTTGGGAAGGAGTGTTTCTAGAACACCTTTTTTGTAAACAGAGCAGAGCCAGTCAGCATTCTTACTAGTTTTAGATTGTGTGGTTCCTCAGAAAACTCATTCCCCTGTGCTTGTTTTTGTGCCTGGTCTTCAAATGCTTCTCATGACCTCACCCATGACTGATTCTCTACTGCCTTGATACATCTCAGACATGAGACAGCAGAGCAAAGGGAATAAAAAAAGAATGACTGAAGTATATAAGCCAGGGAAAGAGTTTTGTCCCAGACTCTATATACTGTCATAGTTTCAGCATTCCTACAACTCATCATTTTGGCTCAGGCAATGTGATACACGTACACTGAACATGATGGCTTTTTTCTTCCATCCCAAAACTTCACGAGTGGTTTGCCTTGGTTATGTCATTTAATCACCATTTTGCTTTGCTAGGTACTGACTTATCATGGTCATGTTTTCTTCTGTTTTGGCCACTTTGTCTAAATTTCTCAATCCTTCTACATCATGCTTTTTTTGAAGCTGTGGGGAAGTCAAGACATGTCCAGCAGAAGTAGCTAGAAAAGAGAAATTGGTACTGCTATTAAAATCGAGGTAATGAAGGCATTAAGTAGTCTTTCTTTGTCACTGTGTTTCCCCCTGCATCCAATGAAGGATGGAGATTCTCCTTAGCCTTCCTTTAGTTGATAACGTATTTACAGTTACATTTTCATTGTCTTTTATGGCAGTAACCAGATTGAGTCCTAGTTGGGGTTTTCCCTTTCTAATTTTTTGCCTGCATAACCTCACAAGATACTTGTAGTCCTCCTAAGATGTCTGCCTCTTCTTCTAAAGGTCATGAATTGTCTATAACAGGCTCCCACCAGGATTTCTGCCTTGTTGGTCTATAAATACTCAACACTGTCATCACCATCATTAGCTCTAAACAATTAAGGCACTTCCTAGTATGCACGGCCACACCACTGCATCCTAAAAGGTAAAGTTTGGAATGGAAAAATGAAATGATAGCTTGAGTCTAAATTCAGAAATGTAAGCTTCTGATTGTATTGTGTTTTATTGGAAGTGACTAGATTCTGAGTTTGAGAGCAGAAAATTCTTCCATATCATTAACCTTTAAAAGTGATTTAAAAACTATTTAAAAATGTAATTTGTTTTCTTACTTGTTAAAAATCAATGTACTTTGTCTTGACCGATTTGAATAACTTGGTATCATTGGCTACTTTTTGAACATACTATTTACTGTCATTTCTAGGAATTCAATTAATGATTATTCATTAATAAGTATGCTGAACCAGACAGGCCCTCTCAATTTTCTAAAGATTACTTCTCTCCACAGAGAAAATAATCAATTATTCTACATTTCTATCTTGTGTCTTTCCCTTAGTTATCTATTCAAGTGAGAAACACAGACCTAGTTTGACACGAATCACTGAAGCAAGATGCTTAATAGTATAAAAGCATTGTTGCTGTGATAGAGTTTATTAGAACTGCTCACTCTGCCTTGTCATTCTCCACAGAAAGGATTAATACAGATTTACCTATTATGAAAATTTCATGCCAAGATTGTATAAGGAAAAAAAAAAGAAATTCCCCATCAATGTCTTCAGTGCAGTGCAGCTTAGTGTGATCTCAATAACAAGAAAAGTGCCAAAGTGGCATTAGAAAAGATAAGTAGATGGCAGTAGTTATTCACTAAACAGGTCTGATTTATCCCATATCAACAGATTTAGCAGCAGCTCTCCCTAGAACAATACAAGCCAGGACAACTAAATTACTTGTTGTTCTTCAGCATTCAAGAATATCCCAGAAAGGTGTCTGTAAAGAATGCTACATTGTTATATAGACTCCCTTGTTTTTTGGTTATCACTGAAAATGAAGTGAAACAAGAAACTTCCAAGACTGAGGCACATGCAGATATTGTCACATTCATTCGAGCTACATTCATTGGCTACTTTTGGCCAGAAATCTCAATAGTATTGTGGCAAATAAATTAATGCATCATTAAGATCCACATGAGTGATAACATATGATGAAATTATTTGTTCTTCCTGTTTGGTGGGTTTTTGGTTGGTTGGTTGGTTAGTTTTTTGTTTGTTTTGTTTTGTTTGTTTTTGTTCTAGTCCCAATAAAATGTTTTCTCAGACTGCTAGGAATATACTAGTTTTATTGTGGAGTAAATTTACTTTTACTTGCTGCTGCTTGGGGGTTAATGTTAAATAAAAATGCCTCAAATCTGTGAGTCCAGATGTTTAAAACTTAGCTTGAGTTTACATAGCTTACTAAATCAGGAATTAAATCTCAGCAGTGAAACTAAAACCAGCATATAAATAAAAGCAAATTATTTCGCTACAATTATAAGCAGAATATTTTAAAAAATGAAGTTAAAGGTACAGGTAAAATACAGGTAAAATTTGCTATGTAAATCACTAGGAATATAAGGAGTCATTCATAGAGAAGCAGAAAAAGCTCCTGATAGATGAAGGTAGATAATTGTAACAATCTGTCCAAATATTTCACTATAAATTAACTGAAAAGGAGTTATAATGAAGAAAGACTAAGATCACAGTTCATTGAACAGTTCAATGTAATTGAGTTCCTGAAGTGATATGGTATGGATTAAGGGCTCAACTTTATTGGGTCAAAGGATTAATTGTCCTTTTAAGGTGAAATTTCACCAATTTGCTGAGCCAATTTAACAGAGAGTGGGTTGGGGGAATGAGTGCCACTTTTAACAGCAGCAATTCCCTGTTATCTGGTGAGACTTCCCCTTTCTAAAACTTGAGCTATAATGCCTTACAGTGTTTAGAGAGAAATGGGAAAACTGTCTAAATCAGGAGAAAAAACCCCAAAGATTCTGAGGAGGTATAGAAAGAGAATTTATTTTGCCAAAGTGAGCACTGCAGTTGAAAATTACTTATTTTGAAAACTTATATTGACTTTCAAAACTATATTGAAAATTCACTTATTCATCACTTAGTTTGGATGATATTCAAAGATTTTGTTATTTTTCTAGGTAAGAATGTACTTGTAGGTGATTTAATTGTGCAGAAACAAACAAACATGTCTGCAGTGTCTTAAGTTTACTTTATGGCATTTGTAATATTTAAAACATTTTGTAAGAATTTGTAACTTCAGGGCATTTTTAGGTTGCATTTTTAGGTTCTTTCATGTATTTGACTCTTTATTCAGAGAGATAACCATCAGGCAGTTTTAATACTTGAAGAGAATTAAAAAAAATCCAAGTGACCTTGCGTAACACCACCTGTTTGTCACACTGATGACCAAAACTTAGGTTTTCTGATTGTCAGCTAAGTACTTATCCCTGCTCTGGTTTTTTTCTAGGTAAATGTAACAGAACTAGTCCTGTTGGTGTGAATAATGCAGCAGCTACAGAACACTGCTTTTTTAAAAAAAAAAATTTAACCCTTACCAATACTGCAGTTGTTGATAATGGGAACAGAGGTATGGCCTACAAATGTGAATCTCAGCTTTTGACATTATAAAATGCATATCCAGGTAAGGAATATAAAATTTAAAATTTCCTTTTTCACTCCTTTGTAAAAGCTTCATCTTGTTTAGTGGCATGTATCTTGTGGTCAGAAGATTCTCTAAGCAATATCTGGTGTTTTGAGATCTCCAAGTTATAATTCCAAGAACTTAATCTTGTACCTTTTTCTAGATATACAGCTTATATGTTCTGGTTCATAGTAAAGTCTTGGCTTTGTTTGTTTGTTCTGCTTGTGATTTCTTCTTATGCTGTGCTTTTTTACTTCACAGTATAGTAGTATTAGTAAGGGAAAATAACTTTAAAAGTCTAATTTGCCTGTCTGAAACATAGACATGCCATATAAACAATTCATTTTGACCCACATCTGCTTAGTGTTTTCACATTTTGAGAACAGGTTATTAGAGAAGCTCTGGTGTACAAATGTCATTTATGGAGAAACAGGGGAAAATACCAGATGGTATTTTGCTGTAACAATGTGGTCACTTCAAAGCTCGTGGTGTTACTGCTACTGTGTAGTATCCTAATCTTGTAACTAATGGCAACACAGATCCCTGCTGTGCTTAATTTTCCTGAGGTTTCTATAAATGGTACAAAAAACTCATTAGAGTTACAGTGCTTTGTGCAGGCCTGAAACTTCTGTATACTTTTCTTTTTCTTGATAACTTCTTTGTGAAGTTTCTTTCTTGTGAACTGATTTTTAATACTAGACATACACATATTTTTTGATGTGTATGCTGTCTAGTGTATTTACCTTACACGCTTCCCAAAATCACTTGGTAACACTGCAAATCAGTACCTGTAAAATGGAAGACCAAAGGAGCTGAGTTTTTCAATGATAGAGTTAAAAGGTGATTTGATAACACCTACTGGTAACTCAAGCTCACAGCTTCTGTTTCATGTCATTCTCATCTGTATGCTCTGTGCTCCTCTCTGTGCTCAACTATTAAGAGATATACAAGATTATATGTTAATGCTTTCATAACTGTCTATATTGAACTATTTTAGCAGTAGAAATGTTAAATATTGTCAGCCAATATAGTGGAAATCATATTCAAATACTACTATGATTGAAATCAGGTTTGAGAAATAGCTCCAAGTCATCTAAGACTTGAAATGCATAGCACCTTAGAAGGATCTCTGCCTATGGCTCTAGAGATAGAATTGTTTAAGAGAGAGTTTCAACTATTCAAGGCACTTGAAAAAGATGGAAGCATCTGATGTAGATTTCTTCAGAAGTTACTTGTACAACTCTTCAGTTATTTTCAAGTTTTCAAATACAATTTTTAATATCTATTCCATTATATTATTCCAAATGCTGGTTAGAAATAGAAGAAAGAAATGCCTATCACTTTCTCATGAAACCACTGTGTCTTCTTGCTGTATCTTGAATGAAGTCACTGGCCTTTAAAGTGAGATAGATCCCAGGAGGCAATCTGCCTTTCACTTGCACTTATTTCCTTAAAAGTAAGTTGAAATAGGCAAATAAACAATCAAAACATTTCAAGTAATTACTGCACTTAATTTTGACATTTCCTGTTAATTAATAACAGGTTTCCATTTGTTTCCTTATATTTAATTTAATAAACTTTTAAACGCTGGCGAGGTTTCTGAACGGAGCACCTGTTACAACCTGTCCCTCTTGGTGAGTGCAACTCAGGTTCTTGTAATAGATTCCTCAGGAGGTTCTACTAACCCCTTAGGTTTCCATTAGAGTGAAATGGCACTGAATGACTGTTGTTTATAAATAAACATACATACATACATATATATGGTCTATTTTAGTGCAGTTTGGTTGCAATGGAAAGCAGGTATGTAGCCATTTTGGTTGTTATTATATACAGAAATGCAGCAATATAAAGGAAAAAAATAACACTTCAGAAAATGTATGGGGAAAAAAAAGAGAAAGAAAGGAAAAGAGTAGTAAGACATCACCACTATTGATCCAGAGATGAGACTTGATTTTTGCAGTTTCAATGTCTGTTTGTCACAGATGGTTACAGACTTGATCTGCCAGGAGTGGGGAAAATCCGGTGAAACACAAAGTCCAATTGGTTAAAATACACTGAGGTTAGGTGGGAAACACCCCAGTGCCTCTCCTGGGTGGAAGTCTTACTCTGTCTGTTGCAACACTGTGAATCATGTGCAGTCCTCTGCTGGAAGACCCCAGAAATTAGTCTGGGGGATGCTTTGGGGGTCTTTGATGGTTTATGAGCCTTTCTAAGGCACGAAGCCACCTCTCACATCAGTGCAGTTGAGCCAGCTGTGCCCAGTGAGAAGGGATGAACATTCCCAGACCTGTGTGTGTGAATAGGAATGTCCCATATGGATGTGACCTTCCCCAGGCTGGGGTGGGAGGAGGACACTGGCATGATAAAAGTGCCAGCCCACCTTGAAGGATCTGCTTATCATCAGCCATTTCCCTTATCTGGCTCAAACCCCAGAACCTCTGGTGCCCAGTGTTCACCCCTCTGTCTTATGTAGACCAGAAGCTTCACCACTACATGCTCAAAACCTCTCCTCCTGCCCATCTGGGACTGCAAACCTGGTCCCAGCAAAGCACCCCTGCCACCTCCACAAATGGCCAAATATTTGAGCCATTATCCATTAATATCTCTGTCTCACATCACCAAGTCCTAAACATTTGAGAATGATTATCCACATTTTCTTTTCTGACTCACTGTACATTGTGTATTTTGGCTTATTAACATAATATAAGCACCAGATCTCAGCATTTTGACTATAAAATAATGGCATAACTAACCAATCAAGTAGTTGAGGTTGACCTATGAGTATGTTTCTTTTCTGGTATCACATTTTTTCCCAAGGCCTGTTTAAATCAATAGATTCTTACTGACAAGGCTATTTCAGACACGAGCTAAAAGTAAGCCTGTCTCATTCCTCACTAAGTGTTGTTATTGAAAGCAGGGGGAAATTAGTCACTATTGCTGATTTTCAAAACTGAAGTTCTACTCAGTCTTGAGAACCTGAACTTCTCTGAGTAGGATTCTTGCTGTATTTTAATGACCTGGAAATTAACCTTCACTGTTTAACAAGTCCTTAGACTTTTTTATCTCTTGTTGTAGATAAATATACACCTCCATCCTGAGACAGGAATGTAAAATAGATGGGCTAATTTAGAAGAATGTAGATGATTAAAGATCATACTTAGGTAAGACTGAATCCCAATTTTTATTCAAATTCTCATAGTTTCACCCCAAAATGAATCTCTGACTAGTTCTGGAAGCATATGTTAAAGTAGCTGACTTTAGATTTGTCAGTAAGGAGTCCTTGAGACAGAATGTAGAATAAAAAAATAGCCATTGGAAATATTGCATTCAAGTCTCTCCATTCCATATTGAGTGCTCTGGTTACCAGCTTGTAGAGATATTTCTGTCTTTTCTTTATTTAGCCTGTAGTTGTTTCTCAAAGTACAGAACAATTTTCATAGCAGAGCGCCTTGCTCCAGACTAGGTTATAGCCTGGTTATTAAGGTTCTATTCATGAGATATTTAATGAAATATCTCCTCAGGTGCATATCTCCTCAGTCAAAAGAAATAATGAACCTTACTGTGTTCTATGTTAAAGGTGCCAAAATTATGCAAAATACAAGCAAAGCATCACTTCCAGTTAATGTACTCAGAATCCTGGCTGCCTCGAGAAAAGTGGTATCTAAGCAGGGTTTTGTAAGATCTAAGTTTTATTTTTATGAACTACACTGAAAATTATGTGTTCATTCTGGGCATCTGGAAGTGGGCTTCTGCTGGCTTGGTCATCTGCCTCTTTCTCAAGATTTTTTCTAAGATGTTCCCGAGGGAAAGTTATTTGCAAGTTTGGATTTTAAGTCCAGCAGAGATTCAGTACTGGTAAGGATATTTCAGAGATGTAACACATTTTCAATGTGTCTCACAACTTACGGGTGATTATTTATATTTTCATAAAGTCTTATTTCCTCTATCTGTGATAGGATTCAAAGGAAAATTAAAAGTCTATTTCAATGCTTGATGTTTAAACATGACATTAACAAAACTTGTCTCTTTCTCACTACAAGCTCTTTGTAATATAGCATTGAATGTGTTTATATTCCCATTTGATTGTTTATGAATAAATGCAGATAAATAGAGCAATCTCAGCTTTACAGAATTACTATTTTTTCAGAGGTTATAAATACTTTTTCCAAAATCTCAGCTTTTCACTTTCTCAGCCTGCCATGTCATCTGCAAGACACTAATTTTTGCCTCTCATTCTGCACTAAATTCTCCTAAATGTGTAATTCTTTTAAATGTGGTGCCATATACATAGGCTATTACTGTGTTCACTCAGTGCATGGCTGCTTGTTAAGTTGTGGTGACTGAATGACGTACCCTAGACCTCAGTTTTTTTAATAACTGTCTTTTGTTCAGTTCCTGTTTCTGGATTTTCAAAAGTGGGGTAGTTGTTTTGCAGGAGTGAAGCAGAGGAGTGGTACTGCTACCCTTTTGTCATGTGTCTAGAGTAAAGGGAGCTTGTTCCAGGGTAAGGAGAGTACTTGGTACTGCTTGAATACAGCTGGGAACAGTGTTTTTTTCCTGGATCACACCTATTTATTTCTTACTTATACGACAGAGACAACAGAGATGAATATATGGAATCCATAATGTAAAGCCAGAGATTTTGCAGGAAGGAGGATCTATGCAGCTGAGTTCTATGGGGAAAAAAATAAAATGAAGATAATAAATACTGAATTCTCTTAGCAGATTTAGAGTAGTAAATTGGGTTAGCAAAATTTTTCTTTTAAAATCCATTTAGATAAACAGAATATTTTACTCTGTTTGATCCCTAAATTGGCTTCTGGTACATCTGAGGCTTTTTAGATGTTGACAGATATCTTTAGCAAACTTGTATATGTAGTTTCACACATCACCAGCATCTTAAAGCCATTGAATGTTGGGCAAGCTGGTATAAGATGCATGACAGACATTTTGCAAACCAGATGCTCTCCTGTTATAGAACATCCATTTCAGGTAATAATATAAATCTTATCAGGAGGAATTTTCTAATTATTATCCAAATTATAGTAACATTTCTGTTATGTTCCAAACAAACTTTTATGGTGATGCGAGAAAAGGAAAAAAACACTCAAGAGAATAACAGTCTGACACAAACTGGCATACAAAAGGAGTAGCTGGTCTCCCTTGGATGTTGCAGATGAATGTATTTAGAGAAAAAAAAAGAATGATGGATTATGTTTGATCTTTGAAAATATTTGACAAGCTGAATACACAGGAGCTATAATATTTGTAATTGCAAAAAATCACATTGTTTATGGATGTTTAAGTCTTGAACATGTGATCAAATTGGATAGTAATCCAGTGTGAACATGCCTTTTTATTGTTTCTGTCTGACACACAGCTGTAAAATTGGCCCAGAAGTGCTATTTATCAGACATGAAAATATTCTTCTGAAAACTAATGAATGACGCTCATAGTGTAGACAGCACGTTCAGTGTGAAAATGAAACAGGTTTCTCCTTCTATGGTTCTATGAAAGTGGAAGAGATGAATAGAAATATGCTTCCATAGTTTAACATAATTTCCATAATTTCCTTGGATAACTATGTTTTTAAATCTCTGTATTCCTCAAAGCTTTTAAAAATGCAAGAAGTTGAAAACAGGGGTTTAAAATTAGGTTTTGTGATGTTCAAGACACTTAGCTGAAATTTTACATTCTATTGTACTATGAATGACATTGCTATCCAGTATTGAATTTTCATTTAACATGAAAATAGTTTTCAAACATTGCTGAAACAGGACTTAGTAGTTACTTATCTTGAGTTCTCAAAATAGTAAGAGCCATCAGCCTTATTGTGATCACTCTTAATATCTATGCAATTAACTGCAAATTAATCTCAGGGTTTAAATTCAGTCATTGCCATAAGTATTGGAATAATGAACTTCATTCAGATGTCAAAATTGTGTAGTTTTTAATAAAAGTTCTCCTTTAATGGGTATGTATACCTAGGGATTCCAAATGGGATATGAAATCGAGTATTTAGATTTAAAGTTGCTACAGAAGATGAGTGTGAATCATAACCCAAAAAATAGGGACAGTGTGTCTTGAGAGTCTTTGCAGTGGTCAATACTCAAGGTATGTGATGGAATATTTGGTATCTCTCTGATTGAATTTGCAGTCCCTGCAAGTCACTGTTTCATGTGTGGCAGCCTCATCAGCTCATTCAGATGATGACCTGTGTGTCTGGTGTTATGGACTACTACAAACTGGATGGATCTGCAGTTTTAACTCTAGCATGAGCTAGAGCTCTTCCCTTAATGACTTCAAATCTTCTTAGCATTCATCTTTGCAGACAAATTTTCTCCTAGTTACCTAATATAACAATGCTGCCTGGTCTTTCTAATTCACAGAGACCTACTGACCCTTGAGCTCTGCAGACATCTTCCATTCAGTGTGAGGATGAAGCCTAATCTGTGATTTCTGATTAGATGCCTCTTAGAAGTACTGTGGTGATTTGTCACATAAGGCCTGACTCCACAGAAAGGATTACGGCCCTTTATGCTCCCACCAGATGTTCTGTACATACTTTTCTGGAAACTAAGGAAGTAATGTAAACAAAAAAGATATTGTTAGTCCTAAAAACCTGCATTAAACCATTTACTGCTTTCTCAGTTTCTTTCAGTTTCATCTGAATGATCCTTGTGATGTTACTAAACTAATTTTTCTTGTTTCTTGTACAGTTGCCAGTTAAGTTGGACTACCTCAGGTACTAAGCAAAAGAAATAGTAAAAAAATATTTAAATGCAAAGTGTCTTCAGTGGTTGGGCACAGCTTGTATTGTCTGTGAGAATATGTCCAGTAATTTATACTTATCTTAAAATTCTGTTTATTAGATTTACTTGTGATGCAACTGAATTTGTTCTAAATCCAAATATGTGGGTTGTAATGATATCACAAGGAATCAAGGAATTTTCCACACAAGTTGTTCTAATGCTTTTTGGTAGTGGTATTTATTGCATTGTATGTGTATTGCATTAAAAGCAAATAGTCTAATGTCTCTCTGATAGTTGAAGTGTTCCACTGCAATATCCTCTGTCTTTACTACACAAATATAATAATGCTTGGGACCAATTAATGAACCAGTTTCCTTTAATCTGTAGGATGCCTGTAGACAACATGCACATGGCTTTCTTCTTGTTTTACCATGTTACCAGCAATCATATATTAAAATATTATAGCTGGTAGCGAGCTGATGCTAAGCAGCCAGTAGTGAAAGTGATAATACCTTGAAGAAGGAGGTAGGGATTTTTATAAAATATTTTACTAAGACAGGTGTCACAGAGTCTTTTGAATGGCCATTGAGTGATTTTAATGCAGGTGTCTACCATCACACGATAGGGATATTGGTGCCATGGCAAGGTGATGTATGGTCATGCAGAGGGGGCTGCCATCCCTTTTCAAGGTGGCAGGAAGGTGGCAGAAAGATTTACTCACATTGCAGCCTCTCATTATCTGTAGTGCCTTTGGGAAGAGATTGACAAGCAGGACATTATGAGCTGTGTGAGTTCTTCTGATGACTTATTGCACTTTTCAGTCAGGAGATCGTGCATTTCTCTTTTGTGTAATCTTGGTGCTTGTCTACCTTAACTGTAAGTCAGCTATAACTTGGTCTTTGAGGTTTTTTCTGCCATTGCTCTGCTCTGAGAACACGTAATGAAGTTTCCATGTTAGATGATTCCTTCATTATTCCTATTAGCCAAGTGCATTGCTCTCATTGGTGTCTATATTATGCTGCTTTTTCTCTCATTATACAAAGTTCCATGTATTCCTTTCTCTTCATAATGTGAGAAAGGTCACAGGTACCCAGGGGTGTGATATCTCTCTATGACAGTAGAAAATGTCAATGTGAAATAAAGAATTTGTCTGCATTAATATCCACTGGGAGAATAAAGCCTGAACTAGGAAAACCTGTGACTTGTAATGAAAATCACACTCTTTATGTTCATTTAAACCAAGCTTAGCTGGAGTTTTTGCATGCTATAAATTTCTGCCTATCTTGTCATTTCAGCCCTTATGGATCTATTTCCATTCATTCTCCAGAAAATATTTTGCTTTTTGAATTGAAAGTTTTCAAGCTCACAATTTGGGTCTTATATCCTCAGAAGATGATTGGACAGAAGGCAATTGCATACCTTTTAATACTATTCATGCTATTTAGTACTTTACATATTTACTTGGGATTTTGTATTCTGAGTGTGTTTTGAAAACATAAATTATTTCAGAACTCCTTTTTGGGAAACTGTATAGTATTATTACTATTGTGTGGAGTACAAAATGAAAATAGAAGTGGACATTTTCTCACAAGGAAATTGCTAAAGTTCTTCAGGTGGTGTGTTTGGAACTCACAGAGTTGGTAGCCTTTCAATAGATTATTACATCTAATGGAATGAAGATTGAATAAAAGAAGTTCCTCAGCATTCTGTAGTGGTAGACTTGTGGCAGAAGTCGAGACTATTGATTTTGTGTCACTTTGACTTGACAAAGAAGGAGTTGAGATACATCTATAAAGTCAAATACACACAATCTGCAAGTGGCTTCACATATATTTCAGGAGAGTGGGATAGAAGCCAGTTTTCTTCTGGCAGCCATGTACAGAGCCTGAGCTAAGTCATTCATCTTCACATGGTGCCCATGTAGGCATGTCTGCAAAGAGAAGGGCTTGTTTACAAGGGAATGGATGGTATGCAGAGCAGTGACTAACTCCAGCTAGGATCAAAGCCTTTTCATATGTGACTCTGAGAATCCTATGTGGCACAGAGCTAGTGCTCCAGAGAAATTAATCTCCTTGGCAGTTCATCATTGCAAAACTGTTTCTGTGCATTTTTAGATGGCTGCATATTTTACCGCTATTACAGGAATCTGCTGTATCATTAATCTTATTTCGATTTTTTTTTCCTGGAGCCTTGGCTGTCGTAAAGTAATGAAAATACCTGGTAAAGTATGAGCACATCATCCATTACTGTTAAAATATAAATGGTTTTGATAAGGTTTGAAAGAAGATGAGCCAAACCCCCCTGTTTTATTCTGCAAAAGCACAGCTCTCAGGTAACCCTGAAAAAAACACTCAGGCTTTGCATATGAAAATAAGTAGTCTTTGTCAGCTTTTGAAAACAGGCATGCAATTTTGTTAAATGTTAGTGACAAACTACAAAGTCATTTTGTGTATGAACAAATTGTTCAGATTCCTTTTTTGTGAAGCAGTGTTTATCTAAAATTTGGATTCCATGAGCCTGGGACTAAATGTCAGTGGTAAAGTGCTCTCACAATAAAATTTTCTTCTTAGAGAGTTGCAAAAGATATTTCTGTTAATTGTGGCAAGTTCAATCAATTATACATGTACAATATTTTGAGTAAAGACATGTTGTACTAAAATGCTTAAATTAAATACAAACAATAGTAAGTAATTTTTTTCTCTCATTTCTTGTGTTTAATTAAACAGATTTACATTAAAAATCTTCATCTGCCTGCAAAACCTTACATCTCCAGATTTTCATTTAAGGTAAGATCTGACAGATAAACAGACACATTTTTCAAATTTTTATTTCAGAGTAAAACTATAAAAATGTGTAAAGGTGGGGACTAGAAGTGGTATAAGTAGAGAAGGACAAGGAGGAGATTGGAGATGATCACTTTCAAAATTCAAGAGGATTTCCCTACAAAATTATTTACCCATTTTCTGAGACAGTTTATAAATATATTAACAAAAACAAGGACATAACTGTCTGAGGAGAGAGTACAGCCAGTTATCAGTGTTTGCTACAGTAACAGTGCTGTTAGCAGATTTTCAAATAAATAATTTCCTACTTAGTCTTTTGTGTGTTTCTTCTTTTCTTAGTGGGATTCTTTGAGATCAAGACATTATAGGTCTTCTTTTTTTTTCTTTTGCCTTTCATCTCCCACCTCCTCTTCAGTAAGTTGCAAATTAATAGTATGAACTTTTTTTCCTTTTTATATTGCCATAGGCACTTTTGCTTTTTTCCCTTTGCTTTTGGATCCCATCTTTGATTCTCATTTTCTCCATCTTGATATAGTAGCATATGGAAAAGTTATATGAAAAATATTCTTTCTTAAAAATTAGCTACTTTAGAAGAGTAACTTCCAGTATATAAAGCATAAAAATGTGCCATCAGAGACCAGCCCTTCCTTTGCTGTATGAGGACAGGCTGAGATTGCTTGGTCTGTTCAGCCTGGAGAAGGGGAGACTGAGAGGAGTCCTCATTGAGGTCTTCAGCATCCTCACAAAGAAAAGCAAAAAAACAGGCACTGATCTCTCCTCTGAGGTGACCAGTGACAGGACCCAAGGGAATGGCCTGAAGTTGTGTCAGGGGAGGTTTAGGTTGGATATTAGGAAAAGGTTCTTCACCCAAAGGGTGTTTGGGAACTGGAACAGCGCCCCCAGGGAAGTGGTCACAGCACTTGGGTGACCACAGACAGAATTCAAGAAGCTTTTGGACAATGCTCTCAGGCTCATGGTGTCACTCTTGGGGCTGTCCTCTGCAGGGGCAGGAGTTGTACACAGTGACCCTTGAGGGTCCCTTCCAACTCAGCATGTTCTATGATTCTATGCAAAATTAGAATTCATAATGGAACTTAAAACATATCTGTATTCTCCATTTCTCTAGAGCCTCTATCCTGTGAGCAGGAAATAGGCCAGCCTTTAATATTTGAAACAATATTGTAGGACTTTTTCTCTATATGCTGTACAGAGGAAAACTCAAGTTTGTGTTAATAGTTAGCTAAAAAAACTCACAGTAAAAGCCATAAATTAGGCATCTTTCAATGTTTCAGTTGAGATACTGGCCAAAAATAAAATATATAAATGGAATAAAAATAGGGAAATGAAACTTTGCTCCATGAGGATGTCTGTTTTATGTGCCTCAAATATCCAGTCTCAGAGGCAGTTAAAAAGTCAGAGTATGGCTAATTCCTGGCAGTGATAAAAAGGCTAAGGAAACAGATGTTCTGATGCTACTTGTCAAAAACATGAAGACACTATATTTTGGATAAAAGCCCATGAAAAGGACATGGATTTAGCATAATGAAAGAACAAAAACTAACACGTGCTCCATGAGGATGTCCACCAATCGCCAATTGCCACTAATGTCACCATTAGTCCCAAGTCATTCTTTGCACAATTCCTAGTTAAAATATGTATTTTCTTTCCTGGTTAAAATATGTATTTTATGCCTACTGGTAGAATTATACTGGTTACATATTATCTCAAACTACTCTGATTGACTGACATGTTTCATGCTAACTCCTTAAGATTTTATTTATTAACATATTTGAATATGACTTTGTTCTTTCTGTGATGGAAACTCTTGCAGACTCCATATGGATGATTGTGCCTAAGTGTGATCTGTCTGTTTGTCCTGAAGTGAAAGAACTGAATAATTAATTTGAAACCTGTGAGAATTACTGTATCCTGAAAAGAAAAAACAGGATCCAAGTAGCCTAAATCTTGGAAAGTGGAATAATGCTATGGTAGAGGTATTGTGTCCAAATGAATTAAGGAGACAAGATCTTCATTGCTTTTTATAAAGTTGTGGTTAGTATGGTTTCAGTTTTACTCTGGCAAATTTGTTCCCTTATTCTGTACGGATTTCAAACAAATCAAAACAAAATGTCTAGACAATATTTTACTTTTAGTTCTGGAACAAGGCACAAGTGAGGCAAGATCCCTGCCCAGGGATATGCAACTAAGAAAGTTTTTAATAATCAGTTACTGTTAAAAAAGTAACAACTGCCATCAAAGTCAGGACTCATGTATGACAGAATAAGTAATTACATTTTGATCTGAGATAAAGCAAATTTCTTATGTTTTTGTGAATCTATTTTAATTTTGGAAGCAGGAAATATTGATGTGAGTGTTAGTCCAGAAGGTGACACACCACTGCCTTGCCATGTTCAACAAGGTGCAACTCATTAGGTAAGTCACATCTGTGTGCATATAACAAATGCTTATATGTCTTATTGCCCACCAAATGCTGGCAAAGGGAGAAGAGTGAATAATAAACAGTGCAGAGTAGACAATTTCCAGAGAAAACAGACAGCATGGTGATAAAGGGGCCATAGTGATAAAGGAATCAATTCCACTGCTGGTTAGTGAGTCTAATGCTGCCCCTGAAAATGCAGATTTATGACTAAAATGTAAATGAAACAGCCATCGTTGGCTCTGACTCGGTATAAAGCACTGAACAAATGGAGGATTAAAAATGAAGGGAAATACTCTTTATGTTACAAAATGTCTTTTAAATAAAAAAAAAGCTGGCAAAATACACTAGTATAGAGTGGAAACATCAAGAGAAATGCTATTTTTATAGTGATTTACTGGAAAATTCCTTGAAGAAAAACAATTCCTTTGCATAGAACATTTGATGCTAATGCCACAAGAATTTTCTTAGCTATGGAGTTTCCATTGAGGTAACTCTCTAAAACGTTTCCTTTCAGTTACATTGTAGACAACCTAAATATGGCAAAGGAGATTATTTCAATTTTATTAATAACTCTAAATAATATTCAGAGAACAGGAAAGATAAATCTCAGGGCTAAGCAAACATTAATGCAGTGAAAGACATTCAAGGCAGAAAATAGTGTGAGGTAGGATGCCAAAGACAAATACTTCCCAGGGTGATTATTCTTTAAGCAGATGGTGCATAGAGGACTACACTGGTTTTTGTGACACAGTAGGTATCACACAGCACATGTTGCTCTAAGAATAATGAAGACATTTGCCATCCCCAAAATTAAGGGGAAAATGCATCATGCTAAAACTAATGAGCTGTCTGAGTTATTTTTGACTCAGTTTATTAAAAAAAAGATTGGAGCAAACCACAGCAATAAATCTCTAGGACACATACACCCCAGACTGATTTGCATTCAAGGTCACGACAAAGTTCAGCAAAAATGCAGACCTGAGCAGAACAGCTCTTCATGTATCAGACATTGCCATGTTTCTTTTCTTTTTAGGCAACTCTAAAGAATAATGATGATGATTATATCATGGTGGGTAAGATGTTAGGGACAGTATGTACTTGTGCAGATTTGTCTTTCAGTGTTTGTCACTTGTAACTTTCTAGCTAGAGTGGAAAATATTCAATTCTGAACTCCACAAGTTTATTAAAAAAATAAACAAAGTAACTGTTGAGTCATAAAGACTATTTTTTCTGAGGAACTGAGGAGACATTCATACTGCTTGGTTTTATTCATCCAACAAAAATGCCTCACACAGAAACCTGTCTTCCTGTGTTATGGATCAGAAATTTATTTGAAGTTTAGGACCTGGGAGCTCATCATGTATCTGATTCTGGTGTATGTCATCACAAGACTCAAACTCCATTTCAGTGATCTGATTTCTTTCAGTGATCTGATTTTAGTGCAAAACCAAAGTACTTTAAATATGCTTCAGCTCATGTAGGATCTTAACTTTCTCTATTAATCTTATGTGGAGATAAGTATTTCACGTTAGTAATTTCATTTAGGTTTTAAGGTTAGTCAATTAGACAGTTAGTTATAGACAGTTAGTTACACCCTCTGAGCAATAGTTATCCATATCACAAATCTGGATAATTTAATTTACATGTGATTTTAGATGGCACTATTTTATATCTTTTCACAGTTCAATCAGGGGATAAATGGCAGTAACATAGATATACAAAAAAGTAAAATGTGAAATATACCAAGTCTTTAATGAAGCCTAGAGTGGATTTCAGGGTTTATCGAAGTAAATCAGCTTATTTTTTAACATGCAAACTCTAATTTTTACTCTGTTGCTAATAATTAATCTGCTTTTCTCTCTGGAGTTTATCAGTGTGGTCTCCCTCAGCTTAGTGATGCTGCTTCTGTTGTGTGATAACTAGACTGTGTCTTCTTTGCTTCTATTTTATTTTTATGCCTGGCAATATGTAGCTTTTGCCTTCCTGAGATTGTAGTCCTTGGATAACAAGGTTGCAGTGGATGAGAAAATTATTCTTCTCGAGTAAGAGAATAATTTCTTATATATAGGGAGAAACAGTGCTGCAGAGAGACCACTAATCTGATGTTACTGTATATTTTTATAGAAATATAAATATATTCCTCCTTGTGAAGGAATCTCAGGAGTCATGCTCATTATTGCTATCACTACCAAAAACTTCTGGAAGAAAACCAAATAATTAAAATATCCATCAGCAATGAAATCTCTAGTCATCTAGTCTCTGCATTAGAGAACACTGACTAAAGGATGAGGCAAAGTCAATTTATTTCATTTCAAAAATGCTCCCATTAAAATGGAATGAAAAAACATGAAACTGAAGCAAAAATAATGATATCTTTTGACATTTTTTTGAAACAGGGAATAGAGATGGATGGATTCTTTTTTATTCAAAAATATCAAGCTATTAATAAGAAAAAAAGGAACTAATGGTGGCCAGCTAAAAAGAATGAAAAGTTTTTTTCTCAGTTGTTTTGTTTCTATTCAATGAAAGTTAAAGCCCTTTGATTTGTCATGTAGAGCAAACCCTAAAGGCAGTTTCATTTAATTCCTTCAACAGGTTTTAGTTTCAGAGAAAATTCTTACAAATCTTGTGAGTCTCTCTTTCTGCAGTGTCGAAAAGATAGAATGCGAACAAAGGCAGAGAAGGATGTGGTGTGTTAAATGAATCTGTTTCTTAAGTGTTCTTGTGCCTCTGTAAAATTGCTTTTTTCACATAGGCTGATTATACAGTTTGCATATGAAACATTTTCCTGCCAGTGGTATTTTGCTGAAATAAAAATTCCCCAGAAAAAGCAATACCTTTTGCAGGGAATTTCCATTTATTTCTAGGTCAGGTCAACTTTAATCTCCCGCTTACCTGAATCACTTTCTTCTTTGTTCTTTTATATTTGTTGCATTATATAGAAACCAGAGGACCCAGATGCACCACAGAACATGAGCCCAATTATGACCTGCCTCCCTGCTTGGGTAAGTGGGACTGATTGCTGCCATCATCAGAGATTGGTTTCCATGGACAGAAAATCTGCACATGAAGATGACACAGGAGTGTGAGATGCTGGAAAAGGACCCCAATGAACTGGGTGTTGTGCTGTGATAAACAAACCTTTACCCTTAGCAGCCTTTTAATACTTCCCTTTCCATATCTATATTTCAGAGGAGGGAAGAGGGGCTGATGATTACTTTGCTACCACATATCAGCATGGCCTTGCACAGCTTAGGTTTTACTTTCTTGGGTAGAAATAGCAGCAAAGGTAGCTGAGGATTGCTTGTGCTAGCAAATGTAGGGTCTCTGGAGCACTGTTGGCACCCTGTCTTCATTGCTATTATCTCTGCTCCCCAGATGGAAGCTTGAGCATGTCTGTGTCTTTTATAGTTATGCGCTGGATTTCTCCTTAACCATAATAATTTCATCTGTGTTTGGCATATTTTAGTAGTTAGAGTGACTCAAAATTTTCCATCTCTTTTTCTTCCTTCCTTCTCTACCAGTGATGCAAATTATTTTCCTATAGAAAGTAGGAAACCTGGGCTGGCTGTGTGACTTTGCACCGCACTCCGGATTAACTAATAAATCTTCTGGAAACTACAGCAGCAACCTTAAGGGCTTGTAAAACAATCTGGACTGAAGGTGCCACTGTACAGAGCCAAGCTGGAAGTCTTAACACTTGCAGGTTGGATAAACTACTCAGGAATATTTCAGAGCTGACTGTATTTTGATTTTTACAGCAGTAACAACCTAACCACCAGTCTGTTATAATGCTGCAACATACCACTCTATGTGAGCTGAAACAATCCCTTGTTGCATAGTAAGGGTGAACAATGCCCTTTGGAAGTGTGAATTGGAAGTAGTATTAGATGAAGTAATTTAATTTCCCCTTGTTTTGCAAATTTTTTTACCATTACTCATGAACTAGTCAAGCTGTATATATGTTTTTATTGTGTGTTTTATATCAACTGAAATTTAAAGTTTGTAGAATTAGACACATTGAACAGAAGACTTGAAGTCTTACTGATACTGTCATTTATTCCTCACTGTTCTCTATTTCAGCAGGCAGAAAAGTTGTAATTGTTAGACTTATTTAATAATTTAAGTAGCTCACAGAGATGGGGCTGGGTAAAGGGAAATATACTGATGACACAGTTCAAAAAAACTCCCCAAACACTCTGCTACTACTTCTTTGAAGTGACTGGACACTGTAAGTGTATAATTTTTAGCAATAAAAGCCTCTAGACGTCTTGCTGCTTTTGTGAAAATTTCAAGTTGCCTTGGCTTAAGTAATTTAGCACTTGTCTCCCAGATAAACCCACTTAGAATGGAGGTGCTCCTGCTTCCATGTATAAACATGTATCCACACCTGATTAATGATTAATTATTATTAATATATATATATTTGAAAAAGTGGAACCAATATATAAGATATTTTTATAAACAAGTTTATAACAATATCCTGCTAATGTGGGAAAAAGCTGCGTGGTAATGAAACAACTCAGTAAAGTACTTTTCTCTTTCTCTCTAATGTTTGTTCAATAGGATCAGTGCAGTTAATTACCAAAGGCTTCAGACAGGCTGATAAACAGGGAAGTATATGTCTCACAAATATAATAGCTAAGTTTGTGTGTGCTTATGCTAAGTTTAGGCTTATATATGAGCACTCTTTAATCATTGTCCAGACAGTTCTTTCTGTGGTCCTTGATGTAGTAGCAGCCTAAGTGAAAAAAAGTCTTCCATTAACACCCAGGTGTTATTCAATAAATATTCAAAGTGTAGCTGCTTTGGTTTTTTTTGGGTCTAGGCATGAAGATGGGCTGGTAACTGCAAGGGAACTAGGCAAGAAATGAGGTTTGTAAACATAAGTGATTTATTTGCATCCTTAATTTGACAAAAAAAGGATAGAGAGGAGAAGATGAAGAAGAAAGAGAGAACATATGAATGAGCGAAGAATTAGGAAGTGCTTGAGATTGAAGGAGAGGCTTTGGAGGTGAGGAGATAAGTTTTCAAATTTCTTATGGGAGAATTTGCTTTTAATTCTTTAAAGGATAGGAAGGAAGAAAGTAAAGCATGTTGCGTAGACTAGAAAAAAGTACCACCATTTTACCACTTTTCTCTTTCTAAAAAAATAGCTGTAGTCATGGCAGTGTTATAAAAGGAAGCAGGATAAAGGAATAGTTTGAGCAGTGATTCAAAGGTGACAAGAGGCAGCTAGGAACAGAGAAGTTGTATTGTCAACTGGAACAATAGAAGAACCAAAAGTAAAGGGGTTTGACTCAACTTCAAAGCAGATCCACTGAAAATATTTTTTTTGTGAATAGTACATGTGCCTAAAGTATTAAAATTATTCAATTTATTAACTTAATGACCTTCTTTAAGGTATTCTATTTTCTTTTCTTCCTTTTTTTTTGCTGCAGTGTGTATCTAGTGATTAAAGCTCACAAAATGCTCATGTGCATTTTCATGTCACAAGTCTCATGTCAGTCAACCCAAGTCCACTCTTCATTCAGGTTACTAAGTTTTCTATTTCGATAAACTTGATTTAAAAAAAAAAAGGAGACCTCTGTTAAATACTGATTTTGTTTTTCAGTCTTAACATGGAAAACATGGAGTTAGCTGTAAGGGGTGGTGCTTTCTGCATTAACTGTATTTAAAATGCAGAATGCTGTCTGTCCTTCAGACCTGATTTGTTTCCAGGGAAAGTCAGAATATTATAACAGAGTTTCTACTATTCTGAGGTTTTATGATCAGTTTTTTCCTGATTTGTTTACAGGTTTGGTTTTTCAAACATATTTTATTTGTGTAACTGGTAGTATTTATGGACTGCAGACTGTCTTATGAATTAGATTAAGGTCCTTCAAGGTTACAGAATTGCCTTAGCAACACAATTTCCCTCCTGAGCTGTGTTTCAGAGAAAGGAAGAAATACTGCTGCTGTCATGGCTGCTGAATTCAGTGCTGCCAGGAGCTCTGAAAGCCTTTCTAGAAAACAGCAGATCAGTAGCAAGTGTAAGACAGAATATACATTTTCAAAGCAAGTCCACTAGGAGCAAACTGTGAACACACAGTGCAAGTCAGCTAAAAGTGTGTTACACCATGAATCACATAAAAATGGATACTTTTGGAAGTCATCAGTAACAGAGGACTGTAAGATAGGGAAACAGTAAGATGGGGAATGGCAATTTCAAATAATAGCAGGTGCAGTAAATTAAACTGGAAATGAGGGAATCCTAAAATGTAATTGGCTTCAATCTCAGATGCAGGGCTGCATTCTGGATGTTCAGCTTGAAGACAAAATGAAACCTATGAAAAATAGATATGAAGAACTGTAACTTTTTGCTAGGTGGAGGGCAGGAAGGATGGAAACACACTGTGCTTTATAGGAGCTTTTTTCAGCTGTGGTTTAGTCTGTAAGTAACTGAAAACAGGTGACCTAACTCAGCATGGAGAAGCCCTAACCCAATTCTGGGAGAATTTTGATAACAATTTTTTAAAAACGTACATTGAATTCAGGAGTAGATTTTTAATAACCAGTTGCACAATATACCACCAGCTGTTATCAATATGGAAATTCAATTAATCCTAACACATTTGGAACAGTTACAGTAATGTTGTAGCTGCTGTAAGGGCTCAGTTGGACACAGGGCATTTTCTTCTCCAGCTGACTCTGTTCCAAAACACAAGGTACAGATGGAATTACAGCCAGACCAGGCTTGGCTGTGCTCTTGCAGAGCTTCTTGGCTACTTGTGCTGCAGGGAGGAACTCTGCAAAAAGCCATGTTGGGGAGGTGCTGGCACCAGTATCTCAGTGGGGAAGTGCACTTGCTTCCAGCCCCAGGTCATTATTGTGAGATCAGAGACTATCCTGAAAAGAAGGTGCTTAGAAGTCAGAGCTGCTCTGGTGTGATATAATTGTGTGGTGCTGGGAGGGGGAACCTTTGGGCTGTGTGTTATCCAGGGAATTGTTACAGAAGGAAAGCTGTGCCTCAGCTCTCTGTGGTAAGAGCTAGCTTCACATCTGACTTACATGAACTGAAGGTGGTTTGCATGCTTCCTTAAATCACAGTTTACAAGGAACCCGACCACTTTCCTCAAAGCTCCCTGTACCAGAAGGGCCAACATTTGCCCTAAAATTTGCCATATCGAGTTGATACCCATGTACAAAATTTTTGCCTGGAAGCAAGAAGCTGAACAAAACACAACTGGGGGAAACAGAAGAATAGCATGCAGTGACTGTTGCCAAGCCTGAGAGTAAAATAATGTGTCTCAATAGCAAACACATGATAGATATGTTCTAGTGAAAGGTATTTGTGCAATACATCACATACATTTATAATTTAATGAGGAGACTGTTATGACTAATACATAATGTGTATGGTCTTTTAAGGCCAAAAGATATGTACTGAGCAAATAAGGTAGATTTATAGTTTAATAGTCCCTTTTGAGGACAAATAACAAGATAAATTTGAAAAATGTAAACTGTACTCTCTCCAGATCAGTAACTGTGAGAAACCGAATGTTTCAGTTCAGAGGAAATTTCTGTTATTTATATAAAATCCATAACCTTAGCTGTTACTGTGAAAAAAAGTATCAGTGCAGAAATCTTTAGTACATTACCAGTATTTCATAAATCACCAGGTAAATAGAATATTTCAGCTTCTGGAAAGTTCAAATGTTGCCAATACGAAAAAAAACCCCATTGCAAAACAAGTTACTGTGCCCTAATTAAAGCTAAAAAAAAAACATTTTTGAAGATCAGAATACAATGTGAATGTATGACTTCAGAGCTGTAGTATGAGAAATGAGGAGCTGTTAAGGTCTATCCACAAACCTTGATAAGGAATTGGAATTCTTAAGCAATTTTTAAAGTTGAATTGCAGTTTTGTAATTTTGCATCCAAACATTTTAGCAATTTTCTTTTGCACTGGTATTACTGTTATTTTATTATAAATTAGAATTCCATGTAAAGATGGAGCTTTACTGTGCTAGAACTTTTGCTGTGTTCAAGTAAGAGTAAAGTGCAGCTGTCAATTTACAGCCTTTAGGTTCAGGTTGGTAAAAGCTGTGAAAAGTAATCTGCAACTTTGTGGTTGTTTGAGTCCAAAGCATGAGTATTTGTAAGACTGAGAACAAAATATGTATGTGATATGGTAGTTCAAGGAGTTAAGGGGGAATAGGTATTATTGCTAACCAAAATAGCTTTCCAAGACACTCAAAATAATACATACAGGAAAGAAAAAAATTCCATCTTCTTAATTTGTTTTCTATGCCATATCTTTAGTTTATTTGCACAATTATGAAACTGTTGCCATCATATTTATTAAGAATTAATAGAAACAGAGACTGTCATGAAATCACAGTATTCAACAGTCACAGAATTGGTCAGGTTGGAAGAGACCATGGCGGAGTGATCTGGTCCAACCTCTCTTCTCAGCCAGGGTCGTCCTAGAGCACATGGCATGACCTTGATTCCAGAGGGTTCTTGAAAATCTCCAGTGAAAGAGATTTAGTATTCCACGAGCTGGGACTTCTTTTCTGTGTGGTGGTATTTTTAGTTATTTGTGAACCAAAGTAAAAAATTGGCAACATAACAGACATTGTATTCCAGATGTTTCAGGGGGTATGTAATTTTCTGATCCTTCCCCTAATTTCTAGGCCAAGTAAAGACTACTTTTGGTTCTGAAGTCAAGGGAGGTCTACAATGCAGTGGGGAACTTGAATGACATCTTTAATCAAACCAGCGGGGGCAGGTAATGGAAGCATCAGCAGAAATTTTGGAGTGGGCTGGCAAGGAGAGTGTTTGTTTCCCCACGCTTCTCTTGGCCATCCCACAGTGTGGCTCCAACAGGTTGGGCTATTCCTGCAGACATTCCAGCCCCTGCCCACGGTGCAGTCGTACCTCGGCAGCAGGGTGGCAGCAGCAGTTCTAAATCTGGGCATGGACAAACAGTCCACAGTGTCTGTCCTGCCATCTGGGAATTGTGGCAGTCTCTAAGTGCCATCCTGCTAAACTGAGTCATGTTATTGCAAACCCTGAGCCTAGTAACAGGGAAAATAGCTGTGGGGGTTTCTGTCAATATAAATTACACTTACAAATGTTTTTTTATATGCTTTTTCGTTGTACCTCATTTATTCAATGCTAAATGACAGTGAAATTCTTCCTAAACATGTTTGAAATTGCACATGTTTATGAGGATATATCTCAAAGTTTTCTCTTTAATTAAAGCCCAAAGAGTCTTTGTTCCATCTGCATTTATTTTTCAGTTGTGTGGGTGTGTATTTTCCTTAAATTGTATTTGTGCAGTCTCATTTCTTCAGTGAAAGATTTTGAAGCAATAAAATGTTGCAGGTGTTACCATAGCAATAATGATCTTAGAGTATCAAAAATAGTAGCTTGTTATATCCCACTGTAGGGTTGGTACCCCTGCAGTTCCAGCATCACTGTCTTTTACTCAGTGAATTTTCTGGTTTTTCTTTGAAATATGGAATGAGTGTGACATCATATGGTAGTCATATATGAAATGGACATGTCCATTAGCAAAGGGACTTCACACGAGCATGAAATGTAACTGGTTGTGAGAATAAAATAAAGCATCATTCCAAGTCCCAGGGAAGATACAGGATGTGGCAGTTTTCTAATTTATGCTGCAGGAGTCTAAGAATAAATTTGCTAAGGCTAAATCAGCTGTGTGGCTAGCAGTCCCTTAAGATCCCTGCATGCCAGTTGTAAGTGTACGGAATTATTGTAATATTAATCAAAATCTTCCAACAATGAATATACTCATGTAGGAAGCTTTGGACAAAACCATTTGAACATTCAACCATTGATATTAAATAAGAAGGGGTTTGTAGCACTGCAGAGATATTATGCATGCATATATCTAATTCCGTAGCATTAGTAGTAACAGGATTTTTCAATGTGCCAAAAGACCGTTGTGCAAAATAATATACCTTCTGTTGATAAATCAACCCCTTGTTTCAAAAACTGATTTTCAAATGTTGGACTCCACATTTGAATATTGTGAGCTAAATTTTGTATCAAAAGATAATTAAAAGACTCCTAGTGCTCCAAGTCAACCTGCATATGTTCAAATTTGATTTGAGGTTTTATGTATTGTGTAGAAATAACTGTACATGAGATGACTGTTATGCTGTAGTAAAAAATACATCATATTCACAGTAGGAAAAAAAATTATTTACATTCTGATTTCCTTTTTTTTTTTTTTAACTTTAGATGTTATATACTGAAAAATTTTCAGTTTCCTCAGTATATTTTTATCTCATGCATAAACCTCCAAATAGTGAGGTTTCTGAGACTGCCCACTGTTTTTCTTCCCTTGCAAGCCAAATCGCCTTTTCTACAGGGAAATGTAAATGTTTTTATGTTTAACATCAGGTTAAGGAAAAATCAGCTTCCTCAGTTCTCTTCTTTTCCCATGCCTTTCTGGCTCCAAGTGGTTTTTGAAAGTCAACCTCTTTTCATGTTTCCTCAGGTGCTTCGTAACACCACTGTGAAAGCAATGTTGTGGTTTCATTCATAATGCATATCTCAGATACTTTACTCTTTTCCTGTGGACAAAATTAAGGATAAAAGATGTTGGATTCTGTGACAAGACTTGGCATGACTTACAAACCCATTTCATTTTATCTGCAGGTGTTTGCTTTGGAAGGCAATTATTACTCTATTCTTTTGAAGTTTCCCATACATTAATATCCTCATCTGTCTCCTTGCTCTTTCGTTTTTTTAAATATGTTTCATAAAGATCAACATTGAAAATGTAGTGGCTTCTCACATCCCTGTGGATTTGTGATGATTTATCAAATATAAATGATTAACCTAATAGAGTCTGAGAGCTATACTAAACTTTTTTTTTTTGTGTGTGCAGTTACACCGCTGTTTAATACTTCCTTGTGGAATAGATGTTTATAGAGTTTATTAGAATGATTTACTATATTAACCTTTGTTAAATGACCATAATATTGGTATATCTTTTCCTGAAAGAACATAACTGAATTGCCTGTGCCACTGTTCCTTCCACTGTGGCAATTGGCAATGCTTTAAACACCTGCTGAAGTCCCATTGCCTAACCAGTGGTAAGTCTAAAAGCCAGAATGTTGAAAGAGCAATATTGGCTTCTGGAACAGTACTTCAGTAGGAATTACACATCTATAGTTGTATACCATGATGCTACATCTCCACTCAGTAGTATCTCAGGAATCAGAGTTTATGTCCAGGAAAGTTACCATATTGTATTAAATTAAATATGTATTAATTTATTAAATTAAATGCACCACATGGTGCCTACAAAAGAAATTAATTATAAGATATCTGGGTTACAATCACGGGTTCTTCTATTTGTCATTAATAATGTATAATTTGCAAGTATTTACTAGTTTCTTATTCAGCACAGGTGCACCATCATTATAATAAACTTATGGATGTCTTTAGAAGTGTTACTAAAGTAATCTATTATCTGTGTAATTATACAAAGAACATTTTTCCAATATAAACAAATTTTATATGAATCAGGAAATTATCTAAAATTATCAGAGCTAATAATTTATCATTAGTTGGAATTGAATTACCAATTTATCAGAGAAGTGTTATAAATTACAAAAATTTCAATCAATACTTTATTAAAAAGATCAGTTTTTATGTTGCTGATGAGCTGTACACTTTTCTTTCTGTATAGGATGTCACATATCATCTGGCAATATTTATTTCCATTTTTATTGTTTAAATAAGAGGAATGAAAAATACCAGTGACACAGAACACATCAATTGTGGGCAATATCTTTGTACTTTAATAGAGCTTTATATTTTTACTAATAAATCAATGGTAATTTTTGTAGTAAGAACTGATTAAGTAGGAACAGGGCTGAGATCATGCATATTTATTAATTTAACAGTGGACTGTTTTTTTGTTTGTTTAGAAGTAGGAAAGATGCTTTAGAATTTGGATATGTCAGCATTGCTTTTCTGTATCACTCATTTGACCTTCCCTGTATCTTCTTTGGTAGCTGAATATTAGCTTGAAAAGATATGTGTTGGTATATGTTTCAAGTGACCTGGTGCTCCTTTTGAATCCCACATGAATTAAGCCTTCTTAGGGTTTGGAATGTGAAGTGTCTTGCTGACAGGTTATGAGAATGCCTGCTGGAAAGGAAGCACAATGACATTGCACAGACTGATTGCTCTAAACTACATGGGGCAGCAAGGTTTGTTTACAAACTCTCAGAAGGAAGATACTGTGGTTTTCCCACTGCAGATGATATCAAAAGAACTCCGTGATGCTCCTGTCATGCTGTGGGATGTGATTTGGTTGTGTTATTGCATCGTTTAGTGTCTTTGATGAGAAGTGAAAGTGAAATACCAGGAACACGCACATAATGTTGTACTTACAGTGCTTTTTGTAGTTCTTGCTTAATTAGCTGCAGGGCAAAACCACTCTGCTTTTGAAAAAAGCACCAGAGGATTTTAATTTTGCTAAAAATTATATCTAAACAATGGTTATGAGGTGGCACTGGAACTGGGGATATACCTTGTTTCCTTTGCACGTGTCATTTCTGTTAATTTTTAAAAAAATATCTTTATTCAGTTGCTGCTTCTAAATAAGACTTCAAAATATGCCCTAGTGTTAGATTCTTTAATATCCAGTATATTGCACTCAAAGGATCCCAACGCAGTCAAAAAGGGAGTACTGCCTATTTTAGACAGCTATGTCTTCATTAGGTTGTTCTCTCAAATTCTCCAGTAAACTTCCCCTGAAAGCAATAGTTTTTTCCATTAGGAACATTTTTTTTCCCCAAGAGATAATAGTAAGTTCAGAATTACAAGGATGCTAGAAATTTAAAATCTTCAGTTTTTCAGGGATTCTTCATTATCGTTTTTACATTCATTGGACTTAATCTTAGGAAAAATGTGAATTTTCAATAACTCCTCCAGATAGATATTCAATTTACTATTACATGCATATACTTGTATCGAAAGAAGAGCTAAAGATTTGCTTCTACAAAGACTTTTTGTTTGTGGTAAGTGATGCACTAGGAAAGTAGGTTAAAAATATGTTGCTAGGAAACAGAAAAGGATCCTAGCAACTGCTTCTGAAAATGAAAATTGTATGCCTGTGTAAGGATTGAGCTTCAACCCACAGCAATCCAGCTAGCTAATATTGTTTTCTTAAAGAGGATTAATTCTGTAGCCTCAATCTTTGCTATTTTATTAGTAAAATAGTATTTCTTATTAAGAAAAGTTTTCTTAGAGCAGGAAAACTATTTTTTGTCCATTATAGTATCTTACAATGTACTGGTAAAAAGCTCAGACCAGAGCTTTTTAAAGCTTTAAAAAAAGCTGGACCAGAAATGTAATCTTTTGGGATCCATGTTCCTCATTTATATGCAGGACTTACCAGTTAGAAAGATGCTCATTAATGACTAATTAATTGACTGCTTTATGCAGTCAATACTCTAACAGAGTATTTGTTTTATTGAATTTTTGTTGTTATGCTCAGGGATTTAACACCTGAGGGAGGAAGTATGCAGTTGTGATCCCAGAGTATTTTTAGGAAAAGAAATAATAAGGGGTTTTTGAAATATATATATCCTGCTCTTCTTCTGAGCACTAGTTTCACTTCCTTCCTGGGCTTTCATTTTTCCATCTTCTTTTCCCTCTTGCTGTCACTTTCCACAGTAGCTCACCTCATGGCATTTGTACATTTGCTTTTCTGTTAAACCTTTTCTCTCTTCCTCTTGCATTTTTTTACACAGTCATCCTTTCTTCTATTTTTCCAGACTCGACTCTCTTACTCCTCGCTCTCCCCTGATCCACACAGTTATATTCATTTTCCCTAATGAACCTTTGCCTTGGAAAATAGGGCATTAGTTACAGGACACTGTAATGCTACGATTCATTCTAGCGTTGCTAACTACCTTCGAGGCAGAGAGGCTTTTATTGGTGAAAGCAGCCAGAATGGTACAGAAAAGTAATTTTTATCTTCAGTGTGTAGGCTAATGCCGTGCAAGCTCAGGATCACTTATCTACACCCACGTGACTTTTCTATCTGCACATGTACAGACACTTTAATATAGTCACAGATAGCATATTGTCCTAAATTTGTGTGTGTATTCCTACGCATGTGTAAGTCTGTCTTGATCTTTGCCTCAATATCAAGATAAATTCTGATACAAAAGTGCCATAAAATAGGTCAACATGCAGAGCTGGTGCAGGTTCCAACATGTGTTATTCTTCTGCGTTATACACTTGAGTCAATCTTGGAGCAATAGAAAGAGTTAAGTGTGTAAAAAACCCAGGCAGATATTGTGACATGACATGCTGTGCCCTGCAGGTGAAGACCTGTTAAGGAGTAGGAAATCAGAAGGAGATTTAAATATCAAAGAGGACAGAAATGAGGAATGATAGGTGAAGAAAAAACAATCATATGTGAATTTACTTTCTGCAGCTATCTTGAGTAAACTACCTACGCATATAGGCAAATATCGCTAAGGAGTAGCTTTGGAGAAATTGTGATTTATAAAGTGGGAGATGGTAGAAATCACTGGAAGGAAGACAGCAATTCCTGAATTAGGAATCATGTCCAAGGCTACTGTAGCACCATGAGTATCTCTCTTTTAGAAAAACATGTAGTTTCACAGGTCATTGAAGAAACAGATCCATTTTATATCTGTGTTTGTTTGTTTGTTTGTTATTTTGTCTGTAAGGCTTTCTTCTACACTCCTTTCCACTGTGGCAGAAGTAAAGCTATGGTATGTGCACTGCAAACATGACAAATGTACCTGGCTTCAATGGCTTCAGTACCTGGCTACCATTAGATCAATCCTTGTGTATTGTGGAGATTCTGCATGGACTCAATAAAGGTTAACTCTGACTAGAAAAAAAATATGTACAGTAGCTGGTAGGATAATAATGGGGCCTTGTCCCTTTAAGGGAATGCACCTATTTTGAAGTGACTAAGTGTAGTCCCTGTAAACACAGTGGAATCCTCAATAAGCTAAGAAATACTAAGAAATAATTAGCCCTGTGTCAGAGTTCTTGATTAATAAGTAATTGAATCTCTCAACCTGCTGAATATGGACTTTAAGTTTGATGAAATTAGATCTCTGTGGCATGAGCTGATCTCCCTTTTAAGTCAAATAAAATCCTCATTGCAGGAATTAATTTGATGATCTTACTCAGATCCTAAAAATATTTTGCTTTCCATTACTACACCACTTAATTGTTTGTCAAAAGTTGGTGAAAGTGTTGATTTGCAATATATTAGGTCAGGATGAAACAGCTTTGTTAAAGGTGGCACTAGCACAAAGTAAACTCCAAGTATATTCTGGTTTTCTTTTGCTTCATTAAAAACAAAGACTGATCACATTAGATTTCTCCTTGTATATATAGTCATGTATTTGAGAGCATGGGGATTGCAGTGGGGGAGCTGGATAAATTGGGAACTGGAGATGGTTTCCCTATTTTCCCCTATGTGTAGTTCTACATCTTGTTATTTCCTGCAGTATTGTCACTTGGATTATTTGAGTTTGAAAGAAATACCTTGCATTTCATATATTCAAAGGTATATTTTATGAGGACCTTGACAGAAAATTGGCTGTCATGAATTATTTCTCTGTGAATATCAGTCACCTAAGTCTCTAAGCACGGCTGAACACACAACATGTTTAATGAAACTTTAACAGACCCAAAAATTTGGTTGACATGAGCAAACATTTATGATTAAATTAAGGATTGTTTCCAGTCCAAAGCCCAGCAAAAACAGTCCTAATGGCTCCAGCATGCTAAGAAGGATTAAAGAAAATGTGTGCTAAAGCTGACAGTGATGACTGATCAAAACTTCAGTCTTTTTAGCCCTAAGGTAACTGGGTCAGATTTCATCATTGTAAGCCTTAAGGTATAAAATAGAAATTGAACTTGCATGGTGATGCAAGCTGGCTATGAAATTAGGAGGCCTTGGCTCACAAAATATGAAAATTTGGCATACTCAATGGAAATGATGTTCAAAGCAGCTCACAGTAAGAATGAGGAAAACAGCTTGTGCCACTTTGGAAGAATAAACAGAGCTTCTCTTTTTGCAGTACTCAAATTTCACACATTAATAAGCATTAGGAAAAAAAAGCAAAATTAATATCAAAGTAGGAATAAACATACTGAGCCTTTGAAGTTTCTAAATGTTTAGAAATTGTCTATTTTGAAACTTCTGTATATAAAATATAGAAGATATTTTTTGTGAAGCAAGCATTTAGGAAAAGATCCAAGAAGCTACATACAATATTATATTTTCTTCCAGAAAAAAAAAAAGTCTAATAAGAAAACTAGCACTTGAAAGCAATTTGAGCAAATTGTGAATAAAGACATTTTCCTTTTTATGATTCCATTTGTTACTGTACAAAAGAAATTTATTCTGAGGAGACAGGGGGACAATTAATTCTATCTCAAAAACATAACAATTAATTCTTAACATTAAATCCTAGGCTTTTAACTCTGCAAGAGGATCAGAATTTGAAATGCACATCAGGAGGAAGCATTACATTGAGAATATCTGAGCTGCGAGCACATTGTGTTAGTTCTAATTTTACTTTTCTTTTCAAAATAGAAGCAGAGCATTGTGTCTATAGGACTCCTCCTGAGATATGGGCAGGGATGTCTAAAAAAGCACGGGTTAAAAAGAAGTCAAATGTACAAAAATATGTGAAAGGAAGTCCTCCTTCCCCATGCTCTGGGTGTCACAGCTGTGACAGTTCAGCAAAATACCCATCCCAACTCATTGTGCTACAGCACCTGCTCAGGAACACTGGGATCCCAAGAGCCAACACTTAATCCTGCAGACAACCAGGTAAAGTGGTAGGAATAAGGCCCTCTTCAGCAATTTATGTGCAAGGCATATTTTTCTTTTTGAGGTGCTCTGCTATGTGCTGCTAGAGGCCCTCTAAAGACAAGAGAAAGTACAAAGGGTACGTGATGTACTGTTGAATAGGTGTTTTGTTTCTTCTGAACTGTTTCAACATGATGTGAACTGCCAACCTTTTCCCCCTCTTAATTTTTGCCTGTTGATCTTTTGAGTAAAATCCGAAATTAAGACTGTATAGCTTGTAATGTGTCTCTCAAGAGGAAAAAAAGGATCACAAAGGATGCTAATTTAGAAAGACACATATGAAAAGTGATGATGAGAAACTGCCACAAACCTGACATGAAATAAAATATGCCCTCAAAGCAGTGACATCTAAGACATCTTGAAAATAGATGGGGTACCTGGGGGTACAGCAGGACAGGGAGTGGAATATGCTGCAATACTGGTTGCTGCAGGAGCTGGAGCCTGGTTTTCGACTGCTGTTGTGCACATGCATGTGCCTTACTCTACCCTGAAAGAGATTCTTCCCTTTCGTATATACCTTGTGCTCCTCCACTGCTCCAAAGCTGCCAGCTGCAGCAGGCATGTGTATTTAGCAGCTAAAGCATGAATAAATCAAGCCATGCCTTGTGCCTGGGCATATCTATTTAGCTGTTAAAGGCTGCATCTGGGAAGAAGGTATCAAACTGGAATTATCAGGAAGGATTGTGACGTTAAGGCACCTAAAAGCTGAGCTGGCAGGGGGTTGGAGATCAGTCCTTATTGGAAAGAGAAGGCAGCAGGCTGGATTCACCTGAAAAACCCTGACCAAGAGTTAATTTAATGCCATAGACTTTTGATTCTGAACCTTAATGATCTGTGTATACTTCCTATTAAAAGGTAATTATTTTTGGTTATGCTTATTGTCTGTCACCTATTTTGGAAGTCATTCTCCAAATAATGTTCCATTTCTTTAAAAAATAATTTAAGATACTTCCAGTGATGGAAATGTGGTTATTTCCAGGGACTGCTGCCTAGAAAAAACATTGGCATAGAACTGGAAGAACAGATCTCTCAGGCACGTTTTCTCTCTTTTACACACACACATCTTTATATTGCAGTATGTATTTACATGCAAACACATCCAGACCCATAAAAGAAATTTAGGAGGNAAATAATTTAAGATACTTCCAGTGATGGAAATGTGGTTATTTCCAGGGACTGCTGCCTAGAAAAAACATTGGCATAGAACTGGAAGAACAGATCTCTCAGGCACGTTTTCTCTCTTTTACACACACAACACATCTTTATATTGCAGTATGTATTTACATGCAAACACATCCAGACCCATAAAAGAAATTTAGGAGGTGATTTAGGAAATCAGCAAAATGATAAACAAACTTACCTTTCCTGAACAGTACTTGTACAGAATACGGTAACGTGTGCATGAGAGATGTAATCATGAAAAAGGAACAGAGCATGAGCACCGTATTTATGGTGATACAAACAGAAATAAAATAAGTAAGAACCTTAAGATTCAACTGAAATGTGTAAAGGCACTGTGAGATGGAGGCATGTTCAAGCAGTGGGTTGATTTCTGCTGGAAGGAGCACTGAAGTAAGTTGAGAATACGCTGGAAAAAATACTGGAATTATGAGTAATCATACTTTCACAGAATGTGGACAGAAGTAGCACTGTTTCTATTTCTTTTGAGAAACAGCAGGACAAAACAAAAGACAGAAGGTATGTGTTTTCCTAAAAAAATTCAATAGAGTACTTTGAGTCAAAAATGTGGGAAGAAAATGTTACTCATCAGCATTTCTATAGTTTAATGATAGAGTGTCCTGTTCTGCTTTGATATATACATGTTTGATTAGGATAATGATTGGTTAAGTGTAATGATGATTATCTGATGCTAATTTTAAATGGTTAAAGGTGAAGCTCACCAGTGGAAATTGTTGGTCAATGTGTAATATTGGTTACTCCATTTTCATATATTCATGCAAGATGTTTTGTTGAAATCACTCCTTGTATTAATGAGGAGGCAAAATTGCAGTAATAGTTTTCATTTGCATTTAATTTGTGAGGCTGCCTCCTCACAGCTCCTCAAGGAACACTGAGAAGCTCCAAGAAGAGTTCCAGCCTGACTTGAGGGGTGGCAGGTTGTCTTCTTCTGCCAGTGAGTAAAGGGAAAGGACAGATAAAATGCTGGTGCTGAGCATCAGCCTGGGGTTTTAGCATGGATATCAGCTTGGTTTATTTATTTTTTGTGAGGGGCCCTTGATGTTTTGTATCTGGCATTTTTTTTTTTGCCATCAGCCACCTGGCAAAGGGCCATTAAAGGGTTCAGCTGAAGTTGAAGCAATAGAACCAGTGTCTGCAGTAGTTAATTAAATTGGCCAAAGTACTTTTGGCTCCAGCTTTAGGGAAAGGCCTTATTAATATTTTCCAATTTGCTTTCAATGATCTGAAAATTATTAGAAGTACACTATTCCAATATAGAGTAAGATATTTTATCAGAAAGTTTCAAATTGACCTCTGCAAGTTTGATTGGCCTCTGTCTATGAAAAATCCATTTTCAGTGTGCTGTGATAGCAAAAATACTGTTAAAACAATAATTTATATAACAGATCTTTAAGATTGCATGCAGTTTTACTGAACATTTACAAAATTACTGGCATGTACTTTTAAAAAGAGTTATAAGGCTGAACCTCATTTACACTGGATTTTAGTGGAACAGTAAACTGCAGCAGAAATTAAAGGAGTATGAAATATGAAAATATCCTATTATGCTTTCATGCTGTCAGTGCCATTATACCATCATAGATTGCTTATTCTTGTTAATATTTTGGTTTGCAAATTAAGGCATTATTGAAGAGTGGACTTACATTTTTAAAAAATTATTTTTCTTAGAAATTCCAGGACACTATTTAAATGTTCTTTGTAAGTAGGATCAGTTTTAAAATGGAGGAAGAACCCAAACTTCAGTACACACACACAGAGGTATGTTTGTGCTTTGATGTATTCTTTTTTTCCCAAAACATACTCTTGTGTATGGTTCTAGGTCATTTGGGCAGAAATTTGAAAATGGGTACCAAACATTGTTTTTTCCCTCCTAAGAATTCAATTCAGCAAGAGCATACAGGCTAGAGTAGATCTGTAGAACACTGGTTTTCTACCTTTGCATTTAGAGTGGTAAATCTTGTCAGTAAGCTTAGCCTTCCAGTATAATTCTGGACAGAAACTTTCTGTGCTAGCTTTTTCTTCTTTGAGAATTTCTGAAAAAGCTCTATTATATCCAGTTTTTACAGAAAAGTCTTTAGGCTTGTGCTTAACTCTATGCAAAATATTTGGGGCTTTTTTTTTCTGATTAAAAGCTAGTACTTGTTGACGTTGTTCAGGCCATTCCCAGACTTTTGATGCTTCATATTTGTATCCTGAATTTGAATCTGCATTATTTCCCTTCCTAAATTTCTTTAAAATTATATGTTACTGTTCAACAGGTAAGGCTCAGAAGTCTGAAGCTTGCTAATGAATGTGCATGTATTTTTTAGCCTATTAGACCTTACCTTTTATTTCTACTCTATTTGTTAATATGAAATTAGCTATTGCAGGTTAATTTAAAGAGATAATAAAGTCAAGAGCTAGAAACTTGACAATCTAAAAATACTTCCACATGAAAATATTAAATGTAAAGGTGTATTAACAAAAACTACTTATCAGGATTGATAAGTAAAAAAGGATATAATGAGTTCCTTTCTTATTTATTTCATTTAATAAGTTTAAAAATCCTGTTTGTTAATGTTTCATTTAAATCCTGGTTTCATCTGTTTGTGTATTGCTGTGCATGGGTTCCTAGGAATACCACAGTGCTTTAGCAACAGAGGAACTAAATAGCTCACACTAGATTGCTGGACATTATCTAGAGTTGTATAAAGGTGGCCTAAAGAAAAATATGTTGTGGGTTATTTAGGGCTATAGCTATGACATCTGTTTTCAATCAATTGGCTCATTGATACAAGTTAAATATTGATAGCCTTATTGAAACATGAATTGCATAATTAATAGGGGAATGTTGCAAATTAGGTAGGAAGCTACCACTAAAAGATGTAGTTGGGAGTTGGAAGATATGAATAAAAAAAAATTTAGAGCAATTAATAAATTTAGAACATTTTTTTCCTTACATTTCACATGTAAATCCTTTAATTTTTTTTTTGTTTGTTTGGTTGCTTTGGTTAGGAGAATAATTTTTATAGAATAACTGTGAAGACTAAGATTCTGATGGCAATAGGCTAGATGTATATTTTGCATGAGCATGCCCATAGAAAAATGTTCTTATTGTCCACCAACTCATGCAAAGTCAAAGGTACTTGAGTATGTCCTGAGAGAAGGGCTCTGTTCTTGAACAGCTTCTCATAGCAGAGGTCAGAGTGCAGTAGCTTTAAAAACTGCTAAGCCCTTATGTATCTTTGTAGTAAAGTCAATGTGTGAATTCAGGTAGTTGCAAATTGACTTTGCAAATCCTAGGTAGGCTAAGCAGGGCTATTACATGTATTTTGATGTTCTACTAGAGTGTTGCAATAGTCCAAAATTACATTTACTGCTTTCCTAACTGTTATTTGACTCTTATATCTCTGCTATATCTGATTGCAATCCAAAGATTTCTGAACCTGGCTGCCTAAGCCCCAGATGAAAACTGCTGTTAATTGTTTTCATGATTATCTTGGTTTTTAGGTCTTCACCTTTGGCCATACACTTGCCTCTCAATCTGAATTATCTTCCTGTGATTTCCCTTTCAATGTCAGTACGCTTCCACAAAAAGGCTGTGTTGTGAAGCATTAGAATTTCTTGATGTTTCACCAAAAATTCCAGACAAGTTCTAACCTTTTTCCAGACCCACCCATTTTCTACTGATTATAGCTTGCCTAAAATCACACTACAAATATGTGAAGGAGGACATGCCTGCACTGGCACATAAAGGCAGGTCTGAACTCCCTTGGTTGTGTTCGCATGCAAAAGTCAGGGAAAGACTGGGCAGAGACACCTATGCAGGTTCAATTAAATTGCAGCTACCTTAGTGCAGCACTTGCTCACAGCCTAATCTAACCAGCTGAGAGCTCAGTGTGTTCACAACACCATATAGAACGTGATAATTTTACATGTGTTCACCATCCTCTGTTGAGGAAGTCTGCTCCTCCCATACCTTCAAAATGACCCTTTTTCCCCATCCATTCTCACCAAACTGGTGGAGAATGATGCTCTCTCTTACCTGTGTGGGAATCTGTATGGAACACTGGAACTGAGTGATTGTTTTCATTAGTTGAATTTGCTTCAACTAATTCTATCCCCACTGATCTTAGCTGGTAGATAAGGAGAGGTATGCTCCTATACAGGATAATTACACAAAACATCTACAGTAAACCCAAAACATGATGGGTTCTGAGACTGAATTTTGCAGATACTGGGTACAATGTCCATTCATCGTGGCACTTTGGCTGGAGCTCAGCTATCAGAAATCTCAGACAAATGCACAGCACATTGTTGTGTTAATAATGAGGCTAGGATTTCTTACATACTGGCTCCAGATCCCCCTAGCTCTAGATCCAAGTTTGACTAACGAAAAGGTAATATAACTAACAAGTGGCATGTAGAGCTGTAGCATGAATGAAGCCCCATTTCCTATGGACTGGTGCCTTGTGGTTGTTTGGCCTTGATGGTTTAGGTATGGAAATCCTGTGGCTTTCCTTATGACTGAATATTTATAAGTGCTGGCATGCAGATTCTTAGGTATCATGAAAATTGTGCACTCCTTCTGCAGCCTTTCCTTCAGCCACAAAGTTACAGGGTCTGATCTCAATCATCAGTTTTATATTTCTACAGAATGTATAGAAACATAATAATAGAGATCAATGTCCTTTTGTTTAATTTCCTCTGAAATCAGACTGTGAGTTCCAAAGCTATTTAGGAAGCACACATGGATATATATGTATGGAGTGTACTCAGACAATGTTTGACAGCAGAGCAAACTATGGCAGAAACAGCACTGTATTTTTCTCAACTGTCATTAGTGAAAAGTTAATTTGTATATTTTTCATAATTCTGGATGTCTGTAGGGGAAAATTGTTGTCTTAAAAATTTCTGCTTTGACAAGTTTGGACTAAATCTTGATTTGTGCCTTAGAAAATAATGCTAAATGAACTAGCCATCTTGGAACTTTCAAGACACAGAACTAGGATGATGGACAATAAAGCAGGAGATTACAAGACTATAGACTTGTGAAATTTAGATGGATTTTGAAGCTTCAATTTGGCACTAACCAACAATCCAATTGCCCGAAGTTCATAAGAAATGCTTTCCCTTTCTTGTACAGTAACCTTGTCTCTTCTTTCAAACAAGAATTTGGAAGTCAGTTCTTAATATTTTATAATTTTTGTGACTTTTAAACCTTACAAAGTAAATCCAGATAACTGGGCTAACTTTTAAAGATCAAAGAAGGAACTTTTTAGTGAAAAGTAATAAATATTTCTGATTGTGTTTATAACATTGATTTAGTACTGATGAAAACAGAAAACCTAGCTTTTCTCTGAGATAATATATGTCTGTGATGCATATAAATTATGGTTTGAAAAATATAAGTTATCAGAGCCTTTAGCACCAGTAAAATATTATTCTTGGCAGACCTCAATTTCAATGAAATTTGAACCTCAGTTTATGCAAAATTCTGGTAAGAAATGATTGCATTCATCCGTGTAAGGCTGAAAAAATCAGACCAGCAATGACCTGTGCAAAATATGGAGAAGTGTGGATAATGAGCCCATGGAAATGGCACTGATTACCTGCCTTAGTGCCTCTTCACAGCTGCTCACGTCTAACACAGCTCACTTTTCCTCTGCTTTAGAATGTGACCACACAACAGCCCTTTCTCCCTGCTGATGTTGTCTCATGATGCTGCTCCTCTGATTTCTGCAGATTTATGGAGAAATCTGCCAAGAGAGGGCTGAGCTATGAGACAGTATATTTATTTCTCTGAGGAGTTACCTCATTAGGAGCCCTCTTTGCATTTGCCATTTCAACGCACGTTCATTCACTGGACAGCAAACAGGCACTTGCACGTGTACTTACTTACATGTGCACATACTCAGAGGAACAGTAGCTTTGAATCTGCATCCTAGAAGCAAAAAGATCATATTTCAAACTGAGTAGCCTCTGCATTTGTGAATTAAATGGCTGTTTTTACAGCTGAACCTAATACTGGGATATTTGCAACCCATTTACCATACTCCTGAGGTATAGAATACAGAAGTGGGAGTTTCTGAAGGGAGCAAGAGAATATGTACTCTGGTTGCCAGCAGCAACAGGAAATAAACCCTATATTTTTGAGAAGAAAGAAGTATTATTTATGTCTGGGATTTTTTCTTTTGCAGCATGGCTTACTTATATCTGTTTTAATTTCTAACATCCTTGCCCTTTTGATTTGATCTCAAAGTTCAACTGAGCTATATTCCAAGGCTTACAATCTAATAATTATTAAAATTCAGGAGTGTAAAAGAAACCTGTTAAAACTCATAATCAGAAAATAGTGATTTCCAGATTAGTATGCTACATCTGTTCTAACTTCCAGCTATGGACAATATTATCTTGTGGCCTTGATGAACAGTAGAGGATACTGAGGAACATGTGGAAATCAATTTGCTATGCCATAGGGTACTTCTGGAAAGCTCCACAAACCTGTGGAGGAAAGTCTCAGATGCATCCACAAGCTCTATCAGGGACCTTTATTTTCTCTTGCAATTTTCAGATCTTACTGGAATATCTGAAAGGAATGATGCTAGACTGATAATCACACATAAGGTGCTTTGTTAGTCTATATCAAGGTAAAAAAGAGCCCTTTGAAGTTCTTTAGGCATGTCCAGATAAAAAATTACAAAATATATCTGAACTCTGAATTAGTATAGTGGTGACTTTTTCTGATTGCCTTTACAGTTGTCAAAAATATAATGCATTTTGTGTGCTGTCTCGAGGTCCTGCTACTCTTAGCTAAAAGCCCTCTCAATTTGCAAATTATTGTCTCTTCTGAGTAACAAGATTTACAAAAGTATCTCAATTACTTACATTGTTAAGCCCTTTAAATAGTTTTGAAAAAGTTATCTAAATCAATTCAATTTCCTGGGGGTGTATATGAGAAAGACCTAGAAACAAAACAAAACAAGATGATCGGGGGTTAGAACACCTCTCCTGTGGAGACGGACTGAGGAATTTGGGGTTGCTCAGCCTGGAGAAGAGAAGGTTCCAGGGTGACCTTAAAGCACTTTAGAGTACCTAGAGGGGCCTACAAGAGAGCTGGAGACTGATTTTTTACAAGGGCATGTAGTGAGGGGAACTGGGGAATGACATTATGCCAAAATGAAAAATGGTCCCTGGAAACATTCAAGGTCAGGTTGTCCATGGCTCTGGGCTCTGATCGAGTTGAAGATGTCCCTGCTCACTGCAGGGGGGCTGAACTAGATGAGCTTTACGAGGTCTATGACAAACCCAAAACATTCTATGACTCTATGAATTATTTCATAAATTAACACCTGAAATTTATTCTGAGTAACATGTGGTATTACATTCCTATGTCAGCAATGACTGCAATGTGCTTCTCTTCAGAAAAAAAACTGAGTTGGTGCTTTTAATCAATGTTTTCCAAAAGCTTTGGTGAAGTACATGCAAATGCTTTTGAGGATCAATATAAATGTTTGTAAGACTAAATTTTAGCTTGGTGATTTGAAAGCATTGGGATTTTGAATTTATCTTTGTTCTCTTTGTACAGTAATCAAAGTAATTAGAAACACAGGAATGGTGACATCTGTGATTTAGGGCTGGAAGAAAACTCAAGGGAAGTATTGTGTGTACTTGCTCTGTTCTTCTGCTCTTCCTGGACCTCTACTTTTGATCACTGTCAGGAGCAAAAAATGAAATAGGCAGACCTTTGGTGTGACTTATGTTCTTGTAAGTACTTTCTGCCTTTTTTCTGTTATGGAATTGTATTCCATTACAAAAGTAAAGCCTGTAAGCCAGGGACTGTGCATGCTTTTTCACTATGCCTAGCATAATGGGTCATTAACCTTTGCCACCTCTTGGTTCTGCCCTGGAAAAATAACAATAACATGACTAATTACATATACTACATCATTTTCTCCTTCTATCGTAAAACCATAGGGGATTTATTAATCAATTTAGGGAAATAAAAATGAACTTCCGTGCAAATGATAGGAGTGGAATTAAAAAGTAAGCTCAAAGACTAATTCAATGTTCAGGTAAGTGTGTGATCTTTTGCAAGTTTATTGAACCTAAAATAAGCTAGGACCTTTGGGCTCCACTCCACTCCACCCATAATACCAACACCTGTATTCATGTTTTAATGCTGTTATTTTAGTAATCCCAGATCCTTCAACCAGACCATGACATGCTGGTATCCTCTACTTAATCAGATTTCCAGTTAAAGTTGTGGTTTTTATAACTGTGTAAATAATTTGAAAAGAAATATTGCAAAGTTAACTGAAAATAAACCAAAATATGTGCATCAGCAATATGATTGACAATTTAGACTGAAGTCTAAAAATATTTCTGTAAGATTATTCTGTAATGAAGTAGTCTTCTGACTTAGAGAAATTCTTGAGGAGCTGGATGGATGTGCCAATAAAGTGTTTCTACATCCTGACACCTCCCTTATGCCTCAGCTGGGGGTGGAAGACACAGGACTAGGTGCACATTTTCTGTGACTCAGAAAAGCTGCTCCTTCCCTACACTGTTGCATGCCACTGATATGTGCATCTCCTCTTTCCTCCCTGTTAATTTCATCAACAAAATCAAGGTTTCAGATTATATAGTCCACTGAAATTTCTGATAGATCAGTACATTGTTTGAATGGTTCAATATTGCTGGCGTGGGATTAGATGAGTTGTTTTAAGGATCAGTGAAGTGTGCGTGCATGACCTTAATGTCTCTCAGAATAGAAGTGAATTGACATTTCTCTTGTTCATTTTGGCCATTCTTCTAGAATATACTCTATTGTTTTACTGCTGTAAGTCTTTGTGAACCAATGCTCACTTTTTAAAAATAATCCTGCTACAGAAAATAGATGTAAGGTTTCTCTCACCAGGCTCGCTAATTAAGTGAAATAATTGATTTCAGTTCTGTCCTGCTGTTTTTAACAGTTAAGTGACATATCAGGTGTGGCCCATTAGAGTGTGTAAATCTCATTCTTTAGCAAGGGCTCTTAAGTCATGCCACTGCTGACAGTAATATCTTATATATCTATGGTAACTGATGAGTGTAGTTTCTTCTTGAAAGACTTAAAATACAATGCCTATGCCTAATGGTAAAGCATATTCCTAATAAAGTGCTTATCTGGCAAAAAGACATTTGAATATTTCTTCCAGAATGATATGAAAACATATATTGAAGATATGGGCTGTTTTTTCTTTATGGCTGAATGCGTACAAATTAAGAACTGTACTGCTACTTTTAGATATTCCTGATTTTTATTGAGTTGAATTAAAGCAAAATTTGGCACATATTTTTGTATTATCTTACAGTAATATTCATGCTGCAGAACAAAATATATTTCCCAAATAAATTTCCCTTATATCTGGCCTTTAAATGTTCTTTGTTGAATTCTTATATTTATTTAATCTTTTACAGTTCCCTAAGGCAGAAAAAAAAAAATTGAAAAATAATTCCATGCAATCCAGGAGACTTCTACCAGAGGGGATGCAATGCTGGATCTGATGGTCACCAACATAAGGGAGCAAATCAGGGACTTCAAGATTGAAGGCAGCCTGGTGGAGTTTTCAGTCCTAAAGGATATGAGTCAGGTAAGGATTAAAGTTTGGCACCTAAACTTTAGGAAAGTAAATTTCTAGCTCTTTAAGGAGATAGTCAGTTGGATCCCCTGAGAGACTGCCTTCAGGGACAGGGGAGTGAAATGGAGCTGGCAGATATATAAGGAGATCTTCCATAAAGAGCAAGAATCCGCAATTCCCAGGACCAAGAAATTGGGCAAGGAAGTGAAGAGACAGTTAGAGCTCTGCTGATGATCAGGGCATTGATGCATATCCATGCAGGAAAGATTCCCTGCTCAGAATGTCAGAGATACAAAGTGAGCATATCATTGTTCAAGGGTGTAGCAGAATACCTCAGGTTAGAGCATCATCTTCCTAAGAACCTTGCAAGGGTCTTGGCTGTGAAGCATTTATCTTAGGGTACAAGATTTTTTATAAAAATATTCTTTTGGTTATGTTTTTGTTATTTTCAAAAACACTAGCATCCAGATTACATTAACTGCCTCAGAATGATATTTGTAGCAACCAGTAAGTTGAATGGATGTAGTCTGGTAGCTTAACTGGAAGTAAGAAGAGATTTCTGCACCTTGGTTGCTTGGCATGGAGCTGTTGATTTTGAAGGAAATGAGAATCTATTACAGAGCTTTGGAGCTATACACTTAGGTGAGCAGATTTTTTTTCACAGAAGTTCAGCAGTGGAGATATTTACTAGAATGAAAGTAATGTTGTTTCAATTACCTTCTGTTTGACTTTAGAATGGCTTAGAAGAGCTTGAAATTACTTCTGTCATGTCTTAAGAAATGTCAGGTAAAGTGGGCAGTCTGGGAGCATTATTTCCCAGGCTCTCTGACTGGAATTGCTAGATTTTGTAGAAACAAATGCTAATTTCAGGAGTCACTTAAACCTCTCTTTTCCTTGACATTATTAAGTGTCATAGTTATGAAACTAAAGAACCACTTTCTCATATTTGATGGTATGGGTGTTTCTGTCTGTACATCTCTGTCTCCTGCCATCATTCAATGACTGTTTTCCTTTGGGCAGAGGAACAACAGAAAGTGTTGGATGAGCACTAAACCACTGAATTTTTGTGTAAAATAAGAAGCAAAGCCTCTCCTAAATCTGGTTTCATCCCAAGCCTTTTTATGGAGGTCTCTCTAGTGAGTATGCTTTCAGAGCATCCTAAGGACTCCAAAGAACAGATAATTACAAAATCTGTTGGGTTAATTCACACCAGCAACATCAGAATTTGAGAATTTCAAATATGTGATGACATAGGGACCAAATACTATATTAGACAAGTATACCCATTTTGGATCACAGGGAAGCAAATATTTATTCTCCAGAGTACTTGTGCTTCAAACCTTCTAACATGAATGCAGTTTTTAAGTCAGAGGGGATAGCTTTTTTACTGCCTTCTTCAGAGATGATGCACTGCTATTAGTTTACTGGTAACTGTTTTAATCACATTAGGTGGCTAACCTTGGACTACTAAATGTTGTGCCAGTATAACTGCATAAAGCAATAGAATATGGTAGTTGGTAAGGAAAGAGAACATGGCACGTGTATTACAGGAAAGAGCACTTAAAATGCAAGATGTAGTTTTCAAAATACTGAAACAGTAACATTTTCACACTTTTTATTAACCTCACAGAGATTTTTCAGCCTATTCATTAGGATTTCTTTTCTTTAAGTAGAGGTCTTATTATTGCAATTAATTTCATTTTTTACCTACTGTTATTCATACATGAATATGGTTGTTAGCTGATATCCATAACAACCTAATGTGCAAACTAATGGCAGTAAAATGTGTTCTACAATGAGCACATACACATCTAGTCAGATGATGACAGCAACACTTCTATCTGTAAGCCAGATTTTATGTGCTTTTATCTTTTAACCTTTGTTTCTTTTACTTTTCTGTACTCATGACAAAGTTACAGCAAGGTTTTTGTCTTCAAAGGAACCTCTTTTGTTTTGAAGTTCAGTCCACTCAGAAATGGATGATGCATTACTGATTTAAAGGCAGAGTTTCAAAGTTTTTATGATGAGAAGTTTTATTTTCAAAATATAAGTGGTTTTAGTGTGTTCAGATAATCAAACATCTCCAGGAAAACTGCCACTTTTTCTTTTTTCCCTCTTTCTTTTAGTGGTGCTTTTAGAGACACTAAATTATTTCAGTTCTTTCTGGAGGATTCTGTGTTGAAAAGCAGCCTTTGCTGAGGACAGTGTCATGTTTGCATAACTGCATGCCATATTTTTCCAATTTGCACCACAGGAGAAGAAATAAAGTTTATAGCATTTATCAGGCACTGGGTGGAGTGCCAAATCCCAGACAAGGTTTTTCTGAAGTCTGCACGTGCCAGGAAGGTAATGGATAATGGATTGATAGTAAAATGTCAATGCCAGGGGAAAATACTGGCCTGCTATGAAAGTCCCAAAAGTAAAAAGGAAAGCTGTAGCAGAAGAAGTCTATTGCCAAGAAGCAATGAGATCAAGTAGATGAGTGCAGCTGCCAAGCAGCAACATGAGTGACACTTTTGTGGTTGTGAGCCTGTTTTTCTAATTCTGACCTTCCCAAGTGAGTAAAAAGGCACTGATGTCAGTCCCTGCCACCAGGCCTGCTGAGGCGCTCTCTCCCAGCGCTGCTGTGATCACCGAAGAGGAGCCATCAGCAATGGCCCCAGGATGAGCCTTCCCTCAGCAGAGCCACTCAGGCTGGGTAAAACAAAGGAGTCCAATGGAAAAGACAACATTTATTTTCCCTCCTTCAATAGTTCTGTCATAGAGAGCTACATTTCTCCTTGTGTTCTCTGTTTGCATGGCACAGTCACATTTCAGCTCTCATATTTCAGGTATGTTCACTATACCACAAAGACACTGCTGAGCCTCTGCTAAAGTGGAAGGTTGGAGGTAGGCTGTTGTTCTGTGACTTAAAAGAAATAATGGCTTTATGTCTGATCTGATCCATGCCACTTCATTAAAGAAAATTGGAAACACAGAGACTCCTAAACACTTAATAGGGCAGTAATTCCATATTTTATTTGGTTCACTGTGATATGATAGTGTATAAGGTGTGAATTCAGTTACATTCTTAATAGAAGAGAGCCAGTATATAACACAGCAGGCTTTAAACAGTACTAGGAGCCAAATTTATATGAAATTAAAAAGCTGTAGAATATGGGAGAAATATTTTTTCTCAAATAATACTTTTTTCTGTCCTTAATTTTGTTTCCTAAAACAGTGTAAACCACTATTATTTTAGAAATGAGTTAAAATTTAGTCTTTATTGCATTCTACAGGTGTTGCAAGCACAAAGGTAGTTTTTAGGTGGGCTTTTTTGTGTTTGTTTTTTTGTTTGTTTGTTTGTGTTTTCTTGTTTGGTTGGTTTGGTTTATTTTTGCGGGGGGGAGGGGGTTGGTTTTTTTTGTGTTTTTTTTTTTTTTTGTGGGTTTTTTGGTTTTTTTTTTTGTTAAAGAGAGAAATAAAAGGATTACTCAGTATTTCACCAGTCAGAAAAATCAGAGAAGAAAAAGCAATTTCCATGAGTAAGACTCTATCTTGAATTCAAGACACAAACTAGATTTGCTGTGCTCTCGAATATTTCCAACACACTCCTGAATATATTGCTTGGTTTCTCTTGCACTTTGGCTTGGCTCAGCAGCAGCCCTGTTCCTCATAGGCCATTCTGAGGCAAAGCTGCAATAAAGAGAGCTCAGCTCTACAGGCACAATGCAGACATGCTCTATTGAGTCTTGCAGGTCTAGTGAGGTGATAAGGAGAGACCTTCCTTAGGGAACACATTACAGAAAAAATGTATCATAATCAGATAGCGTGGGCTACAAAGCTTCTAAGACTCATTAATAGCATGCAAATGGGAGCTCAGAGTTTATAAAAATGAGTTTAATCAATAAATGATGGCTTTTGCCTGTATCTTGTTAGGTGTCCCAGCTGCTATTCAAGCTGGTGTTTGCAAAGGCCCCTGGAGACACAACCAGAAACCAAATAAAGGAGGGGATTGTATGTTGGTTTTAAGAGTGAGGAGTAACAGAGTTCCTAAATTATCCTAGGAAATCATATCTTATTGACATTTAACCAGATAATGCAGTTAATATTTACTTACAGTTAATCTCTGTAAGTGAATCTTGTATATGCTAAAGANTGACATTTAACCAGATAATGCAGTGAATCTTTGCTGTAAGTGAATCTTGCATATGCTAAATGTGCTGAGTTGAACTCTCTATGACACAATGTGCAGGGGTCCTTTTACTTGTATCCATAGCAGCTGAAGGAGCCCAGCTCCATCACTTTGGGGATTCTCTCCCCAAGATGCAGAAAGTAAGGAAAGTTTCTTGCTTGCATGCTGACCCTCCTTTGCATGCCTATGCAGATGCCAATTTGAAAATTATGATTAGTTTACCCGAGTAAACTACTTCTTGAAACTCTTCTGGGAAGTGGTGCTGCTGTGCCTCGTTCTGACATTTCCAAATAATAGGTATTCTAACTTGGTTCTCTGGAAAGTAATTTTTCTGTTGAAGGGAGTATGCTGTAATCACTTCTGCCATCTGCCTATATTTATTCCTTGTTAATTCATAGTAGTAAGGATTTGCAGTGAATAGTTTTGTCTCCAAATATTATAATTAAATTTCTGCTGTATGTTCCTTCTCTTGTTGCTGTTGCTTTTAATTACAGTCTTGCTTCCTTTTCCCTTTTAGTAGATAAAACTATTATCTGAGATATTTTGATGTACTCTAAAATAAAGAGAAAAAATGTGTATATGATTATAATGTAAGGCAATGTATTGATAAAATATTAGTAATGTAATTTACTCCTAAGTAATCAATAGTGAATCCAATTTTCTCTTAGAATGCATCATATTGAATTGATATGAAAAAGAAATCCTGAATGTTAGTGATAAATTTTTATGATACTTTCATAATCACCACTGCCTGACCATAGCCTTAGCCTTACTTGAAACTGTTGCATTACCTTAGCTGTTTCCTTTGCCTAAACATCTACTGTTTCATATTCCATGTTTATTTTTAAACTAACAAAACACTTACTAAAATCTTTTTCATTTTCTTATGAATCATATTCCTCACAAAAGTAAATTGAATTTTTTTTGGTGTAAAGTCTCAATGGGTATGTGAGAGTTGTTTTTATCTCCCTGAAACTGCCTAATTTCATTTTTAGGAGTGTTTAGGAACCAGAAATAGTGTAGAAAAAATACCAGTTTAAAAAGATGTGAAGGGTTAGAGTATTTTTCATTTCTCATTTGGTCTAAGCTCAGGTGCCAGACATTACTGGTGATTACTGCTGATTAAGGCTGCAGGCTGGGGTAGTTTTTTCCAGCCTGGATCTGGGAAAGGCTTTTCTTCTCAGTTTCCTCTTCTATGTTGTTTTTTGGATTAGCAGGTGTGAAGACTTGCAGTATCAAAACATTGTCTGCTGAAAAGTCGTAAGTTTGATTTATTTACTTGTATTTGGTGGTGGTGGTGGTGGCAGCTTGTGTTATTCCTAGGAAGCAATGGTAAAAAAGAAGCCAGTGTTGGAGAGGCATCCTGAGAGTCATAATAAACACACCATAGGCAAGAAGAAAGGTAGATCTGGGTTATGCTGGGCAGGTGTGTTCTGGAGGAGGGTGACTTTCTGTTTGCTGTGTGTAGTGCTCATGTGCTGGCAGTCCTGCTAAGTGCTGGAATGTGGAATTGTCTGGGAGAGAGGAATCCTGGCCTTTGTGTGTGTCTTCTTCTGGCTTGGAAAAACTTTCATATAATGGAGTTGTTCTGATCCAAATATTGCTTTCGGTCAATATCATTAAGGGTAAGGGATGCAAATAGTGATGGACCATCACTAAGCATACTGGGTACTGCTTGTTTTAACACAGAGCCATTTCTTTGTTCCTGTATAAGCTGTGTCACTGCTTACTGATATGTGTGCTGCAACTAGGGAAGGTTTTACCTTGTTTGTCCCAGAGACAAATAATTACGTAGTATAAATATTGATCCCCTCCCTTGCTTTATTGAATATTGAACTTTCATTCACTAATGGAACTGTACATGTCATCTTAGAAGAATATTACACCATTTTTTAAATTATAATTTTCACTTGGAGAATCTAATTTAGAAAGGATGAAGCAATAGGGAAAGTTGTAGCTAAAGAAAGTCTGTTAATACTGAAAACTCTACAGCAGAAAATCATTATCATTTTACTCTCCTCCTCTCTTCTCAAGTGTAAATCATATGCTTCATTGGGGATTTTGCTTCTTAGTAAACCTTTAAATAAATCCTTACCAATATTAAAAACCAGAGATGAAAAATACCCTTCCTAATTCATACAAGCAAGTAGTTTGCTTGTTACATCCCTCTTTTTTTAATCTACAAAATATATAACTTCTCACTTGCTACCTCTAGCTAAAAACACTGCAAAACTTCCCCTCAAGACGTAATAACAGTTTTCTTGAGCCATCTGATATAAATAGATTTCATTTTATGTCTTTTAAGAGGCATTAAAAATGGAATTATCATATTCATGGGAAGTAATGTGAAGTTAAAAAGCACAGGGAATGGAGTCTTGTAGCTTCTTTGTTTCCGTGGGCCATGGGTGACCTGGCAGGATCTGAGTAGCTGGTAAGTGAAGGCTCCTGCTACAAATTCTCTCCAAATTTTTTTTTTTTTTCCCCCAAAGCTGCTCTTTGGTTCTCTGCCAGGGAGCTTTCTCAGTCAGTCTGTTTTCATTCATTGAGACCAGACATGTTTATTTCACACATTTTCCTTGTTAAGGTGATGTGGCTTCAGACTGCTCACTGAAAACAGAGTGAAGCCCCGGTCATTAATGCTGGCTGAGGGGAGAGCATATTGTAACCCAAGAATTTGGGATGGCATTTGAAAGTAGTTTCAGACATCCTTCATGATTTGGTGACTTTCAGTTGTGTAGAGTAATCTGAGGGTTCTGTGGTGAGTATACACTATTCTGGGAGATGCTGTGTCATTTGTGAGTGAGAATGGCCATGGTTTGGTGGTTTTGGCTTTTGGTGCCTGTTTGTTTCAGTTGTTTGTTTTCCTAGACTGGCTGACTACTTGATGTGGGCATGTGTTAAAAGACTGGACAATTGGGATTTTTATCACTTTATGAGGCATTAAATATTAATTAGTGTTGGTGCTTTAGGTTACAAAAGAAAAAAAATCAATACCTGGTTGTAAAGAAGAATAATGGACTTTTGAATAGTAGGGAATGTGTTTAGAGATCATGTTGGACTTAATTACTGTGCTTTTTTAATAGTCATGGGGGAAGCACATTATACTCAAAATAGCTCTTTAGGTTGTTTAAATTTAGAGAATTAAAAAACTTTTATTGGGAAAGTAGCCTCTCAACAGAGAGAAAAAATGGAAAACAGTAAATTATTTCGATTTTTCTTGTCTTGTTAAAGTATACGAAACCTCTAGAGAAGTATTGTTGTGTGTGTGTGTATATCTGCTCATCTACATCTACATCAATATGTACATATCATAATGAATTTTACCAGGTTGTCAAGGGTTGGTGGTACCTTTTTTTGGTCCTTTAAATAAGTGGCAGAAGTAGCACCCAAAATACGTATGCACTTCAGGGCTTATTTAGAAACTTCTAAGAACTTCCTTAAATGAGGATTTTTGGTCAAACGCTGCACATGTAGGCTTTGGTATGGAATGGTCTTAAGAATTTTCATGCTTTTTAAATAATTGCAGCAGCATGTATGGACCAATCAGTCACACATTTTCTGTTCAAGCTTCTAAAAGAATTTCAACAGCATGAATTGAACTGTCACAACAGTGGTAGATGTTCTTACAGAATTGAACTTTGCAATAATTTTCCCTTTGTACTATTAGGACATTGGACATTGTGAACCTCAGCAGGCTGAGTGACTGAAAATGGACCATCGTGAAAACTAAATTCCAGAGCTGTCAAATCAGGACAGAGAAATAATATTAACTCTTGTAGCACTCTACATTATAAAAGTCTTCTGTGTAACACTGAACATGGTGATTGCTACATGGAACCGTGTCATGGTTCATGGCTCAAAAAAGCAGTTATGACAAATAACCTGAGCAGAGAGAGAGAGGAGTTTGGAGGACTGGATCACTTCATTTCAGAATTACTAGTTATTATGGCAGTGATAACTGAGATTTCCATCAAAACAATGCAGAGGGCTTTCAAACTGAACTAATCTAAACTGGTCTAAGTGTCACAGGCATTGCAGCCTCTGTTTTTTTAGGAGTTACATAGCCTAATGAATTAGGAAAAAAAAAAAGAGAAAAAATTAAGCATGTCTCTGACTACAGGCTTCATTGATCTGAGTCCTCATAATTTCCATGCAGAATTGAGAGCAGATTTAATGTTGCAGGCCTTCCAATTTGAACTTTTAGGACAAGCCTAGACTTCTGAACAGATTACTGGTAGCCCACTCCAAGAGCAAGAAAATTTCCTGTTGCCCCTACAGATGTTGTAAGAGACCTCTAGATTTTGATCAAAATGCAGAGGTAAACAGGGTAGAAGAACCACCTGACTATAAGCAAAACAATTTTCTTCAGCTGAATATTCAGGGAAGCTTAAGTGTCTTGGCCAGTAAAGCTTTTGACAGTCCTGTTATTCTGTTTGTCAGCTTTTAATCAGTGTTGTCAAAATCTTGCAAATCACTTGCAAATGGATATAGTTTTCAAGCAGGTTTCTTTAAAGGTAAGTGACTTTGAATTTCATGATTGCAAACCAGTCAACAAACACAATTGCAGTTGCCATAAAAATTTATCTGAAGATTTAATATGGTAGAAAATGTGACATAACTTTGGATTAAAGGAACATAATGAAAACTATTTGTCATATACAGTTTTAAAGGATAGACACAAGAAAAACCTATAGAACAACCATATAAGCATTCATTTCCTTGTGGGCCATCTACAGTCTATACAAGATGCAAAGAAGCCAATATAGGCCTGGCAAAATTCCATTTGCTAGACATATATAAAGAGAAGCATTTTACTTTTAGATGAGGTATGCCCACAATCTGGGGATAATATCAGAAGGGTAAGCAAAAATTTCTGAAAGAAGACCAAGAAATTTGTTATACTGCTTTAGTCATTGGCCTGTCTTATTTGAAATACTTTAGTTTCCATAGAGCCTATAAATTCTTTCTTGAAAGTTCAGTAAAATTTTGTAGCCCTATAAACATCTGAGCTACAAATCAGATTTAGTTCAGAAGTTTGGGTCTGTGACAGGAAGAAAATAATTAAAATGATTGCCTGAGAAGAAAGGGCAGACTGAATATTTTGGCAGAACCTAAGACATTTTCATTACTGGTATTAAGGAATGAAGGTTTCCCTTGTGGTAAGTATACCTTGGATTCTCCAGCAAAAGTGACTGACAATGAAATTTATAATGGCGTGAGTCTGGCAAAAACTAACAAAAAAACCCCAAAAAACCAAAGAAAGGCAGTAGAGAAATTTTGAAATGCAACTGAATTTGTTTGTGGGTATTAAATGACAGTAGAGGAAGTAGGCTTCTCATTACATCTGAATCTATTTGCCTGGGAAGGGCTGGCAAAAAATATTCTGCACGTTCCTCACAGAGCTCTGATTGCTGTCACCCCACTCTCCTCACAGAGTCTAATGCTGTATTTCACATAACTTGATCTGGGACCTATAAAGTCTTTTGGAGAAAAGTGATAAAATTACTTCAGCTGTTGCTGGACTTGGGTTTGCTAGTTTATTCTAAATTTTGGAGAGTAGTATTGCTACTATGTGTAGACAATCTTAAGTGACTGACTAGAAAAAAAGACTGGAGCTATTATTGCATTACTGTTAGCAGTTAAAAGAGAGGGAAGTGCAAAGTAGCATCATCAGCCATTAAGATGTTTTCTAGCTTAGGAAACCTAGTGTAATCTAGGGTAAAAAATCCTTGCCTTGGGAAGTACTTTGCTTACTGTCATACTGAAGAAACATCCCTTCCAGTTCTGAGCTTGTCAGCAAAGAACAGAAGCTCCATCACCCAGTACACTTAGATCACCTTTTATGAAGTAAAGAGAGCCAAATAGCTCTGAAGGGAAAATGGAAAATACTGGCAGACCCTTTTGTAGAGCTACCAGTACTGGAGCCAGTAGCTGTATTTGCTCTGACTCACACCAAGCTGTTGCCCTTCTAATCCTCCCCACTCTCTGCAAAGCCATGATAAAGTGCTAGAAAGAAAGTCAGTGTTCCAGACAGCCAAGAGATGGTGGGAAAGAAGTGATCTGTGATTTAATCCAAGTGGCTTCCTGGGTGTGAATGGGTAACACAGGGACCTCAAACATCTGTGTAGAATAACACCAAAAAAGAAAAAAAAGAGAAGCAACTGGTGGCTTTAGAATTATTTGATGTTTTTGCACACATCACAGTTTGAAAATGGCATTTTCTGAGTCTGGAGTGTTCCATGTAGGACAATGTGTGTCTTGAATAACTCAAGGCATAGCTTCAAGTGTAGTGTATTTCTGCTCATGATATATGGGATAAGTATCAGTTGGAAGACACATATCTGTAAAATCTGACCCTTCATCTGATACAGAAAGAAATCCCATTAAGATGGGGTTTTTTCAAGATTAGCTGCTTTGGGCACTTCTATCACATCCAGGAGCTTGGAGAAACTGGAGAGATAAAGAAATATAGTTTTGCCTTATTTGACAAGTTTGTTCCTTCCATGGTTAATAAAAGTTATCTCAGTAGACTTTCTGTAAAAATCTGTACATCCCTGTGTTCTGTGTGTCAACATTTTAAAATGTGAAACAGGTGCCTGGTGTGGATAACAACTTAGCCTGGTAATAAGAGTAGCTCATCTCAATTCTGTGCACTTTGGCTAAGGTAATAAACATTAATTTCATGCTAAGAACAGAGCATGCTAAATACCTTTCTATTTATTTTTTTTTTTCCCTTTATAAGTTGCTGGAAAACATGACATTTTTCATCCTATTTTTTGGTCAGGACACAAGTGAAGATCTATTTGAAGAACGTGTGAAAAGAATGAAATTTGCATGTTAAAATCCTTCAATAAATACTTTGGCATTAAGATTAAAACTGGAGCATGTTCCATATCCCTGCATGTTGCCTTCCCTCTCACTTCTTCCTTCTCACTACTTTCTGAATTTGCTTGTCTTCTGGTGACCTGACTTGATACTTGATCCTATTCCATACGGGACTTTTGGGCAAGGCTGGTGTCACAGGCTGAGCTCCTTCAGCAAAATAATATCTGTCATCTTTTTTTCTCTGTAGTAGCTAGCTCAACACAGATCAGAAAGTAGGACAGAGTAATCTTTTTTCTAAGTCAGACTAAATCTAATATGCTTTTTTTTATTTTTCTGCAGGTTGCTTTGTCTCAGAATAGATCTAATCTAACCTCCACAAACATATGCCCACCCAGCAACTGAAATGGTTTTAAAAGAACAAATAAGGTTAAATTGGCAGTGTAAATATCTCTTGATGTGACTTGAGAAAAATTTGCGTGACCCATAAGTACAAAATGGTGAAGTCTGTTTCCAGCTGGAAAAGACAGTCTTTCCATGTGTGAGGTGTGAGAGGAAATGACATTGAATTTTTTTGATCATCATTTCCTTGAAATCCTTCAGACACATCCCCAGAGACCATTTTGCTGAGAGGAACAAGTATTCAAGGATTTTGTGGGAGACAAAAATTAAGCCAATGTGTCTGTCTTTGAGAAGTTATACAGGAGTAAATATGCCTTCTTTCTCTCTCCTGTGTTTTCAAACTGCCTCCCAGGGCAGTACTATGAAAATTTTAAAATATTTTTATGCTGTCTTCAGTAAATATGATTGCCCAAGATATTAAACTCCAAAGGATGTTATTAATCAGTAGAAATGATACATTTAAGGCCAAAGGAAATTTGTTTTTCTTCTGTGTTCACATTTTTCTCACTTAAAATGTATGTTTTGTGGATCATCTGAGACAAAACTATTTCCCACTTGAGGCCATTTAAACTAATTATCACAAAGCCTTATGTTTGTGAATTTTTTTTTTTTTTCTTCACAGCAAAACAATTAGGTGAAAAAGTAAAAGGACACCAGTTGCCAGAAGCGATCATATTTTCTACAGCATTGCTAAAAGTCAAAATGGTATATCCTGGTTTTGCCTACAGAAATAAGCATTTGTCTTTGGGCAAATATGTCTGTAAATTCACTTTCTCATGAGTCACCATCAGTCTCACCAGATTCTTCATGTCAGCCAAGGCATAGGGTGAAAAAATGAGAGCCAGCAGTTCCAGAGACTGGAGAAGGTGGGATCGTGATATTTGTTGAGAAGCAACTTTTTGAGGCAATATTCCAAAGCCCCTATTTTTGTCTTGTTTTGTTTATTTGGGAGGCTCATTCTGTCAGACTCTGTTGCTTGCAAAGCCCTGCTGGTGGATTCCAGAACGCAGCACCCGAGTGAGGTGCAGCAGGCTGTGCCAGCTGCTGGGGCTTTGGTGAAGCCCTGGACTGTCCAGAGGCATCGTTCTTGTGCTGTAGCTCTGTGTGGAGTGCTCTGCTCTCTGAAACCTGCAGGTGCTCCAAACAAGGGCTGGATTTCTTGCAAGGCTGTTCCCAGGGCTGCCCAGGGGTGTGTGTCTGTGATGGGACTGTTGCATGGGAACTAATGGAGTTCTAAAGTCAGCAGTAAGATTTCCTTCTCTTTGATTCCCTAGAGAGGATGAGCAAGGTCCTTTTCAAATGCAAATCTTCAGTGTGCAGCCTTAGTAGAGGGAATAAAGATGGGAAGAAGAATAAATCCGTATAAAGCTTCAGGCATTTTCAAATTTCTTGTGCTACTGGTGCCCTTTCTTAACTTTTTTTTTTTTTTCATTTCTATGGAGCATTACCTTGCATAAGCTCTGCTATGCTAAAATCAGTCTGATGCTTAGGAGTGATTTTTCTTTGTGTGCAGGAAGTTGGTGGTTTTGGTGGAAGTCTACATTCTTCTCTCCACGATGATGGGGAAGTAGAAAGTTTCCTGCTCCCCTAGAATGATGATGTGCAATTTTTGACCTTTTCCAGTAATACACATTGTGGGTTTTTTCTGTTTGTTGGTTGGTTTTTATATAAGATTTTGGGTTTTTTCCCCACAGGTAAATAGAAGCATAGGATGTGGCATGAAGTGAGGAATTCTGCCAGTGTCAATTGGTGGCTCTCTTCTAACTGGGCTCAGGGAGTTACCATTGTCCTTGTTCCCTTCTTTTCCTCTGCTTGTGACAGCCCCCACCTTATGGTTTCATCATTGCCTAATACTGGATTGCAGATAATTAATTTTAGATTTCCTTTTTTGACTTGCAGAAATACTTTGTTCTACAACTTGTCATCAGTGCTTAGCTACTAATTACATTCTTCCAACATTCCCAAAGTATTTATTTCCTCAAAAGCCTGCAAAGTGTTCAGCACCTTTCCTGCAAGGACGTGCAGAAGCCTATAATTTGGGAACCACACTATGTTCAGTGGATGTTTAATCAAAAGTTGAAACTAAAGGATGACTGTTGTTACTTGCAAAAAGATGTCTGCTTGATGATTTGAAAGCTGCCTCCTCCCTGAAAGGCTTACAATTTACATGCTTTGAAAAAAACTCCTAATAGCTAGGTCAAGATTGCTGCTGTAGTTGGAGAGAAAGCACTTCAAGTGCTGCTTCTGTGTTCCCTTAACCTGGGATTTGCTGTCCAGTGAGCTCCTTGGACTAAATCAGCCTTTAGTACTCTCTGTTTCTGCCACCAGTGCCACTACAGGTCCTTGAACTGGGATCATGGGATAGGGCAGTGACGGGTAAATGCAAGAGAGAGCAGTGCTGCTGGGAGCTGTGATACCATTGAGTGCTAGAGAATTCAGCCTGAAGGTAAATATAGTTCTGTAACACCTCCCTGAATCACCCAAAACCTCTCTGAATCACCCAAAAAATGGCTTGGATCAGTTAAAGGAGGAACAAATATTGTCTGTCTTGTAGATGGGGTGGTTTTGATGTATCTATTCAAATGAATGATCACAGAATCAAAATACAACTTTTCCTTATTCAGTAATCATTATCAAGGCTATTCAGCAGTCTTAATTTGGGGGTACTATTAGGATTTCACTGCTGTAGTTCCATTCACTTCAATGGCATGACTTCTGCTTCTCAGGGGAACAGAAAAAGTAGCTGGAGTAATGTTTTCAAAGTTTCTTTTAATTCTAGTTACTAAGTAGGTCATGACTTTTGCTTACCATGTGTTTCCCATAAAAGCCCTGGCTGCCTTGAGTGCTATATGATAGGTTGTCTGGAAGCTGCAGACAAAGTGCATGCACTCTGCTAGAAAGATTTTCTGAAATATTTTGTGTACAGTAGCTGAGGCTGCCACATGCTGCTTGTGCTACAGTGTCTGCGTGTGGTCACAGTTCCAGTGTTCACACTGCAGCATTCTCCAGAAAAATATCCAATGATGAAAGAGCTTCAGTGCATACAGGATGGTGGGAAAAAACAAAAAAAAAGTTAAAAATAAATCTGTGCAACATCTAAGGAGAAGGAAAAGAGACTGCACAGGACAATTCAGGCCTGTGCTTTTGTGGACACTGGGAAGGAAGGGACAGCTAAAAGCACATGTCAAACCAAATACATTGAAAAATATAAGAGATAGTGTCTCCTTCAAGATTTATCTTCTGTAACAAAAACCAAGATTGAGCGTTAAAAGAAAACTAATCTCTGTGTTGTGTCAATGTAGAATAGCATGATCTTTAACATGTAGAAGGGAGGCTAATGGATGATCATCCACAGCCAGCACTTTACTGAGCTATTTTATTAAATGTACTGTTTATTTGGTATGTGGCACTACAAACTACCAGGATTTTCATGCTGGGGAGGGTGCGTGGGAAAGGGTTGTTCTGGGGTTTATGTTACTGCTTTGCTAATGGTTGTAAACTTTCAAGTCTGGAAAATTGATCATTTGTGTGTAAAAATCACCTTCATGAAAGAAAAAAACCAGTTTGATAGGTTTTTTTTACCTTTATTCCTCTCTTGAAAGACTATGTTTTTTTTCAACCTTGCTGAATTCAATGCAAAATCTTCCATTTTCAGTTATCATAGGACACTATTTAATATTGACATCATCTCAGTCTTGTGGCATAGGTGGTCTTGCAACACCTGCTGTGGTTTCCTCTCACGGGACAGGTTGTGCTGCATACAAAAGATATATCCCTGGGACAGCACAGCTGTCTTCAGTGGTATTCCAGAAGGGACACTTGGTAACAGTTCTGGGAAGGGAAGGAGAAAGGTTTGCAGGAAGGATTGCCCGCAGTCCTTCTGAGCTGAGCTTTCCCCTCAGCAAAGGCTCAGTGCCAAGGTGTGACATCATGGGCTAATGGACCGTGCTGGTGCATCAGGACTGCTCCTTCTGCCTTAAGGAACAGTTTCCTGCAAAGGCCAAGGCAAACTTTGATGAAGTCTAAGGTCTAGGCAGGTAAATTTTGCGTGGAATCCTGCAATTCATTGCTTCTGCACAGAGGCAACTGAGTAGTCACAAATTCCGGGCTTTACCCTATACTGGTTAAAATTTGTGGACTTTCTGCTGAAAAAAAAAAATTGAAACTACCAATGCTGTCGGAATTCTTAATGGCTTTGGAAGATAAAGATTTAGAAACCAACTTTCTTGTTATTAAAAAATAAACAAATTAAAACAGCAGAGATAATTCTTGTTTTTGAGTGATGTCTTTTTGGTTAGTTCTTTACAAAGTTTTAATAAATTGCTCTGTAATTTAGGAGAAGGGAAAGAGAATAATCTCTGGCATGGAACGTAGAAATTCTGAATAAAGAAGATGACCATAAAATCTTTCTGTCTGTGCTCTAGTATGGCTTTCACCATGTGACATATAGTTATGATAACTGAGGAAACTATGTGATGGTTTAAGTGCTTTTTGGAATAGAGAGCCTTTCCTGAACAGACAGAACCTTGGATGGATGGATCAGGAAAAAGGCAAATGTCTTGCTGAAAAATCTGTCTTCTCTGCATCTAAATGAAGTTGGGACTGTAAGGCTTTTATGAGGAAAAGCTGATGATTAAGTCTTTTCAGTGCACATAAGCATGTAATAAATCTGGATCTGAACTCTGCAATGTGACTGACTGTACAGCAGGGTGTATCTGAAAAGCTATAACTTTGAAATCTGTGGAAAGATTTTGCAGTCCATTCTCCAGTTCTGCACCTTGAATTAATCAGTTGCAATTTGTACTTCTGTTTTGATTATGGAGCACTCGAGTAACTTACATAGCAGTACAGGAGCTGGATTTATAGTGGAAATGGATTAATCATTGTGAGATAAATATCTAAAACCCTATTTGTAGTCTAAATATAAGGAAAATATGTGGGAAAGTGAGAGGGATCTGGCTATGTATTTAGTCTTTAGCATCTGTTTAGCAGGGGTGTGTGCATAGATAAATAGGAACAGTCTGCTTTGTTGCAAGGAAAATTCTCACTGGATTCTATGAATTTCTTTGTTGTCCAGGTTTGTTCTGTACAGTTATTCTGACTTAATCATCATCAGGTTTACCCTGACTAAATGAGGTCCAGCTTGTGTTTTCTGTAATACTGTGAATGTTAATAAATGGTCATGTTATGGCCAGGTATATTTGATCTGAATTCATTATGTTAATCAAACTCATTTAGCAGCTATTATGAACCTCAGGAAACTATTCAAGAGCATAAATGGCATCTTATTTTTTAGGTGTTGGTTTAGATTTTGGTTAAGTATCATGAAAAACTTAGAAGTAAAGTTGAAGGAGCTCCTCTGCACACAGAGGGGCAAAAAAAGGACAGGAAAGTTTGGAGGGTGGTTTAGTTTCTGTTTGGGATTTTGTTGTTACCTTTTTTTTTTTTAAATTTTTTTGCTCTGGTTTTGCTTTGTTCTGTATCTCTATGTCAGAAGACTTAATTCAAAGGAGAGCTTGAATTTAAGACCTAAAAAACAAAGGCAGGATACAATTCTCTATAATTTTCGGTTGTTATATAACTAGGAGAAGAAAAATGGATGTTTTTTCAAACATAAAAGAGTTTGTCTTGTTTTTCTTGTTCAAAGAGTTAGCCTTCTGCCATTGTCAACAACTGAAAGTAAATATTTGGGTCTTACCTTGCTAAAGTGGGCCCAATTTTTTTCCCTGGATTGTTTGAACATTGATCAGGACTCTCTTCTGGACCAGTATCAAGAAACCTTGATGTATCTGTGGTAATGTTTTCTGACAGATGTACATCATGATGTGAGGAATGAGTTAATTGTACCTTTCCCTGTACTAAATTTCTCCTCTGGCTATGACTCAGACATTTTACCATTTCTGTGTGGAAATGGAGGCCTGTCCACATTTGTCAAAGCTCTTAAAGCTGTCCCTATGTCATTGGTAAATGTGACAGATCTGATGTGTAGAAAAAATGAGCGTAAGGAGACAAGAAAGGGTTCGTGTGTTCCTTCCCATCTAAATTACAGCAAAATCTACCGAAACAAATATTTTTTTTGTGAGTGAAGCATGCTGCTCTATCAGTCTTGATTGTACCTATTGGATTTTGTGCACACACACATATATGGTTGATTATGCAAATAAGATATATGTGCTTCATTTTATTTATCTGTTTGACAGGATCAATTCTTTACGATTGTATTTATCCTTTAATTTATAATTGGTTTTCAGAAATTTACACCTATTCTGAATAGATCTGTTAACAATCTTGCATTTGAATGTCCTTTAATTTGCTTTACTATGAAAAGAGGCTATACATAAGACAGAAATATTCATGTTTCATCCTCTTTCATTTTCAGTTTAAGCTGCATCAGTTTTATTCCATTCACTCTTAGTAGTCTAAGGGCCATTGTAGAGCTGTGAATACATTCTTTCAGCAAAAAAAAGTTAACCTGAACTTTGGCTCTTTTTTTTTTTGTAGAGGGTTTTTTTTGTGAGGCCACTCAGAACTGGAGTACTCTATTTATCTCTTTCAAAATGAATTTTGGAAAAAGCAGGTTGGATGCTGGGAGCGCAGTGACCTCCTTGCCCTCACCATGCAAGTTCTGAAGGATTTTTTCTCCCCAAAGTGTCTTGCTACATAAACAGATGACCTGCCTGTTTACCAGACTTATTCCTGGATATGAAATAAATTTCAGTGACTCAGTGCTTCCTATTAAGCAATATTACCAGTATTCAGAGGAAGGTGGTGGAATTTTCCATGCTCTCTGTGGCAAATTGTTTATTTCCAGCATGTCTGAAAGACTTACTGCAGATGCCTTTCTGATATCACTTCCTTTTAGAAACTGAAGAGATATTTTTGGTATCTCAGGACCAGGTAATATATGAGTATTTATACAATAATAATATTATAGCAGTAATCGTTTCTCCAACTGTAAAATGAATGGAACAGCTACAAACAAACAGTTTTCAGATATGCCATAAGAAATGTGAACACAGTGTGAGCAATTTTCTACAGTCACAATATGAAAGGCTGCTGCTACTTGTGGACCATTCTGTGGTACACTGTTATTTTATTTAATCATAATCTTTGATCTTCTACAACACCATTCAGAAATTATAGGTGGGTTCCTGCATTTATCTGTAAGGGATGTCTTTGTTACTGCATGCATCCCCATGTGATTGTTGTCAAGGCTGTGTCTATGGCCATTTACGTGACAAAAATGGCCATATAGGGAATCTTGAGCCCATGTTTTACCCATTAGTGCATTTTTGTTCCAAAGACTAAGAAATGAGTAAGATCCTATTCTGCACTTTTGTGTCTGCCTAGGTACTGCAGTTTCTTTTATCAACTTGAAAAAGAGGTCAAGAGCTCAGTAGGCAAGAAAGATGAACTTTCAAGGTTTATTTTCCAGAATAAAAGCAAGCAGGAATGTAATATTTCTATAATCTCTATTGGTGAAGGTTCCTCTGTCAGTCTTTCCTAAGCTATGTGCTAAACAATTGGAAGGGCATGGGTGTGTATGTGGTTTTTATGTGTGTACTTATATGAACAACAATGGATATTGGGAGCTATTTCTCACATATTTTTTCTGTTTTGATAAAAATTGCACAGAGATATCAATACTGGCTGGCTAATTCCCATTAATGCAGTTTGCAGAGGCTTCATACTTGGCTGAATGTGATGTTGGTGTAGAAAAAGAAATGCTAACTCTTTGGTTAAAAGATCTTACATGGTAATCAAATCCCCTCGTATCAAACTGAACTACCTTTGCTTCAGGTGTGAGTTAGAATTTACCAAACCCTGAGCTGGGAGCCAGTGAAGCTGGGTGAGTTTGCCCTACTAAGGCATCAGAACTCTCCAGTTTGCACCACGTTGTGTACCATCTCCCAGTAGAGTCAGTATCAGAACTGGTTTTGGTGGAAGTCATAGGTGTCCCTCTGTAACTGTTCTCCTCTCCTTCAGCTCCTCCATAGCTCCCCTGAAGCGTGAAAGACAGATCTCTTACATGATCTGCAGTGTAACTTGGAGTGATTTGCATGGCTGAGTCATTGATCTGACTTACAGGGACTTGAGGCTTGATGCTTAGCAGGGAATGGTGAATAATTGAACAGAGGGCAGTGGCACTGGGTATAAAAAGGGATATGGAAGACTAATGAAGTCCTGGAAAGCAGATTGAATTGATATCTTGAAAAAAAATTACAAGGCTGAACAAATTCTTTTGAAAAATAATTTGGCTGAACTCATCCTATAAAAGTCTTGTGTGGCCATAGCCAAAGAAGTGGTAATTCCTGTCTTGGCTGTGAGTTTGCAGTGCAGTCCTTTTAATGCTAAATATAGAGAGATATATTTAGCATGTATATATAACAGTAGCTTTGAATAATATATTGTGCTATTATAGCTAAATGTTTCACCCAAGGATGAATTCACAATAGATTTGTTTTTCCTCCTCTAAAGATTTTGATTGAACATCAACTCTGTGATGAGTAACAAAACACTTATTAGATAATTTAAAATCTGGAAAGTAGATCACAAGTGTCAGACGCTGATTTTAGTAGGGAGGTGCAATATTCTTAACAAATTTTACCTCTTCTCCTCTGTGTTTCCTTGTGTACACCTGATTTACTTGATCATCACCATATTTTTAACCTGTAGTTTTATAGGCATTGTCTGTATTTCAGTTAAGGGATTGGAGGGCTACAAAAGACTCTGGAATGTTCCCTAATTTTATTTTATTAAAAAATACTTAAGTGTAATGTTTCCATATGTGTTGCAGCATTCTGTATCCTAAATAACCTGAATGATAGGCAGCCATTATCATTATTATCATTATCATTTCTTCATTACTCATTTCCTTAAAGTGAAGCTGTGACCAGTTGTCATTTATTTAAGGAGAAATACTGTTAATCTGTCAATTACATCATGCTCTGAGAATGCATGAGATTCATTCTCCTTGCATCTACCTACATACTTGCTTAGTATAATATATTTTTAAATCATGTTTGGGATGTTAGTGGAATTTTTTGGTAGCTTACACTAAAAAATTCACCAAAGCTGTAGGCTTTTTAAGCCCATAGTCTCTTTTAATCAGTGACCTATATGCATTTCAATGTACTGAGCAGTTTATTTACTTTTAATTTATTTGAAAGGCCACCTTAAATTTTAAAATTAAAAATAAAGTTAATTTTATTTTCCATTGAAGGGTTGCAATTTCTTGTGAGCCTGTGTAATCTTTTGCTCTGTTTCCAGGATGAGACTTCAATAAATGTCAGATGTAGAATGCCATGATATATAATGGCATTGCTGCAGCAAAGCTTGTAGACTTGTCACAGGTGCCTTAGACCTTTGTCACCAAAACTACCTGGGGAAAAAAAATCCAGTGTTTTTTTCATTTCTTTTCCTTTCTTTCCTCCCCACAGTGATCCCTTCTAGACACCATGCCTAATTCTTCTCTCTAATATATTAAGGTAAATGAAGACTGAAATGATCAGTTCATACCTGCAGTAGTGTTGTCCTTGTTGAAGGAGAGAGGTGTTTGCCTGAGAATTGTGATGATTCAGCATTGGGTACTTATTCTGGAAGAGTAATTTTTCATTGATGTGTTTTTGTGAGATTTTTTTGTTTGCTTGTTTTTATTGTTTTGCTTTTGCTTTGTGTGTGGTGGTGGTTTTGTTTGGTTTATTTGAATTTTTGCTGCTGTACTGATACATCTAAAGTACGAATTCCTTCCATTTCTCTGTATTCAATGGATTATTCCCTTTTGGGAATGAGAATATTGTGTCTTCTCAAATTACATTAAAGTCTAGCATCAGTCACTTGAACAAATCTCAGTGATTTCTGTCTGGAGAAGCAGCACAGACACGAATCACATTTACTCCAACCTGTTGTGTATTCTGAGGTCATAGATAAATGCCTTAAGAGTCAATTTGATAACTCATGAGGTTGTCAAAGGACCTTGAATGACAACAGCCACCACTTAAATATCACCAGTTGCCTCCAAACAGTGCAGAGACATCCATCTAGTCCTGCCCATGGATCTCTGTGTCTTCACAGTGGCCTGCTAATAGCCAAGGGACAAATGTAAGTGACACCTTTGCCTCCTTTGGGAAGGGGAGCTCTCACAGTGAGCTCTTGCCTCGTACTTCAGGAGAGGTGAAGGTTACAGTGGGCAGAACACCAATCCTTTGGGTGGAATAAGAGAGAAGGGGAGAGTTTGACCTCCTGCAGAGCACCTGATTGGGATATTTGCCAGTATTTTAGGACATCAGTGTCCCACCTCAGGGGCTTTATAAAAATAAGTGTGTTGTCTACTCTGTAGGCAGGCTATAGAAAAGCATAAATGTAAGCATGTTTTAATTTTTGTATATTGGTACTTCTGCCTTGGTACCAAGCCGGTGATCAGTCTCGGGGGTTCACAGTGCATCTCCTACAGGTTTTGTTTGTGTTTATTTTTTTTTTGTTATTTATATATATATATGTATATATCAAGTGTTCTACATTAATTTTACAGGCAGCTGTAGCACTTCTTCTACTGTGCAAAAATAAGCAAAATGTAAGGCTGGCTTTCCTGACCTTTTTAATCATGACTTTAGAATTATTTCTCCCTGTAGAGTCACCAAGGCAACACTTGTCTTTTTAAAAGCGATAGTTGCATTTACTAATCGTAGCTATACAGTCATTGACCTGCTAGCAGAGGGGAAACAAGTGCCTTCACTAAATAAAACCTTATTTGCACAATCCAGATGTTCAGTAAAACCCAATTTCCTATATAACTAACATTCCTTGACTTTTTAAATTTTTCATTTGATTTATCCTCCTAATTGTTTAAAATTCTGGTTTTTAACGTGTGCATCCTTGTTTCCAGAGCAGCAGCAGATTAAATGACTGTAAGAAGAGTCTGTTCTGTTTCTGTCACACAAGAGGCAGTGTCTCTTTCACCTTTTATATGTGCATTTTTAAGTGTGTATAACTTTCAGGAACTTGCTTGCAGTGCAGTGACAACTGCGTGCTTACTCAGTAGTAAAATTTTTAGCAATTAATTATTTTACTGTAAACTTTATTAAGAAATTAGATGAATTTTTTATCAAACAAAAGACATGGTATTCATTTCTAGTTTAGTTTTAGAAGTGGGTGATGCTGGAAAATGGTGTAGAACAAGAATGTAGAATGCAGAATTAATATTCTTGTCACATCCACAAATGAATGTGAGGTTTTCAAATTGTATAAGGTACCATGCTGGAGGGATTTTAATTCCTGATATCTATTTACTTGAGGTTCTGCCTTGCAGAACTTAGGTGTCTTTTGTCCTTGGACTCTTCATGTTTATGTGTATAAATATCTTCCTGCAATGTTTACAGAAGCTTTGTATGGCAGCACATTCCTGTGGAGTAAGGGTGGAGTCTGTGCTGGAGATTTAATACAACTGTTTCTCAGTCCTTGAGAACTTTGTCATCCCTACTTGACTCATTTGTCTTTTCATTTCTCCTCTCCCTGTCATTAAAAGAGTTTGTTTATTTTAATTAAATATTATAAGTGAAATGTCATCAGCTCAGCTTAGAATATAAAAGTATGTCCTGGTGGGCAAAACAGAGGCAGATCTCCATTGCATGTTATCAGTTATGAGGAGGGGGTTATATAGGGCTTGGTATTACAAATGAGTTTATGCATCTGTTTGATATAGTAAAGTATTTTAAAGAACAGGAAATAATGTACAGGAAATGGAATTAAAAAAAAAAAAAGGGTTCCTAGCCAATGGTGATCCTGTAAGAAAAGATGGAAATAAATATGAGAGGATAACAGGAAACAGGAAAACAGGAAAATGCATTGAGTCCCCTCTCAGTCTTGTTTTTTTCTGAACAGGCCCAGCTCCTGCAGTCTCTCATAAAGGAAATGCTTTGGACTTCCTCATCTTCCTTGCATTGCAGGGATTAGAATTGGACACAGGGCCCAGATGTGGCCTCACTAGGGCTAAGTAGGGTGGCAGGATCAATTCTCTCAACCTGCTTGCCACACTCTTCCTGAAGTAGCCAAGGGTCCCACTGGCCCTCCTGGCCCCAAGGGTGCTGCTGGCTCATGCACAGCTTGTTGCCCACCAAGACCCTCAGCTCCTTCCCCACAGAGCTGCTGTCTGTTAGGTCAGCCTGTGCTGGTCCTTGGGGTTATTCCTCCCAGGTGTGGGACCCTACACTTGCCCTTGTTGCACCTCATTAGGTTTCTCTCCATCCGGCTCTCCAGCCTACCAAGGTCCTGCTGCAGCACAGCCTTCGAGTGTTATCAGCTTCTCCCACTCAGTTTTTATCATTGGAAATTATTCTGAATTATCCTGTGAGGTATCCAAATACATTGATCTTGTGCCCCTGTAAAAAAATATTTTGTATTTTGTCATGGATCAATAATTAAAAGCAAAATTGTGCTGAAAGGAAACAGCCAGAGGGAATTCTTTAAAACAGAGTACAAGAATGAACATTTGAGCCAGAGTTGCACAACAGTGAGTGCCAAGACTAACTATTGCTATGTCTGTCAAATTTGGGAATGTAAATGTCATGCCAAAAATGAAAGAAACCTTCACAAAGAAGTAAGAAATGTCTCTCTTACCAGAACTACACAGTAGTTCATTTAGATGTTTTGCAAAATCTCACCAGGGTAATTAATGGTGAGAGTTTAGAAAATGTGAAAGTTGTAACTATTCAAACTATTGTAGAAAAATGATCATCTAAAGAGAATTCTTTCACTAAAGGCAACCTTATGACCAAGCAACTGAACATCAGTAAAGATTTTACCTTGAATATTTGATGTGAAGTGACATTTTACGGTTGATTTCCCAGATAGCTAAGAGTTAATAATGAGCTAGGAAGACAGCAGGGATGGGACTGATAAGAGTTTTGCATTTGTCTGCCTCTTGTGGCTTTGGGGATGGTGTTTGCATCTGCTTTTCTTCTTTTATACTTTCACTTCTGGAACCTGGAAGACTGTCTTAGGATTTAGGGAGGAGGGCAGGACGGTTGTGCATGGCCATGTTTAATTTTTCTCCTCTAAAAGACAAACATGACTTTGAAATTCACAGAGGAGAAGGGCAGGGAATTTGAAGTTAGAACCTGAAATAACATGCAGGTAGAATTTCTGTCACGTGGAACAAATTTTACTCCACAGCAGATGTAATGTAACACATGAAAGAAACCACCATTGCAAAATACCATTTTTGAGATTGTCCTTGATTCTTTATGAGATTGCTCAACCTCTTCAAATCAAATCATTGGTCCACAATCAGAGTTCTTTTGCCCTTAATACAGTATATATGTGACATATAAAGATGACAACATGTTCATAATGGTAGTTGGTCTGGGTGTGAATACAACAGTCTGAAATACTGCGCTGTGCCTTTTGGTACCTTATAGCTGGTTTACACTGTTATTGTAAATTTGTTGTTTGCCCACACCTGATTCTAGTACACTTTGACTAGAAATTGGCTTTGCATAGAAACCTAGCATGAGGGAGCAGGTGGAAGAGGGAGTAAAAAATATAGTAGCACATTGGCTATTACTGTATCTACTTCCCAGCTAATAATGAGTTTTCATTCTTCAGTGAACAGAGAGCAAGTGAACTTAAAAATTAAAAACTTTTCAACGGTTGAAAAACATGGCTGGATCCACTGAAGAATAAGATCAAAGGAGATGCTTGAACAGTCTCACTCTGAAGGCTGCTCAGTCCCAGCCTTGCTTGTGGAGCACAGAGCTTTGAACCCCTGCTCAGTTCTGGCAGCTGGCAGCAGTTTATAAGGCTGTGCTTTAACCCTCCATCTGCCTTCCCTATGCTATCTTTGGTCTGGTTCCATGGTATCTCAAGGATTAGCTGTGTGCATACTCCAACAGCTTTGCATGTCTCTTGGCAATATCTGGCTTTAAACTAAATTCAGTACGAGGTCGTTCTTCCCATTGCTATGCTTCTTATTTGTTTAGATTTCGTGCAGTCACTGGATCTGCCGCAAGCTTTAAATTCTTGCACGATTGGTTGGCCAGCGAGAGCACGTGTATAATTTACTGATAAGTGACACATTTTTGTCATTGTTTCCAGACTGGTGTAGTTTGTTACGCCTGTCCTTTTGTGTTTAGTGGTAATCTCTTTCAGCTGTTGTATACTAATGTGTCTTAATAAACTATTGCTTCAGACAAAGTACCTGAATAATTTCATTATGGTTATATAAACAATTATCTTTGTTGTTTTAACGTTTATCTTTCTAAGTAGAGATGTTAAGGCACAGCTGAGATGAGAAATAGGTAAATCAGTTTTCAGGGATCAGAGTTGTAGAGTGTGGGTGTGTGCCCACCACCTCCCTCACAGCTATGCCCAGTGAGGATAATGGTATAAGAGTCATGTAAGGAAGCTCAGAGTTGATATTGCCTTAAAAATTTCCATTGTGTGAGGATGTCTGTGAAATTTTATTTGTTTGACTTTGTACTTACTAGAGAAAAAGCAGGTATTTGTCCAAAGGAAAAAAGGGAAAATATCTCTTGTGATATCCCTAGCTGCTATTAAGGGAGGTGTAAGGGCATCATCAGGAATTTTGACTCTTACCTAAGAAAGAAAATAAAATATATAAGAATTGACTAGTAATAAATATTCTGTTTCCGTTTCACATTCTAAAGTCCTATAAACGTAGCACTGAATATTATAAAATAATTTTGAATAGGCTGTTACTTAAGAAAAGCTCTGCTCTGACTCATATGGTACTTAATCAGAATGAGATGTGTCAAGAAGCTCTTAACTCTTGCTGATGTTGCCAATTGTTTTTCTAGACCATGATTCCTTGCTTTAAACTTGATGACTTCTTGAAGCACTCTCACAGTTTTACTTTGTTCAAATTTATTTTAAGCCTGACAATGTCTCACTCTAATTTGGATTTCTTCTCCAATAACTTAACACTATATAAATGCATTTCAGTCCTCTAACGTTTAAGAATAGATAAACTAATCTTCCCTACCTTGGAATAGCAGTTTTTGGTTTAATCCTGGACACGCAGTCAGAGTTTGGAAAAGCCACTCACCCACTGCTAGCTCTTTCCAGAATGAAACAAGGTATTTCATTCTGAGATTTCTGAAACCATTAGCCACTAGTATAATGCAGCTGTATCAAAAAAAAAAGAAAGTATAATTAACCAAAACATTATGTGTTACTCAAAATTTGTATGCATCTCAATCCGAAATCCACACAGGGTTTCCCTGCGTTTTGCAGGTTCTGTGGAGAATTTCCAGCTGCTGCCTGGCTGTCACACAGCGATGGCTCGTGTCCCCGAGCGCAGCAGGGAGGCTGAAGGGCAGGGATCACACCGTGCTGTTCGCTCTGGTGGCCACCGGGTGTCATTCTAGGAGCGGGCTTTGGCCAGCTCTGGAGCACCACTGTGGCAGCAGCGCTGCAGGCTTCACTCTGTAACTGGCTTTGCACCAAATCAGCCTCTGAAGATATGATTAATTACCTTCTGTATCTATTTTCTTAAAAAATAATTATTCTAAAATATAAACAATATTATTAACTTCCATCTCTGCATTCACAATGTGAAACGCTGGGATGTTACAAAGAATCAAAGGCATTTGTGTTAAGACGTTCTGTAAATGCTATACTTGCAGCTAGGGAAAACTGCATCTACCCATCAAATTCGCATGAGCTTTAATACAGCATTTGGGAAGACTTTATATATATTTTCAATGACTATTTCATGGGCAGCTGTTTTGAATCTGCTCATAACTGACATTTTACAATTAAAGTTCAGGAGGAATGAGAAGGCAGAATGACTTTTGGACACAAAAAAGAATCTCTTTACAGTTTTCTGTTGTTGGTGGGTTTTTTTTCCCATGTCCAATAGAGAGGGAAATCCTAAAAAAGGCACCAAAATGGGCTATAGGTGGGTGTTACCCTGAAGAAAGCATGCTGAATTCAGTGTTTAACATATTGGGCTTGTTTTATGTCATTTTTAGGAGGGGTTTATCTGAAACAATGAGCAAGAGGGTGCACTGGATATCTTCAAGATCAGAAATGGTGGCATGAAAAGAGCATGTGAAGAAAAGGAGATTAAAGGTTTAATGAAATGGAGGAAGGCCCAAGGTACATGAGGCAATAAGGGCAGATTTTGGTAGGGCAGAGAATGATGGTGCTTTAAAAGTGAAAAGTGTGAGCTTAATTCAGCAGAGACATTCCTGCAATAGTTGCTGATGTGAGGGAATGCTGATTTTAATTCAGGTCAGAATCTGCTTTCTGGGGATTTTGAACATCTTATGTGTCAAGCTTTTGATGGTTTGAAGGAAAAATCAGGGGACTCAGAATCAGCTGGATGGCAGCTGAAACAACTTGTCATCTCTCAACAGCTGAAAGTAGCCAAACTGATAAACACACGAGTCAGGCAGGAGCATAATGCCAGTGGAACCTGAGGGATGAGAGAGTGAACCAGGTGTGGCTGAGCAGTTTAAAACTCAATGGCACTGTGCTACCAGCTGCCCCAGAACCTTTCCTGTGCATGATAGCACATTCCCCTGCTTCAACTAGCTTGTTTTAATTAAGGTATGAAGTCATTTAGGTATTTCTTTGGCAAAAGCAGTATGATCAGTGATTATGAATGATGTTACTGCTGCTATTTTCCGACTTTTAGCGCTCTATTAAAAATTACTTTGTGTCATTTCTAATCACTGCTTTAAAGATTGTCACTTCTCTTGCCAATAAAGTTGCTTACTGGAATAATGCCATCAAGAAAATACAAGGCACATCCATTCAACGGCTACAGATAAGAGACTGGAGGTGGATTTCAGATTTTAAAATGCATGGTGGTGTTCCAGTTCCTCCCAGGGTTTTTAACATTTTTAGTGTTTTCTGCTGGATGCATGCCACCTGTTTGGGAGTGAAAGCATTTGTCAGCTTCATTTTGCCAGGGGTTGTAATAATACACAGTTCACCCAGAACTGTTGGTGTGTCTCTCTACCACCTTTCCTTTGCAACAGAGTATTTATTGACTTACACCTGCCTGAGGGGAGCTTCTTCCCAGAAGCTGTCATGGGCAGTACAATTCTCACCCGGACTCTTTGCAGGCTGATCCTTGACAGGAAACACTTCTTAGCCCCTGGATGCTGGTAAGAACTTCAGGTTTCTTCTGGTTCATCTCTCATCTTCCTCCTCCTCCTCCCTGCCCCAGACCTAGGATCTATATATCAAATATTTACAAACAGGATTTTAGGTTACAGATTGAAAAGAAAGATCTTTGTGAAAATCTTTAAACTAGAATTTTGTTTTATAGCTCTGGTTCATAGCTGCCTAAATTGCTTAATCTTCTTTCTACCCCAGCATCTGTGCTAGGAATTCAGTGTGCTGTGACACCTTGTTTTACAATGGTTGCAGTTACTTCTGAATTTTCTTCTTCTGCCTCTTTCTGCCTTAATGGTAAATTTTAGGAAATGGATGAATTGCCGTGAAAAAAAATTGACAGCTTGGAAGAGAAAAGCTGGGTACATTGTAGTGAATTCAGCTACCTCAACTGATATGCAGTTTACTGGGCCTTAAATGAAGCACTTTTGACTGGATGGCTACTAAAGAGCTACTCATGTTTTAGCCAGTTCAGGGGATTGCACAGCAGCTGCTCACTTTGACTTAGTAGTTTCATTTATATTAAATGTCACTACACACATAACACATATTCTATGAAGTCTGTGATTTTAAACAAACACTAAATTTGTCTTGTGAGTATGTAAAGTCTTACATACACAGATAATTGATGTAGCCACATATTGTCAGCTTAGATGTATCTATGAGATCTGGTGTTGTTTTAAAGTTTGTTCCCAGCATGTCTTCTTAATCCTGTATTGGAGAAAAATGGTTTGTTTTTATTTTTATATCTTTTATAACAGCTTATGCTAAACATTTTGGGGGGGTTGCAACATATCTAATTATACTATTGTGTTCTTAACGAGACAGAAAAATGGTATGTTGCATACAAGTAGTAATTACTGGAAGACTTAGAAGATATATTTGAAAAAAGATCCACTGGTAATGGGTTAAAATATTGTAGCTGCTGCAGAGTTTGCTTTTAATGTTAGGTTGGGTATATATTTATACACAATATATCTAGTTACCAAGTCTGAGTTAACTAGTAGTTGTCTTGCTTATGATGTTGAACAAACAAAACAGAGGGAAAAAACCCACAATTTTTTTGAGGTTTACTTTCAGTCTTGGATTTGTTTCTTTGGGGTTTTTTTCTACTTTTTAGAGGAATAATATTGTTTAAAATCTAAGAACTACAGGGTTTGAATGTGTTATCTTGAGCTGGATACTGCCAAAGCTGAATTTCACCATCCTTCTATCCACCCTTTTCAACATGGAACATCTTTAGAAGATGGGATGGAGGGGAAATCTTAGTTTTACCAGAAGAGAATATTCTCCACAAATGTCTGCCCATACAGAGGCACAGAGAGAAAAATTTGCTGCTTCCACAGTGATATCATCCTTTTCTTGAGTAGTTATGGACCAGAATAAGAGAGGGAGTTTAGGCAGGCCCTGTTAAGGCTTAATTGCCATGTTTAGGCACTGTTTTGTACTCAGGAGCACTGGAAAGGGAGTCTTACCTTCTAGCTCAGAAAAAACTTCCTTGTGTCTTTCTGGTAATATGATTCTAAATTGAGATCCTGCATCTGTGCATGCATGGCCTCATCTCTTCTTAAAAGACAGAAGTTTTTCTTAAAAGACAAAAGACAGTGCAGTTTCCTTAAGAGGAGAAAACTCTATTTGTAGCTGTTAATTTCTGCATGGGATGGGATGTTCCTGGTAATCCAGAGTGCTGCAGTGTTTTGAGTATTGCCCATTTTTAACTCTGCTCAAATATATTTGAAAAAGAGAGTGTATATTCACATGTAACTTAACTCACAAAAATGCTAGAATTCAGTGGTGACCACCTGTCTCTATTGGAAAAAATAAGAATAACAAACATCAGAAAATTAGCTCTGTCCTTCTGTCTTATTTTTTAGTGTCAGGCACAAATGAGAAACTGATAACTCTTATAGTAAGATCTGGTTCTTGAGAGAAGATAAAACAGAATTATTTCTCCTTCCTCTAGTTCATAAGACAATGGATAATGTAACTAAGGACTAAAGCATGGAGGTTTGTGCTTGTTGGGAAAACAGTATGTGGTGAAAGTTTTTCTCTCCCTTCAGGTATAAATGAACTAAAAGTTAGCTAACAAGCCCATGCAATAAAGTTCCATTCAGATAGTATGTAAAATAGCTGCATTTAGTAATAATTAATTCTGTGTAAATATTCCCAACAATTAACTAAGATATGAAAATCTCTTTAGCTTAAATATTACTTTGTATGGTCTGAGTTTGCTCGCTCCAAGGCTTTCACTTCTATCTCCAACAAACAGCCAGAATCAATATGCACTCTAATATTGTTGGATCTGCACTTCCAACAGAAATTTACTGCTGGTCTGATATGATTATAGCAATAATAAGCAATCCATGTGCTTCATGGTTGTGAAATTCATGCCTTTCATGGTTGATTTTGCCCTAATCCCGCTAAGTGCTGTGCAATATTTGTAGGGAGTTACTGAGTGACAGGAAGGCAACAAGTTCAGTTACATGTAGCTCCATTTTGGAATTGGTTTAGTTCTCTGAAGATATTAAGTGAAGCTTTATTGAGGGCAGTACAGATCTCCTTTGAGGATTAATTTTCTAGCAACATAGAAATTCTGAGTGGCACTCATTTTGTTTTTTCTTTTAGAAGGTTACGGATTCCTAATAATTTTGTCCCACCATCATTTTCTGTTTCTATTGGAACAATTACTCTAGTTCATCATACTTACAAGCATGGATTTTCATATTATTTCACTGACTGACTTTTTTCAAATATCTGTTAAAAAACATACAAATTCTCTCAGCTTTGACATTTTTTGCAACAATCATGGCACATCCACAAGGTGAGCTACAACAGTTTGGAAATGACGCGTGGAACATTTCTTTAAATTGTGTTGTACAAGTCTACAAAGAAATATCATGTCTTCTTACCAAATGTTTGAAGACTTGATTTTAGAGGCTGTAGTTGCTAATCATCACAATTTGTGTGTCTGAGGTGTGGAGGACCTAAATCTGATTCTAGAGCCTGTTTTAGCAGACCACTGATTTTAAATTTCAGATACAAAGCAGTAAGGTAGTATGTACCAGAGTGAGGGTGAGAAAGAGAACTTGATCAACACCTACGTAGAAAGGTAGCTGCAGTTTATGACAGTGAAAATAGCAAACCAAATACTCAATTAAATAGGGCTGATCAAGATTTATTTCTTGAATCTGTTTGGATTTTTTTTAATTAAGTCACCACTGGAATAGAATTGGGTCACCACTAGGAAAGAATTTGGGCCTGTAGGTTTTAGTATGCACTGCCATTTTGGGAAGTTCTCTGAGACTTGAGTTGGAACCACACACATCTGATTTGTTTAGTTTTTGGTTGGTTTTTTTGTGTTTGTTTTTTTCTTTGCTGTGATCACTTGTGACTGAGACAAAATACGTCCTTCAACATCACTGTTTTATTAAAATAATAATAAGCTAGGTATTGCCTTCTTCCATGTATTTTGCATGTTGTGTATAACGGTTTTCTGGTGTAGATCATGGGGCTGCTAAAATTCTAAGTCTTTGCTGAGGAAATCCCAAAGTCTATGTTCTGGGAAAATAAGGATCAAGGAGTGGGTAGACGTAAAGATTCTTATTGGGGAAGATGGTGGGTGCAGTAGGGGAACAGAATTATTACCCTTTTATCTCTAGAAAGCTATTAAATTTTCAAATAGCTTGATGCATGCTTTGGCTTCCTATGTAAGTATTTTAGTAACATAGAATAGAAACCCACACAGTTGTCTTTTACAATTAATTTTTGCAACTTCCAAATGAGGCCACAAACTTATTTTGTTTCTTTGCCAGGAACTAAATAGATAATTCTACAGATTAAACTTCTGTGGGTATACTGGAATAAAAACTGGCTTTGTTTATATGGAAGTTGAACCATACATTCCCCCTAGTCAGTGGGGACTTGATCTTTTTCTATAGTTGATGTAATTTGTATGACTGGTTGAAGAAACTTATGATATGACAATTTTGTTTATAGGGAACCTGGAGTTCAGTGACTTATGCCTTTCAAAGTAAAATACAGCTTTACAGAGTAATCCTCATTTCAAGGCACTAAAGCAGATGTGGAACACTGAATTTGTCTATAGTTATTGCAAACATTTAATTGATGGGATGGGTAGCTCGTTCCTGCAGACCGCAGCACCAGCTGGCACCTGCAGAGAATGGCACTGACACTTGTGTAGGGACAGGTAATAACACTGATTACATTTGGTGTTCATACACAAACACTATGCTATACATAAAAAATTAAAAAGCTAAAACTCTCCCCAGGTCAAGTACCGTTCTCTGTTGGTTCAGCTGTGTCCTTTTACAAGCTGTCTTTAGCGCTTTCGTTGGTTGTGTTCTTAAAAGGCAAACACTGCTCCCTTTGGAGGCAGTTTCATAATCAATAGACTTCATTACAGGCAATGTTTTCCCTCACTTTGTTCTTTTTATTAACCCTAGATGACTCTTGCAATCTCTCAGGAATCTAATCCCTAACTCTCTTTGGATCACTTCCATTCCTCAACCCCCACCCTTATCCCACATAGTTTGGAGATACCACACAATGCCTCCTAGCAAAAACTTTCAGGAATTAACTTCTCTTTGCACTGTTGAACAAAGAGCACACTTAATTAGTCATCTGATATACTTGCCAAAACGATTGCTTTTTTATTTTTTTTTCCTTAATGACTTTGTTTCCTATTCTCTTTTACTACCTGGTCCCATTAGGAACAAAAAATAGACTTTCTTCTTTTTTTCCTAGTGTTTGGAAGAACAGAATTGTTCATGGGACTAGGTTTGGAGGATGCAACAGACGTACAGCTGTGAAGGATGTTAGACTTCCAAATGCCTTCCTAACCAGCACCTAAAATCTCTTGCAATGAGAGAGATACAAAGGCTACACTGATGCAGTGTAGTGGAACACTAATTAACCTTTTCCTTTTATATTCTTTATTTGCATAATTTGATGGAGTGGGCTCTTTTACAAGGACAAGACTAACAATAAGTGATCCAATATTGGTATGAAGTGAGGGATTTTGGTTCTTTTTTTTCCTCAGTAGTGTAGGAAATAGGGCATGTATGCAAGGATTAGCTCGACCCAATATGTCTCAGTTTATGAAAGATCTTTAAAAGGTGAATCCTGAGGTAGTTTGACACAAAAGTGCTGTGAGCAAGGTGAACATTAAACAATTTACTTTTCAGTTAGAATATATTTATTACTTACATGGGCCAAAATATTTACAAGAACACATGGAAACTCTCCTTCTTTCTCTAACTTGCCTTAAAAGCATATCTCAGTATAATCTTATTCATTACTTTTGTTCTTTAACAGTATTTTTAAACCAGAAGCCAGTATATCTTTTCAGATGGTGGGAAAGATAGTTTTCTGTGGTAGAAAACAGCTAAAATCAGAAACTGAAATCCTTGAATGTTCACCAAGATGAAACAAATGACTACCCTCTCTTTATTTTGTAATTAGAATGTAAACATTGAACCCTGTGACAGATAAGAGTATGAGAAAATTAGAAAGCAAATTTCTTTAATTCTACTTGCTTCTGATGAGGTCAGAAAATGGCATGAGCTATTTGTGGCCTGGCAGAGTAGAGGAAAAAACCCAGTAAATGAACATGAAAAATTATTGATGGTGTCTGAACTATTGCATAGTTGCCACAGACATATCAGGACATTTTTTCAGAAGAGGGCAAGTACCTCCCTTATACAGCACTGCCAGACAGGGCCACACCCCATAAACTCTGCTACTTAAAATCAGATTCTACAGTTTTTGACATAAAAGCAGTAAAGATTTTTGATTCTTGTAACTCTTTATATTGTTTCAAAAGCAAAATATAATACTGGAGAGGAATTAAAATAAACTCTCCCTGCACACTCTGTATTCTGAAGTACCCAGAACCTGAAGGGATGATCAGCACAGGATTCTGCCTGTACTGTTCAGTGCCCTGAGGTTATGAATATTTATTAAGAACCAAGCCTATTTCATCATTTACTGCTTTCTCAATGAACAGATAAAAGTCTAGGAGCATAACCATAGTTAATGTGATAAGGAGAATTATGACTACCAAGTTTCTACTATATTCCTAATTAACTCTCAGTATTTCCTGCTAATTTCAGTTTTCCTCTTGCTTAGAAATATGGATAAGCCTTATCTTGCTCAGCTATTTTCTGATTTTTCATTTTATTTCCAATGGGCAGGAAAGGGAAAAGGTTAAGATATGCCTTTATTGTGGGATTTAATGCTTAGACCATTATTCCAAAAGTCACTTGTGACTTTTCCTTCAAAGACCAATCTGTCCCTCAGTGACTGAATCCAAAAGGTCACTCAAGATCCTGTAGTAAGTAAGCTGTGTGCATTGATCCAGTTCATAAACTCACACAAAATATGATTCAGTGTGCATGCTCCCATGAAATACATGATTAATTGTGTGGAAAGGCTTCACCCTGAAATTTGAACACTGCTGTGTGATGCAGGAAGGAACATTTTAAATCTCTGTGGGCTAGTAGTTTATTTAGAACTTAGAGAAACATCTGTTTGAGGAGAGCAGGTGACCATGGCTCATCCAGCCATGGGACATTTCTAAAGAGATGGAAGCAGTTTATATTCCAAATAAGAATATAAACCTTCAAGCTGTTCTGTGAATAAAGAACTGGTATCAGTTTTGGATAGGTATCCCTCTTTCCTAATCTAGTCCTGGGAAGAACTTGAGCTTTTTAAATGGAGGGAAAAAAAAAAAAAAAAAAGAAATGGAGAGGTTGGGAGGAAGAAGTGCTTGTGCACAAACTGTGCTTCTGCTTGCTGATAGCAAAATTGAAGAAAAAGCTCTTGCAACACATGGGATTGAGTTACATGACTGAAAGACATCAGAGCAGCTTTGCAGTTTAGTACACAAAGAGAGAGACCATGGGACATGATCCAAAAAACTTAGCTTGGTTTTTTTAACTTTAATACCTTTGGTTTACCTGCCTTTGTAACACCTTGTGTATGTTTAGGATTGCTTATGAATAGTTTATTCTCTTCCCAATTCTTTTATGTAAGGTTCCTTCAGAGTAAGAGTAATACATACAATTCTATTTTACTCAATGAGATGATAAAAAAACCAAACCAACCAACACCAAAGAAAAGGGAAATAGTGGATACTTGTATAACTTTTATAGAGATCTAAGAAAATTCTTGTTATGCAGAAGAGGCTCCTTTATGAAGCTGGAAATTCAAGTATGGGCATTCATAAATAAATCTATGTCTGGGACATTTGTGGTGATCAGAAATTTATTTGGCATAAAAATCATAAATGGCAAGAACAATATTCTTTTCACATCTGAATTGCAGGAACAAAGGAAGATTTTTTGAGGGCTTTTTTGTTTATTTGTTTTCAACTCACCTTTAGCCAGACTATTATTTTTCTAGACTATTGCCTTACAGATAAGCCTGAGTTCCAGAAGGGACAATTATGATTTATTTCTTCTTGGCCCAGGCATTGGACTGTCACACAAGCCTTTTAGAGACTGCAGCTGATCGCTTATCTAAGGTTTATATCACTTCTAAGACTGCATTTATTCTAGTCCAGATGGAGTAAGGCATTCATCTGCAAGCTACTTTTTTTAACAAGCACCTTCACCTAGACCATTTGGACAACTGTAGGATCAGCTCTGTCCTTATAGCCCACCATTCTAATTGAATGCTTCATTGTTGAAAGCGGGATGATAAATATGCTGGTTGTAATGTTACAGCACTTCTGCTTGTCCTGCTTATTGCTAGCTTCTTCTATTCCACCTGATGGGGAGAGAGGAAAAAAACTTTAAACAGGCATGTTTTCAATCAAGTCATATCAGATTAAATAAATCCTGTTTTGAAGTTTATTTAATAGTCATCATCTCTGGTGACACTAGAAATGCAAACAAGTGCTCTGGCAAAGCTGGTGAATGAGTCATGACTAGAAAGGTTTATTAGTTTGATGGGGGTTTTTTTGTAATTATCAATTATTTGTACTACCAAGACATGGTGTTGATATCTCTATGCAGTCTGAGTCCCTGGTAAACAGTCAGACTGAGTTTTCAAAATATGTATTAAAGAACAAAGTGGGCTACATGTAGGTATCTTACAGACCCATTTCATCTCTCTGCTGTTTCAAGTAACTTTCACTGTCTACTCCTTGCTGCATCAGGTGGCCTGTGCGTATTGGATATTTTCTTGGGGAAATAGCTGAAAATAATTCTATAATTGCAAGCTTAGAGTGTGCCATCCACTCTCTGTCTTTGCTGTATGTGTGCATTATATTCCAATTTTCCCTTGACTGCCAGAGTAATTTCTGTTGTCATTATGAGCAATGCATTAATTTCTCCCTTTAGATGAATTACTAGACACTCCCACAGTAATGAGGGAAGGATACGAGTCTGCGCATCCACTAGGATTTGGGACCCCAGGATTTATATCACTATAAGAGGGAAGAAGGTATGTTTCTGTGAGAGGGCAGAGCAGCAGGAGCTGCTATAATAGTTAAAAAAAGAAGTATTCATAACAGTGCTAGGTATAAAAGTCAAGCCAATAAAAAGCTGAGCCCTGGCTCTGGATGCAGAGAACCTGCACCTGACACAGGAATTTCTGCCAGCAGCGCAATTTGGATTTCCTCTGTAGTCCGGAAGTTCAAGCAGCTGCATAGTGATTACCTTAAATGCACACACTCTGGGGTGGGGGCTACTGTTGGTTCTTTCTTTCAGGTGCATCCAAGTCGGAGAAGTCAGTATTTGGGCTTCTCTGTAGCCAAATTGTAGCTCTGCCACAATGTACTGTACATTTTACTGCTTTTAAGGTAAATGCTGAGCCCAAGAGCAGTGTACATTGGAAAGTACTTGCACAAAAAGGTTAGTACTCCCTAGTGAATATTTTGTTAGCCTGTGTAGTACAGTATCTGTGATTTTTCCTTTTTTTTTCTAATTTGTGGTGGATTTTTTAGTTTTGTTTAGGTTTTACACTCAAGAAATTATCCAGGCTAGTGGCTACTGCAGCTGCCAAGGCCACTCTGCCCTGACAGAAAAGAATGCAGAGCTCTTGAATTTTATAGATCTGACTGTATCAAAGGAGCTCTCACTGTAAAATATGATTTTATATATGATGTATTAAAAGATAGCAAAATTTTTCTCCTTCTTTCTTTTACCATTACTAATTTTATCTGGTTTTATCAAGGATTAGCAAAATATGAACCTGGAAAGGATTATCTACTGCTTTGTTGTGAAAATATTCCTCCTTAGGAGAATACCTTAGATTTTTTTGCAGTCTGTAAAACCTACAGAAAATTATAAATTTTCTTTGGCAATCTTTTATTTGAACTGAAGGAAAGTCAAATAAAGATAATTTAAATGGAAATAAAAAAGAAAGAAATGGTGGTCTGATGGGGTTTAATGGAGAAAGCAGGCTAAAATATTTGCTTTGGTTTAGCTAAAATAGATTTCCTAACTGTTCCTAAACAGCTATCTACTTGTGCTCCTTTTTGAGAACTTTTTGCCTTACAGATTGAATATTGGAAATTTAAATGACTATTTTAAAAAATGGAGCTGATTTAGAAATTCTTACCTTGAACAGTCGTAATTGGTTCCATTCTCTCTCATGTACTTACCAGCTTCTTTTCTCTTTTTTAACTTTCAGATGACTAAGCTGCCAAAATTATGCACGCAACATGTCCTGATTCTAGTTTTCTGACAATTAAATTACATACAACTAATATTTTGGCAACTATTAGGTTTTAGAAGTTCTGCATGCATCGCCCCAGTCTAATATCTAAGTTAATTATACAAATGAAGAGAAATTGGGCACAGGGAGTAAAATCCTTTATTTATTTTGTAAGGCCATTTAATGTCTAAAAGCAATAATCAACTATTCGCACTTCTGGTCTAGAAATGAAGGCATATCTTTTATTTCAGCTTTTGCTAGATTTTAATACATAAGTACATTAGCATTTATATTAGATTTTGACTTGTATGTCTTCCTATCTTGCTGTTTGCTTCTTCATGCCATGCTTTGGGCATCAGTTACAGTTAAGGATGAGAACTGTGGTTTATTGTGAGCATTCCTTTCACAATTATATTCTGCAGTGAAGCTGTTGAAAAAAGACAACAGTCATGGCAAACAGTTTGAGGTAAAGATAGGTGTTAAAAACATTGCAAGTCCATTTTTTTGCAGTTACCATAAACCTTTTGTCATATTAGGAAGATGACTTTAGAACTGTGTCTTTTTGGAAACAGCATGAGATTGCTGGGAATAGAAATGTTTACAAATGTTTGTATTACAACAAAACTAAATACACAAACAATTAAGCCTTGCATCTTTCCTTGTTATTACACCAGCACAGAAAGTAGACCTCACTCTATCAAAACAAGCAGGAAAAACCCCTCTGTTTTAGGGGACAGTGAGTTGTTTGTTTCTTGGTTTAAGTTTTATTTTATTGAATGGAAGAGAAAGAGCAGAAAGAAACTGAGTTTCTGGTAGATGATGAGGTAGCTATGTTGACCTGTTGCTGGCAATGAACCAAGGAGTGCAGAGGTGGTGGCTGTAGCAAAGGATTTTGCCTCTAAATTGCGTTAAAACTAGGGTTGTCTGGGGAGTTACTGCACCAGAACTGTGTGTCCTCACCTATCCTTAGTAAAGTTAGACCTTTATCTACAGGAAATCTGACTCTCTGCATGGTTAAGTTTCTAGGTAAGTTCTTGCTCTAGTCTGATGACTGATAAAAGAGAGTCAGATCTGCTGTAGTATAGGTAAGTACAGCACTGAAATCTATAGAGCCAGCCTTCTGCAGCATTAAAAAAAGGATCACATCCCATAGGAACAATGTTGATAGCTCATCCTTCATCTTGAGAGTACTGGAGAATATTTTGTAGTCAGTCTAAAGAATTGCTCTGTAAGGTTTGATGAGGATCCAGGATTTTTTCTGCTTTAAGGACCCCACAGGGCCAAACACATACACAGAAAAGGGATATTAATATCAGGTCTTTTGGACATCAGGCACTCAGTATTAAGCAGTGCAAAAATTGAGGCAGGCTGGGAAGAGAGAAGAACAAGATTTTACTACTGTATTTTTATATAAAAGGATATTGTTTACTGTTACATAAGAACATAGTGCTAAAGGGAGCCTTAAGGCAGTGCAACTGGTGAAAGAGGGATCATTTTCCTCTGCATATCCCCCTGATTTTCCTGTTTCTGTGTCTCTGAATATAACAGTTTCAATTTAGCCAGTTTGCATGTCAAAAAGCATTTATTTTATTTTTCTAACTTGGTAAATGTGTTCCCTGCAGTGAGAATCACATCGTCCTATTCCAGCTAGAGTCTTAAGTACCAGGCTGTATACATTCTTTGTTACTTTCCTCTTTTATGGGACTCCAGCTGAGATATGTCTGGGTATGAGGAACACCCCAGTAAAGCATTTGGAGCAGCCTCACTCAGGAGTCTCATCAGGACTTTCACAGATGTGGCCTGAAGGGTGTTCAAGGTGTCTGAACTATGGGGCATTAGTACCTGGTCAGCTCCTCTGTGCTTAGATGGCATCTTGGAAGTGCCCTGGTCTTCCTTGAAGGTCTGTGGTGCCTGCATGGAAGATCCAGATCCCATGAGATAGAAGTAGGTAGCATCTGCTGAGGACCTGAGCCTTGGCATCTGTTGAAGAATAGTGTTGTGGCAGGGAAAGCTGTACGTGCATTCTGATATGGATTAAGTGGTAAAAGTGATTGAAGGCTTCTGACAGACATGTTAGGGTAGATTCATTGCATGCTTCAATTCTATTGGAAAATGTTTATGAATCTTGCAAGACATGGATCTCTTAGATTCCCTTCCTCGTTTGAAGTTTTGAGTTATTCATGTTACTGCAGTCTGCATCTCCACTGATGGGAATTACCTTGCAAGCAAGTAATTCCCAAAAGGTAACCTGTAGGGGTGAATGAATATTGAAAGAAATAATCTATATAAACATGAACTCTTCAGCAGGTGACTAACAGGAAAATTCAAATCTATTTCTTGACCTGAATTGAGAACGCTTTCTGTTGAAGCTGATGAGGGACTGCTGCCATGTTCTCCATTGCTAACTTTGAGTAGAATCAAGATAAGTGCTTCAAGGATCTTTAGTAAAGATATTGCTATATATCAAGACACTAGAATTCAATTGGTGTTTATGATATGGGATTTTTGAAATTAGTGTTTATGATATGGGATTTAGGTTTTGGATTACTGTGACTAGAGAGTCTTTCACCAGAAAACTGTATTGGAGATTTCACAACAGTTTTGAATTTGTTAAAATGTTTTTCAAAATGGAAAACCAGTTAGATTTTGTTTCAAAAAAGAAACATAAGAAAAAATACCTGTTTAAACAGTGTCTGCTGTAAGAATTTTTTATGACTGTGAAGAGCTATATAGACCCTGTAACTGAGAGAGGAAAAGGGCAAGCTTGAAAGGTGGAGGATTCCACCTCTCAAGTGGATGTACCATATTTCATGGTTCTGGGAGTCACTGTAATAGGAAGCCTGTTTGTGAAAAGGAGGACAAGATATGGAAGAACAGGGCAGGAAAACCAGCTTCTTGTAAGAAAAATCTCAGCAGTAAAGGGAGGACAACTGACATCAGTATTGCACTTGGGAAAAGTCAACAAGCTTGGAGTCTATTGCATAAAGACTTCTGGAATTATGGTAAAAATGTGTTGCCCCTCACCTGATGTCTCACTAAAGACAAAAAAAGCTTTAATCTGAATGATTGGCAATACAAGCTCTTTTTCTTTTCTCTGTTTTTAGCCCAGGGAAGTGTACTCCAGAATCCTGTGTATCAGCCAGCTGAAACTGAAAGGGGTGGGAAAGGGAGGGATCAACTTTTTTGTTTTCATGTTTCTAAGGCAACCTTCAATGAATGAAGATGATTATTTTTTAAATATCTACTCTTATTATAAAAGTCTCATGCTTGCTTTTCAGAAAAAAAAAAAAGTGCCTAGTGCAGGGAAACTTCCTTGTGGGGTGGTAGGATTTAAATATCTTGGGTCCCATAAAATAATGTAAAGCACAGCGCAGAATGTTGGTAATAATGAGAACTGGCAAAATCTTTACTTTGGATCACAGACTGTGCTCTGTGTTACTGAATGTACTTGCAGGGGCCTACCTAAATCATCACCCCATTTTGCCAAGCCCCATGTTATTAAGTAGCAGATGCAGTACCAGAAATGAAAGAAAGAGTCCTTAAGGTTCTGTAAGTGTGAGAAATGCAGGCTCCACCCAGCAGCTGCCATGGACAGTGGTTGTAGGGGTGGTTTTGTAGACATTTCTGATCAGGTTATTATTAAGAGAGGCTGTTATAGATGGATTTGAGTGTGTTGTGTCATATCTTCAGCTTTGTAGCATGACAAGTTCTAAATGAAATATGGTTGCTATAGGAGAACTAATATTTTTTACATATCTTTGTAATGTACTGCAAGATTCCATTCTTTTATCAGCAAAGATAACCATAGTAGTGCTAAAGATTTTGAACATGAGCAAGAAAAATTAATGGAAAGGTAATTTACCTTGCCAGACATTTCGAAAACAGAAGAAAATGATGGTGAGTGATGCAGATTTCTGCAGGATGCTACAGCATAAGTTATGCATTTTCCAAAAACCCAAATACAGACCATTTCTTTGGTGTCCCTCCTGTTAAAAGATGTAAAGGAAGATTAAAAATTATGGACTGCAGTACTTCTGCATAGTTAGCTCTGGACATCTGCTGCAATTTCCTCAAGCCAATACACAAACTCACAGTTTTTAATCTTGTGCCTTTAGGCTTTGTATCAGAACAGGACCTGGCAAATTCAGTTTTTCCAGGTCTGATTCAGCATGTTCATTTGGAAAGTCTGCCTTGCTCATAATCTGAGCACATTATTGTTACATCCTATACTATCTAAGTGTTTTTGTCAGTTCAGTAACATAATGTACCAGCATTGATGTATGTAGCTGAGGATGAGGATCCTCAGGCAAGGTAGAGCCTACCTAAGAGGTAGGCTTTTTTCTGCATATTACTGCATATGGCACTCCATCCCCCACAACATGCACAATTATATTTTTCTGTAAAGAAGGTAGAAGAAAATGTCTAAATCTGCATTTAAATTTGCAATTGCATAAGAGATGCCTATATCAGAGATATTTCTTAGCAGTAAGAAGTTCTTGCTCAGCTTGTTAAATCTAAGCAATCTCTGCAATCTCTGAAGTCAGTTTGCCCAAGCCCCTGCTCCCCTCCCTGGAGCCTAGCTACCTGTCCCAGTCTTGCTTGGGACAGGTTTTTCTGCTGGACTTACAACTTTAACCTCTTCCACTGAACTTGGACATATCAGGGAGTTGTTTTTTCTCAAATCCTGCTGCTTTCCATTCTGTAGAGCGTACTTGTCATCTGGAGTGAAACAGAAAAGCCATAGCATTTGGCTGCTGGATGTGTAGCCAAAAGAAAAGGAATTTGTAAGTAATTGTGTCTGAAATCTGTTAATTGGAGAAAATAAATGGATAATGAAGAATACAGGAAGGTAAGTGATTGTTGAAGCTTGTAAATGTATAGGAAGTGTCAAATGATATAACAATACATAGCACTGAAGGAAAAGCTGAATCAGCAAAGCTCATTTGAGAAGCTTTGTATCTTTAGCCACTCACAGATATAAGAATAATTTTGTGTAGAGTACAAAAAATGCTCCAGAGCTCTCCACTTATGCTGCACAGTTCAGTCACACCCAAATTCTGTTTGACACGGTTCAAACATGGAGACCTAGTACTTGGTATTTCTAAGTTGTGAAGCACATTGCAGGTCTGTCGAGGAACAGCTGTTAAATTAAAAATATAGATAACCCACATCTAGAAAAGTATTTTCTTCTATTCTTAATATTTGGGTGATCACCAGATAAAAGTATTTTTAGTCAGAAACATTAGAGATTGTACTGCATCTATCTATTTAAAAATTGAGAGAAAACAAATAACAGAATAACTTATTGTTATGTAACATCATGCAAGTAAATTAGAATTTGGCACAAAATAATTACTAGAAAAGATGTGAATAAGCATTGTCTGAGGCCTGTCCTGAGCTGCCTTAGCTGGCTCATAAAACACAAATTTAACCATGGAATTGCTTATTTGCTGCATGTTTAGGTAACATTTACACAATAATTGGTCATGAAAATGCCTTTTGCTAATGATTTTTACATCACTTGGTGTAGCTGTGTCTGTATATTACTATGCCTTGTGCTTTAGGACACCCTGGATGTAGACAAGAAATGCTGACAAATCAGATCATTCAACTGTAAAGTTCTCCTTGTGATCCCTGCTTCTCCATTATGGCTTACATTGTCACAGTACCTCTAATTCAAGGTCTCACATTTTTATAGAAGGCAGTAAGAAATATTGCTTAAATTATATAACCCAAGGAAAGCAGGCAAGGAAAATTAGCATGGGATAAAGCAGGATCTAAGGCACACAGACACAACTGGTAATTATTTCTATATAAATAGCAGGCAGGCATGGGTTAAGAAAGACCTCACAAGGTAACTGGGAGGACAGCTACTTAATTGTTGTTAAATGCATCAAAAACTTTTAAAGTAAAGAAATATTTGCAAAAGTCCAACAGCTTTTTTTTTTTTTTCCCTATCCAACCCCTTTCAGGTAAGAGGAGAAAGGAGAATACCATCCAAGTGAAATAGTCCCATCATATCTGTAATACAAAGAGAGAAAAGAGGATTTTTATAGTTTTCCATTTTAAAGCATTTTTATGGATTACAGTCACAGCAGATCTCTTGTTAGCTGTGTTTTGTGCCAAAAGCTTATGTAGTCAGTACTAAATAACTAACACAATATAATTTCTGTGTGTGCTATTAAATGTGAATAAGTGTGCATTGAGGATAACTCAAAACTAAATTTCACCAATGTTAATAAGAGCTTACAGAACAGAAATAGAAACAACACTAGAGAAAGGAATATTTTCCTAGGACAAGAAGGCTTGTAAGGGACAGTGCTGTAAATGCAATATTTTCTTCTTCTCCTTTCATTGATCTGACAAAAGCACTGGATGTGGTAAGTAGCTGTGCTCTTTGCAGCCTCACAGAAAATCCTCGTCTGTTTAAGTCATTTGCAGTGGACTTCATAACTGCGTCATATGAGTACCAAATGAAGCTCAACAGACTGATACTTTCCATAGGATAACTCAAAGAGTCCATCTTATAATTAGTCTTGCTCATGCTGTTCAGTATGGTACTGTGAGGTACATGATTGCTGCAACCTTCAAATGAACATTTGGATTTTTTAAATTCACAAGTGTCACTTATTCTCTCCAAATAGTCTAAAAAATCTAAATAGACAAGCTAAGAATTCTTGATTATAGCCACACATAGGTTATCCATTCCAATTTCCAATTTACAAGTGCTGGAACAGAAATTTATTCTTTTCCAGACAGCTTTTAATTTGGCTGTCAGATGAAAAATTAGGACACAAAAAAGAGTGTCTGTTGACCCTCTAAACTGAACTCCTTGTCTGAAAGCCACTTTTTTTTTTTTTTGGTATTTGCTGAGTAATAATGAATGCCTACCAAGGAATGGACCCAAAAAAAAAAAAAAAGAAGGTATTTCTGATAGGCACTTTCAATAAAAGAGTAGTCTGACATCAGGCTCTCCATCAGGTTTTGAGCTTCATTTGTCACGCAGGATAACTCTTTGGGAGCTGGACAGAAGATAAATCTGTGGAGTTCTGCTATGGAAACAACAGCTTTCCCTCTCTGGAGGACACTGCAATGAATTGATTAGTGGCAATGTTCAGACTTTATGTTCACCAAGGTGTTACTGACTAAAGTCCAGCTGTGAGAGACCAGAGATATTGTCCATTTGAACTAAATGGGGGTGCAGTGAGGTCAAATGAGTCAACAGGAAGCAGAGTCACTGCCAGAGAGGTTTCTGAAGCTGTCAGTGTGCTCCTGACTGCTTCCAACACAGCAAAACACTCTTCAAGATCCCAACCACGTGTAACAGTGCAAGCAGCCTGGCTTTTTGAGGGAGCACACAGGTCTATCCAAACTCTTTGACGGGAAAATCACATAAATCAAAGGATGCACCCAGCAGCAGGAGTGCCTTGGCCCACAGACTGAATGGCAGTGTAGGTTATTTAATGCCTGTGTACTCGCTAACCTTTGATTCACCACTGCCTCAAAATGCTCTCATCTTCAGCTTTGAGAATTTTCCTCTAGTGACATAAAGAATTATGTTACTATATTGTCCCTAATTTTAAATGTGCATCAAATTGTAAATAATAAGCTTCTGACTACTTTAGTCAGAGGTGAACCTATTAAAACCACATGTGCTTACAATCTAACTAGGATTGAAATTCTATTCTCCTTCATGAAGTCTCGACAGAAATTTAAGGATTGGGATGGAAATGTGAAAATTAGTTGTGAAATTACACAAGGTTCTCTGGTAGATGTGTGTGAAGCTTTTTGTGAGAGTTTAGTGACGTGAATTTTTTCCTTTCCTTTTTTCTTCCCTTCAGAACAATACTGAACATGCTTATTTTAATATAGTAATTGACAATGTAAATGATAGACTTAAAAAAAACTTTCTTGCATAGTTTAATCTTAGCACACATTTACATTCACTGTCAGTTTATGTGGGTAGTTGTCTGCAGCAAAGGGGCAGTATGAGGTGATTCACTAGCATTGGTGTTTTGAAGTGTTATAGATAGCCAAATCTGCCAAAATTACTTCTCTCTAAGACCTAGGTCCCATAATTATTACGTTCTATAAGTTCTGAGATAGCACTTTTATACTTTAAACTTTTTTTTCCTGAGTTTACAGCTAAAACCAAATTAAGTTTTGCAGAGCTCTCTCTATCTAATAGAATGAGACTAAAATTCTCCAATTATGTGTTCATTAATATATTGTTTTATGAGCTTGAAAGATGCTCATCATTGTTCAAACATGATAAAAAGTTAGGCTCTCTACCTTCAAGTGCTTACAATCTTTGGACCTTATTCCTCCTGAAGCAGAGTTCTGCAGTTGCCTGTAAAAAGTGCAGGACTCAACTCTAAATCATCCTAAAAAACTTTAAGGCTCTATTAAATAAATGTACTTTTGTTAGGGAGCTGAAGAAAAAGCCACCAGTCTAACTTATTCCATATAACCAAGAGGGTGATTAAATGTTCCAAATATGCAGAAGTCAGATGTCCCATTTCTGCTTTAAATCTTTTCCTTTTATAGGCTGTGGGTTATACTCCCTGCTTTGAAAACCTGTGCTGTTTAGGAACAGGAATTTATTTACAGTTTTAAAAACTTGCAACTAATCTTGGATGAATAGTCTGAATTAACCTTTGGCAGAGAAGTTGTAATTTCTAAGCCAACACATAACTGTATTTTGCATTAGTTTAGGAATATTGGGTACTTTGAGGGGTTAAGAATGAAATATTTTCCATGATTCATATCTCTTTTAGCTTGAAAAGTCAACAACTTGATTCCAGTGTAGCCAAAAGGGGTTTTCAGTCCAAAATGTCTCATTGCTTGCAATTAATTTGGGCTCTTGCAATTAGGGTTTTGTATCCCAATGCATTAATGCGTGAAAGCAGCTGCACAATGAGTAGTGCCACATGTTTGAACTAAAAATAATCTGTGCATGTTGTTGCTGTGCAAACAGTTGTACATTTTGGTCGCTGAAGTGTTATAACAGCAGAGATACACTCGAGATGCAAATTGTACCACTGTGAGGGGACAATTGTGTGTCCCTGCTTGTGCCACTTACCCATGCCCTGTCCCTTTTTTTTGTCTCAGCAAGTATGCTGAATCCTGTTATTTAAATCCATGGAAAAGCACACCAAAACTTTTAGTGTTAAACATACTTAGGCAAATAGAAACAACTTTATTTTCCATGAAATAAGGATTTTGGAGCTTAAACAACTGACAGGGTGCATGGTGGCGGGGGAAAGGCTGTGCTAGTTTGAATTTTGTTTGCAGATGTATCTATGGGAAAGGGTAAAAAAACCCTCTCAGCTGAAAATGGCATGCTTTCCAACTTTCTGAGCTCAATCCTCTTCCATCCTGCTGGTTTTGGCTGGGGTAGAGTTAAATTTCTTCACAGTGTCTAGTACAGGGCTATGTTTTGGATTTGTGCTGAACACAGGGTTGGTAACGTAGAGATGTTTTTTTGTTATTGCTGAGCAGGGCTTAGACAGAGCCAAGGCTTTTCCTGCTTGTTGTACTGCCATGATGGCAAAGACATTGGGGGTGCATCAGAGGTTTGGAGGGGACATAGCCAGGTACACAGGGGGGACAGGGGACATAGACAGGTGGCCCCAACACACCAAAGGGGTATCCTGGACCATGTACACATCATGCTCAGTATGTAAAGTGAAGGGAAGAAGGATGAAAGGGGGGACATTTGGCATTTGTCTTCCCAAGTAACCACTACATGTGGGGGCCCTGCTCTCCTGGAGATGGCTGAACACCTGCCAGCCTGTGGGAAGCAGTGAATTCATCCCTTGTTTTGCTTTGCTGGTGTGCTGCTTTTGCTTTCCCTATGAAATTGTCTGTCTTAACCCACTGGTTCTCTAGCTTTTACCCCTTCAATTCCCTCCCCAGTCCTGCTGGTTGGGGGGTGAGTGAGGGGCTGGCTGGTGCCTGATTGCTGACTGGGGCTCAACTACAACATCCTCTTACAGGTCAGTGCTTTGTGGCACCATTGAAAAGTCGTTGCCTTTCAAGAAACTCTAGAAAATTTATTCTGATCTCCATCCTGTTAACATTCACAAGTGGCTGGCCACTAAAGGGTGACTTCTTTATCAAAACTTAGAGTAACCTTTGGGTCTCAAAAGCACTTGATTCTACTTACAGCCTTGCACCTTAATCTCTCCTCCCCATTCCAAAGTAAATTATACAGAGGAATAGATTACGTCTAAGGTTTTTTTTCTTCTTTTGTTGCAGTTCTGTGGCCCACATCTTACACTATGTGCACTGGTGGGTGTCCATTGCAATACTGCACGAGACCAGAGCCTGGGTCTTCACACGTGCTGGGAACTGTTGGCAAAGGGCACCATGATGAAGGAGATAGCTCCATTAGAAGATAAGAGGACTGCTATCACTGCTTTGTTGGTAATAACTTCTCAGGCATGTTGTCTGTCTTTATTTTCCAAGCTTCAGTACAGAGCAATGTGCTTGACTGCCAAGAGCCATAACTGATCGACTTTGGCTGCTGCCTTTCAGCATGGACCCCTGTCTCCAGTCAAAGAGCTTGGATTATAAATTTCCAGTGGAAATTATTAAACTCCATTTCTGCAAGTAAGTCATGATCTTGCTCTGGGGGATGCAGTTGCAGGTGCAGGTGCTTTGATCACCAAGCAAAACGTGAACAGTCTGTGTGTGCCCTGTCTGAGCACAACAGAATATTGGTGCAAAAACATGCCCAGTTGTAGTACTAGCACATAATTTATAACAGAGGATAATACAATTATGGTTTATAAACTAGGTGCTTTTAACCATTTACCTGTCATTAGATAAATATCTAATGTTTTTAATAGCTCTCTTATGTCTGTTAAGTTAGGTTAATGACAAGATATTATCAAGCTGATAAATGCACTTTCTAGTTTTCTTTCTTCCAAAAATGCAGCATCAATTGAGTATTGACAGTGGAGAAAGAGGGGCTGGGATCCTGCAGCTGAGCACACAAGAAATGCAGCATAGAGACAGAGAAGTGTTTAGTTTCCCATTCAGAAGGAGTCAAGAGAGGAAGTTTTTAAGTCCAGAGTATTAGCTTTAAAGAGACTTTGATTTGTTATTAAAGAAACTGGTTGCTATTGCATCTGCTCCTGAGAGAATGGGAAACAAAAAGGGTTATATTAGGATTGCAACTAAACCTGGTTATTAACTCCTTCTAAAGGGGAAAAAATGAGTATTTGGGCCAGAAATAATGAGGGTATTTGAGTATGTCTCTCTCCAATTTCAGACATGGCCTCTGCTTTTACCTCTGTGTTCATTCGTTCCTTTAATTTTTTTTCCCTTTTTTCCCCTTTTGAAAGTGAGACAAGAGCAATGTGTGCCCATGGAAGAACTTGCATTGTACAAGGGTTTCCACTCAATGTTGGCAGACAAGTAGATGTGGTTCTGGCATTTCATTTGTGCTCATTTGGGTTTGTTTACTGACAGTAAACAAACAAAAAAATAAAAAGCTGTGGGATAGCAAATTTTTTACTTGGACTTTGCCAAGATGTACTTGTGTACTCTCTCTGTGCCAGGATTTCCAGTAACGATGGCATTAAACTGTGTGCTCTTCTCCCTTTGGTCATAAAAACTAAGCTCATTTGTTTTTATTTAAATTGGCTATTTTAGAAATGCTCTTATCAGTTAAACCAGCTTCTCTTTTCTAGAATAATAACACGGTTGTGTGATTAAATCAAAAGTTCATACTGCAAAAATGATCTTGTAATGTAGAGCTAGAGAAAATGAGATATTAATTTCATAATACATTAAAGATTTCTTTGTTTCTCCCTCTCTTTACCATAGTAGTTTGTTTGGACAAATTTTAAGATAGGTTTGGCCCTAGAAATTTCAAGGTTCTGAACTCTGGAATTTTTTTTTTTAAGAGGCTTAAAGACCCTAAATATCCAGCATTCTTTTACCTGAGTTTTGCTCTCAAACTTTAATTTATAGCCCATGAAAAAAGGAACTAAAATATCTGTAAACACAGGAAAAAAAAAATCTTCAAGAATACCTAGAATTGCAGGTTGTGTGCCTTCCAAAAAAATAAGTGGTAGCTTATTAACTCATGAGAATTTCTCAGTTGATTTAGGTAGAAGTTTTGAGAACCAGCTCTAGGCTTCAAAGGCTTCCTTCAAGACCATGTACACCATGGGAGTACTTGGGAGGGTTTCATGACGAAAATGGAATCCAAACATTTACAAATTGTCTGTTCCAAAACAGACACGAAATTGTGTCCAGTTAATAAACTGTAAGCATTATTTTTTCTGCATCTAATCCTTCTCTTCACTTAGGTCTTGGTGTCTTTTTTTCATCAGAATCCACATCCTAGAACCCTCTCTTTGTAGATTGTGGAAAGAATGGAAATCTCTTCTGAATAGAAAAGCCTCCTTGACTAGGCTGCCCATCCAGCATGTCCAGCACACAGGGGAATTTCCTTCTCTGCTTGAAGAGATATAGAATCAGAAGGATGCAAGCTATGTTGGAAACTTGGCTCTCTGCCCCTCTTCCCTTTTTTTTTTTT
>VWZP01009082.1:1289576-1382588 GCA_013396995.1 Dicaeum eximium | reverse complement strand
TTTTTTTTTTTTTTTCAGAAGATGCATCAGCCTGAAGTGTGGGGATAAAAATGCATGGTCCAGTAAATCAGAGGGGGCGATCATCAGAAGGTATGTCAGAGTTTATTAGCTTATTGTTCATCATCTCTCTGGGATAGAGAATAGCCCAAGTGTGTCAGTATTTAATATTAAATAGTAGCTAAAGAAAGAATACATTTAGTGTTGGGAGCAGGAGCAGAGAAGTAGTGCTCCCCACCTTTCCTGGACCACGGCTCATCCCAGTTTCCTTTGCTGACTGTGCCTCAGGCTGTGTGGGTCTAACCTTCACTGCTGCAGACACACTCTGTCTCAACAGCAGAAACAGAATGTCCTCCCTCATCCTCCTTTTTGTGCAGCAATATCCATGGTCTGACCACAGTCAAACTTTCAGGACTTTAGATTCAGTGAGAACTTGTTTGTGAATCCCAAGACCCCTCATATGTGTGATAATCAAGAGAGTTTTCAGCTCAGTCCACGTGTCAATGCTTTTGGCTATGCTCAACCATGGACTATTTTGTCTTCATTTTAGCTTTGCTGGTAGATAAATAAAAGTGGGTGTTTAATCATAGGTGCTTAAACATATGAGCTGCTGTTCTTACATCTCCATTGATTTACTGCCTTGTACTTCAGTGCTTATATGCTACCATTTGATTTGCTCCTTTTTTCCCCCCCCCATATCCTTGGAAAACTCAGCCTGGAGAAAAATTAGATGCATCTGGAAACATTCAAAAAGTCAAAATTCAGACACAAACTTTGAAGAGGAGGGTTAAATACTAAGGCATTTCAGGCTCCAGCATAAAGCAAGTGATACAGGGGCTTCAAAATTTTCACTTTTGGATTCAAATGCCTAAATTCCATTTCATGCCCACATTAGGCACCTAATTCTTGCTTTTTCTAAACAAATAATAAGGATTTTTAAACAACAATTCTTTATAGATACACTTACGTTCCCAGTATTGTAATTCCCTGTAAAATTGAACACAAAAATAAAGACATGTTTAAGAAAGGTAAAATCCCTTTTCAGGAAAGCCTCAAAATGCCAAAACAAAACCTAGACCGCCCCAAGAATCTTAATATCTATAATTTCTGGTGCATGAAGAACTGGACCCACTTACCTACTGGTTCATTTAGACTTTCAGAAAGCTGTAGTGTTCTAATAAAAATACACATACTGCTCATAGTGACTTGCACTAAAATGGTGTTCATGTAGTTCCAACTGCTGTATGAGAGACTTTTCTCTCCCCAAAGAAAATGTGGATACCTAAATCCAGAACAGAGGATGAAGCTTGGCTGCTACAGACTAGCACTTATTCCCCTCAGGGAAAGTATTAGCTAACTTTTACTTTTCGAATATGAGCTGTGGCAAGAAGCAGAGGTGTGAGAAATCACAGGATGACAGTGGAAACCCACAACAGAGGAGACCAAATGATCACAGAGGAGCTCTCAGAAATCTGTGAGTACAGTCTTGCATCCTGTGCTGAACAGGAACACAGGCAGGGTGCTGCAAGCTCCTGGTGAATTAGAACAGTGGTATTTGAACAACAGACTCAAATAATTAGCAATTCTCCTGTGTACTGCACTATTAAAATGTGATCAGGGGTCAGAACTACCTGCACCTATCCCACTTTAGAATTTGGGAGAGAAAAGAATGGAAAACAGCAGATGTAAGGAAAGATTTTAAATGGAGGGTTTAAAATGCATACAGCTATTTAAGGCTTTTTTTAATTGAAAAAGTTTAATAAATGGGGCACTATCTGAACAATCTGTGATTGTGCTGAAGCTCTTACACTTTATTTTAGATGAGTCATGCTATCAAAAAAGGAAGTTAATTTGTCTGAATCACCTAACAATACTGCTTAGAAGTATAAATTTGACTAAAAGTAACAAAATTAGTCTTCTAAGACATGAAGGTCTCCCTAGGGGGAATGGGGCACTGAAGATCAGTCTTGATTTCCCATGGCAGATAACTGTTTGATGACTAGTACAGAAAGCTATTGACAGCCAATAGAAAAAAAAAAATCTATTTTTTTGTTTGTTCAATGAAATTAATTATTTAGAGACAATGGTTTTGCAGTAAATAAATTTGTTTCTATGTAAATGTAAAGAGCAGTCATTGCAGCAGCTCTGCACAGAGCATAATTTGGTTGTTGTTTTTTTTTTTAACTAGGAATCCTAAAGGAATCTAAATATAGATAGGGTGGATCTCAATCAAAGATAGTTTCCCTTCTGTTTGGTGAGTTGACATGCTGCAAACAATTTATGAAAGAAAAAAGGCAGTTTAACTTGAAAATGCAAACTAGTTAGTCCAGTGACAGCTGATTGAAAGAAGGACAAAAAGAAGTGTGGAGCTCCTTTAGTAACAGTAATGCACATTATGGTGGGAAGAACAGAATACTCTTAGGCTGATTAGAAAAAGTACTTTATAATGATACTAGAATATTACCAGGTTGTTTGCTTTAAAATTTGCAAAGATTAGTGCTTTGTACGAAGGTACTAGTGACTTTCTCCTACAACACCTTGTTGCCTGGGCATGACTTTAGTGGACAGAGATTGTGCAATCCCTTCCAGGGGGCTGGAGGCAGGGACTGCTCTTTTCCCTCCTCATGGTCTCAACAAGTCACACTTCTGAACTCCAGACTGACAGGTTCAAATGCTGTGTCACAAGGGTAGCAGGATAAAGGGTCTCTTTGTTCCTTTTTGCATTTGGGAAAGCAAATAAAGAAAATAAATAGTTTTATTAAGAAGGCAAAAAATAAATGACCCTTTCCCACCAAAGCACAGTAACGACAGCGAGTTGAAATGAAAAACAGGAGCTGGAACAAAATTTTTCCCTGCTTGGCCAGTCTTCCCACATGCAAATCCTTTCCCTGAAGAAATTAGCTCGATTTCTCCAGTTTTTACATTCCCAGAGAATCTCTTTTAGAGAGAGGGGACCTGCTCTCTGTGCAGTATAATGTCAGGGCCTAAGGGTACTGGAGCTTATGGTTCAGGGTGCTCTAGTGCTGTAAGATACTGAGGGAGAAAACCCTACATCATCCTTTCCTGTACTTGGGAAACTTATTCCTGGCTTCCTTATCATATCCAGACCCAGTAATGGCCATGGAAGAATAATAATCCCCGTGATTACTGTGCAGTAGAAGCTACACTAACCCTTTCACAAAAACAAAGCATTAGTTTTGAGGCAATCATTCCTCAGGTTTGCTTGTGCTTGAGCAGTATATTTAAGGCAGCTTTTTTCAAATTTATACTACTCCAGCTTTTTATTACTATTATTTATTTAATTTTTATTATGATTTTATTATTTTAAATCTCTGACCAGAAAAGGAAGGGATAATCTTCTTGTCTGCAGAAATTATCTGGATATGAACGGTGGCATATAGACTTAAATATAACAAGTAGGAATGGAACAGAACTTGCCCAGAGGAGATCCTAAGTCTTCTTCCCAGGAAAAAATAATTGTCCTGTGCTTTTATGGCCATATGTATAGTAGATAAGATGATGCTATTTCTGATACTTCCACCAAATAATTTCTTAACAATGACATCTTTTTAAAATAACTTTGAAAATTACCTGCAACTTATTATCATGTTTAAAATTAACATAATTACAATCCATTAGAGAGAATCTGTAGTTGATTTGGTTGGGGATTTTTTTTTTCCCAAACAGAATTATTGCTCTTCCGCTTTTCTATTTCAATAACATGTAATAAAAACAGAAAACAGGAAAGTCAAATTTAACAACACTGCTACAGTTACAAATGACCCAGTTTCATTCCAAGATGCAAAAATATCTGGAAAGTCTATTTTATGTTGAATATGGCTTCTGTCATTCTTAGAAGATGCAGCCATATCTGATAAAAATATTGTACTTAAAATGTAGGTAGGCTTGTTCCAGTTCCACTAGTGGAATCTGCAAAGCTAGGAAAAAGCAAAAAGGACCAAGTTACCATGAAAAATTACTTACTTGACAGAAATTGAGACTTTTGTAGTGTGTCAGGTTTGAGCCATTGGCAGTAACTGGTGTTTCCAAACACAATGTAAATTAATCCTTCTCCAAATTTAGAAATCAGTATAATGCACTTCAGGTGCAGATTTCTTCTGTCTGTTTCCTCCCCAACCTACAAAGAGAAGGGCAGGGGCTTGAATAAGTCTGTAAAGGCAACATTCTATTGGCCAGGACACCTCATGTGCTACCATGCATTGCTCCAGATAAGTGTGCCTCAGAAGTCAACTGACTTTTGGAAAAAGCATCTGTGGTGGAACTGCTACTACACATTTTTAAATTAATTTCTATTTTGCTTAGGAAAACGAAGGTGTCTGAGAAATGCAGTTTTGTTGTCAAAAACTAGAGGAATAATTCTTCATCATAAGTACAGCCTTTCTGTGTATTAAACTTTTAGTAAAATAAGTGGTAATTAAACATTAAAATTCCAAACGCTATCTCACTTAGAAATTTAGGTCTGGCATGAGTTTGGAAGTGACAAGGCAATGTATATCTAGAGAACCAGTACAGACTGTTCCATTTGAGGCTTCACTGCCACCCCCTCTGGCATGGTAGGCTTGGCTGTGTAGGTATTCTTAATATTCTGTTTAGCTGTCCACAGAGAGTACAGAGAAACAGAATTTTTACACATCATTCTCAAGTCCCTTTTAGAAATACAGCGAATCAATTCCTATTATTAATTATAGATACATGACTATACCATGAATATATGTATTATTTCACATTAACTTCATTCTCAATATCATACTGAGCAATGTGAAAATGAAGGGAGGTCATAGTTCATTGAAAGGATAAAACAGGAGCAGTTTCAAGAGGGTAATTATTGTAACTAACAACAATTGCCTTTTTTTTTAATATCCTTGCTGATATTGAAATACAAAGCTGAGGTTATTCAAATGAGAGTAATGGGACTAAATGTAGAGGACACAGACCCTTTAGGGATGGTAGTTAAAATGAAGTACCAAAAGAAATTATCACATAAAGATTTGATTTATAAGTCTTGCTGCAGACTGGTATTTCAGTCCTTCATGTGCTCCATCCTTTCAAACAGTATTTGTGTTGGCACTCCATTGTCCTTTCCCACACGGCCTCACTAGGGTTTTGGGAACTGATGCTATTTGGGAAGACTTTTTTCTTTAAATATCTTCCTCTCTAACAAAGTTTGTAACGTAAGGGAAGGCCAAGCCAAAAAGACTAATATAGTTAGGAAAGAAAGCAGGGTAGCCACAGCCAGTACACATTGGCTATGGTACGTGAGTCACTTCTCCATTTGAGAGATTTTGTGGATTTGAGCAGATCAAGTGGAACAGCCCTCTATTATGGGACTGTGAAAAAAATGTAGAAATCTATTCTGGTGCACCTTTCTCAACACTAGGTGCTTAACTCTCAGAGGGAAAGTATAAACAAGAATTTAAAAAGATGATTTTGACTATACACGTTACACAGACAGGAGAATATTAGGCTAAAGAAAACCCCAACCGCATGAGAATTACTAAATAAATGTTTCTTTCATAAGGAAACATCTTCTATTTATTACTTTGGGCATTAGATCTTTTTTAAATCAAGCTTTTATTCTGTTTGCAAAGGAAAAAATAATAATATGGGAAGGTTTATCCATCAAAAAGCTGCCAATGACATCACTACTACTCTGTCATCCTCAACAAAATTATTTTCATGATGTTCTTTGCAAGCATGGAGAACAAATTTAAGACCATCTGTTACTGTGTAGTACTACACCTGTTTAGTTGTCTTCTGGTGTACAATCTAAAAAATTAAATGTCATCATTGATATTGCAAATGCCACAGCAAAAATAACAAAAATCCGAAATGAAGGTTGTGCTGAAGCTTTAATCTGCAAGTAAAACACAAAGTTTTCTTCTGGAAACCGATTGGGAATGTTTCTTAGCTAGAGACCTCAGACCTTGCAGTAAAACCTCTAGCCATTCAAATAATTCCTGCTCTGGTGACCTGTGAGTTCTTTTGCTGTAATGCTACAGAGTAAATAATAATGGTTTCATTTCTGGGGTGTTGTATAGTTTAAAAAAGCATTTATAGGGAATTAAAAATGAAATAGTAATATTGAACATCTGCTCTATCAAAGCATACCACATAAAATGAGCATCTCAGCCTTGTTATAATCTGTCATAATCTGTAGCTTCCCCTGCCCCAAACATCATTTAACATGGCTGAAAAGAAGTCACTGTTCTTTCCAAATTCTGTCAGAAAGCCACACAATGAGAAAGGGCTGCTCTTTATCACACTGAGAACTTCCTACATTGCATTAGTATGCCCCCTGACAAGGGAAGATCAGGGAACCATGCACATAAGAAAACTATGGGATATACTTAGACTATTTTCCTGAGAAAGTATGTGAAAATAGTAGAAATGTCTATAATCTGTCAGAAATAAATAACATAATAATTTACACATATCCTACATTTACAATCTGTTTTAATACACCTTTTAGCAATGCAACACAAAGTAATGTTTAGATGTGAGATGTAAGAACAAGATTTCATGATAGACATTTTTTGTCTAATATTGTTATTTATATGGATAATGCCTCTGTCATTAGAATACACATCCACAGAGATGTTTCACATGCTAGCAGATAGGTTGGGAGAAATATACCTACTCACTGATACACTTTTTACAAGTGTTAATCACCTCTGTCTTTCATCTTAATAGACAGAAAAATATCTTTCCACTCCGTGAACATATGTCAGATAGGATTATAAATGTTCCATTATTATTCTCATTGTAAAAGATTGCATTAAAAAAATATTAGTTTTTAACAATGTTCCCTTTTTCCTGTTCTTTCCTTGGCCATTTCCTACCTCATTTGTTGGTTTTGGCTACAAATGCAAACCCTGAACTTTTATTTCACCACATATGACAGGACAGGTTTTGGTGACAGAAGCCACCTGAGTGCCCAAAATGAAATTAAAAACTCCATTTGGCATGAAACTGTTAAATCTTTGTTTTAGATCTGGGTAATGCCACAATGCCCAGGGAAGGATGTCAATTTAGTGTCTTCCTTCCCAGTCCTCCTTGTTGGCAGAGAAGAAGATTTGTTGCTAGCAGCCTTAGGGGCTTTCTCTTATAGGGCATCCATGGGTCAGGCAGGTGTGGGCAGGTAAGGAGCAGTGACTGTCGGGGCTGGAAAGGGATTGAAGTGGGGAACACTGAGTGCACTCAGTGCCAGGAACATCAGGCAAGAAAAGTGGAAGCACATCAAACAAAGTATCTCACCCACACAACCAGCTTCTGCTCAGATCCTTATGATTTTGAATTACTGGATTCTTATTCAGTCTTTGAGTTCACTTTTAATTTTCTGAAGGACAGAATTAGTTCCATGGGAAGTCGTTCTTCCGGGAGGCATAGGCTAGAACAGACCAGTTCACTGCTCCTGAGGCACTAAGGAAACACTGCATGCATGTACAAATCCCAAGATCCATCTCCCTCATCACTGAAACAATACTGAAGGGGGAAAAAAGGTGAATACTGAAAAAAAAAGAAAAGAAAAAGAAAAAAGATAATGCAAAGGGTTTAGTCTCTCATGCCACAAATATGACAAAGATGACATTGTTTCCTTGATGTGAAAGGTCTTGAGAGGAATGAAGCTGCATCTACCACATCTTACCTTTAACATTGTGCCCCTTGGTGTAAGCAGAGGAGGCAGAACAAGATTCCTGTTCAACACAGATAAGACTTATTGCCAGATGCATTTTCTAAAACATAGAACGGCAAGTTAGAAAATACCTTTGGATTTTATGCTGATACTGCTGAAATGTTTTGCTAGCTCCAAGTTGAGCTTCACTCCCTTGTGGCTCCACCCAAAAAGAACCTCTAGTTTTGCAAAAGTCTTGATTGTGGTACAACTTCTTTCTTATTAATAATCAGTCAAACACAGAAAATTAAGTAAATCTACTGCATGCTGATTAGACCCTCTGATCTATGCTAGTGCTACAGCCCCTTGCTCTATAGCCACGAAGGGCCTTTACACCATGAATGAAAAATAAATTAACAGAACCCTTTGATATCCTTCCAATAAAGCCTCACCACATTCAAAGTCTCATAAATTCTGTTACTTGAAAAGCAACAGAACATACTGATACTGCTTTCAGTAGAGGAGCTGCTGGAAAGGGCTTTCTTGTTTCAAGAACCTCTGTAGAAGGAGTTATAAAAACAATGGTAAATCTTCCTTTCACATCCATTAAACACCAGAGTACAAACCACTGTTATCTGATTTCAGTCCATGCAATGGTATTGAAGTAAAGATGGTGAAAACAGCAAGGTAGTAGGGAAAAAAAAACCAACCAATAAACTCTCCTGAACAACCTTGAATGTGGAAATGTGCAAGATTTAAGGTTTTACAGAATTATAGAGTCATTAAGGTTGGAGAAGACATCCAAGATTGTCCAGTCCATCCTTTGACAAAGCACCACCATATCAACTAAACCATAGTGCTAAGTGCCACATCCAGTCATTCCTTGGACACTTCCAGGGATGCTGACTCCACCACTTCACTGAAAGGGTGGTTAAGCATTGGTAAAGGCTGTTCAGGGAAGAAATTCTTCCTGAGGTCCAACCTGAATCTCCCCCAGCAGAACTTGAGGCCATTTCCTCTTGTCCTGTCGCTGTCCTGGGAGGAGACTGTCCCTCACCTGGCTACAAGTTCCTTTCTGGCAGTTTTAGGGCGTGGTGAGGTCTCTCCTGAGTCTCCTTTTTAGCAGGCTGATTCTGAATTAAGCATAATATGGGAAGCCATTTAGAATGCTGCTCTCATCTTGCTCCCCACTTTAGGAAGGAATTCTCATCCACTGTTCCCAAGTCCTTTTTCATACACCCAACTGAGAACTTGGTATCCCTCTGCCACTACCTGAGAGCCTGTTGTTACCTCTGGATAGCAAAGTGTATCATGACTTTGTTTTCTACTGTCTTTTATACTCACTGAAAAAACTGCTACATCTTTTGGGGTATGGAAAACACTAAAGCAAAGTGAACTCCACTACTTAAAGTAACATTCTAAAAACAGCAATCAAAGCAACCAAAAAGCTTCACAAACCCAGAAGCGTGTGAATTTCCTTACATAATTTCACTGTTGTCTTTTGACACAGTGAATGCACGAAGCTATTTTAATGACACCTATAATAATAATATGGGAATATTAATATTCCTATAATATGCTTTTTTCAAACCATGACTTTTAGAAGCTTTTATAGTTAAATACATGAGATGAAAAGCAATTCAGAAAATGTCTTTTTTCAGCTTGAAATATCAAACAAACTTCTTGGGAAGTAGATTTACCTTCTGACCAGGACACAAGAGAAATAGATATAACAGAGAATTGATATAAGAGAGAATTGATAGCAGAAGGATCTTCAAGAAGTCATAAATAGAATTTTTTTTTCTCTACATCTTTCACTGCTTTCTTTTGTGGACAGACTCCCAGACTTGGGGGCTTGCAAGTGTCTTACCCCTACTCTTCAGGCAAAGCTTTCATTCACAAAGAAATTGATACCTGACAATATGCATCAGCTTTTGCTAATGAACTCCATAAATCAAAGTTCACTACAAGAATAAGTATCTTTCTAACATTACAGACATTATCTATACTTGATACATTTGTGCTCATCACGAAATGAAGTATAGCACTTCTACCAAGTTTTAGTGTTGGAATAAAAAGAAGTCTATTTCCATAATTTATTTTGTAAAACATTACTAAATAGTAGCCACTTAAATATTTTCATTAGAGAACAGAAAGTTTTCTGAGCTCTAATTATACATTCACTCTGCATAAGTTGGGGACTTAGTATTTAATGATTTCTCATGTGCAGACAAAAAAATATATATATGTATATATATAAATATATATATATCCACATACCACACCTACAGCTCAACAGCAGCACCTCCATGATGTGTTTACAACCTATTGCTCATATAGTTTATACCACTGGAGAGCTAAGACAAGCCCTGAAAAAAGCATTTTTAAAAGAAAATAAAATAATAAATTCAAGATTAAAAAAAAAAAAAAAAAGGCAAGGGAACTTAAGAGGGAACTTAGTCCAGCTTCTCTTACTGCCTGGGGTTACTTAACTTGATTGCAATATTCATGAATGACACAGTAAAAGGGCAGTGGTTCTTAACATGGCAAAGACAAAATAAAACCATTTTAATTTTCTCAGTTCAACCACCACTTGGGACTGCAGTGTACCAGAAACACAGACAGAATCCCAAGTTCCACTTCTGACTCAGAATTTCACCTGATTGATGGCACCCTGTCTGCTAACTTGATGCTTGTCTGAGGCAAAAATCACTTTTCAGGCCTGCCTACTCTTGGTTCACATACCACAAATGTCCCTGTAGACCATATTTTATACAGAGGGCCTTTATGTAGCTTTGTGTAAAGTTCCAAAGACCTGGCTGTAAGATTTTTTTCTTCCCTTCTAAAATTTAATTTGTTCGGGTTAATATTTAAAGTCTACTTTGTTCCAAAGTGTCCGTAAGGATGAATGTTTGATCGCAATGTCTGAAAGCTCTTAAGCATTTCCTTATTTGCACAGCAGACAAAAAAAGAAAAAGGAATAAAATTTCTTTAATGACACTATTCCTCATGATGAGAATATTTTGAAGGGTTGCAGACCAGACATTACTGTAACAGTGGCCTAAGTCAAACCATACACCAAAAGCTTCACAATTTGTAGTTTCCTTTGCTAAGCATAATACCTTGTTCTGTCTGGGGTTCAAAACACTTTCCTAAGATGTTAAGCCACTTCCCACAAACTTCACTCTCAGGAAGTTTGAATTGGCTGCTTTTCCAAAGAGGTTTGAAGGATGCCAGTGTTCTCAGCTTTGTAAACTCAAAATGAACTTGTATTTATGTTTCAGATCAAATGAATGGCTTGAGTTTTACATTTTATTTTTTAATCACTGTGGTCGCACTTTGGAATCCAAATATCCAGTTTTCCTTTTATTTTTTTTTGTCTTTGTAAGCATTTGCACTCATATTTTGCCTAGTCTGTTTGACAGAACCATTAGCTTCAGACTTTACACAGCAAAAATACCCAAACACAGGTACAGTATTTCTAAATTAGAGGCTGAGGGAGAACTCCAAAAGGCTCCATGACAATAAAATAATAATCAAGTGAAACAGATGATACACAGTGATCTCAGTACACCTGAAAAGATCCACTGAAACCAGGTCTCAAATTTATTTTCTTTTTTTAGATTATGCTTAGTAAATTCATAAACCTTAGGCATTTTGATTTATATAATATATTAAGTAGCAGTGATTAGAGCACTATCACTGCTCTTTTACTTAATATATATTTTTCTGAGCTCTGGAGGAAAACAAACCAAGCCAACCAAATAAGAGGAAAAAGAAAAAAAAAAAAACCAAAAACCACCCACTCAGTAGTTACCCCAAGTATTTCAAGCGCAGTATCAGGTCAAAAGCAAATTTTGAGGTACCGCTGCTCATGAATATAACACAAGAGAATTTTTACAAGTAGCCCCCATAAACAGTGACCAAAAATGAAACTAGTAATACAAAAGAAAACATACTTGAAAATTTTTGGCATAAAAGCCTTAGGTTCAAATTGTATCACAGCCTTATGGACTCCAACTCTGTCTGTAGAGTTAAGAGAGGGTTGTCTCAAGACCCAGCCATGGACAGTCTATTCTGAAGGTATGTTGGCTTGTCAGCCAAGAGGCCAATGTCTGCACAGAAATAATGTGAAGCAGTCCCTGTTCCTATTTTCAGCCATGAACTAACTGAAGATGAGGGTATTTAATGTCTCTGAGCACTTCCTGAATTGCATTGCACAGTTTACTCTTCCACAAGAGCAGCGTCCTGAATTTCACCCTCCTTTCAGATCTGCTTTTCTCCTACATGTAAGTGTTCTCACTTTTGGGAAAAAAAAAGCCAGAATGACTCAACTGTCAGGTGTGGATTTAAGAGACTACTACAGGATTTCCATTCAGTCACTAGATAGGATTATTTAAAAGAAAGGGTGGAATACAGAATGGAAAAAGCACAGGGAAGCAATGCTGCTGCCTATTGATTGTCAGCCCATTGCACTTTTGGAGACAGCCTAACAAACCCCTCCTAGTGACTGGAAGGATGTGCAGATAAGCTGAATATACTGATTTTACCTTCCTTCCTCATGTGCACCAGACACCACCCTGACATAGACAGAGCCTGGGTCCTTCTGAAACATACTTGGATTCAGCAAATTAATTACAGTTGATAGCAACAACTGTCAATACCTAGAAATTTGACACAAAGCTTTCCAGAAGCTCAAAGTGTCTCCCAAAGTATTGAAAGAACTGTAGGGGTTAATGTTTTACACACGTTTTCCATGTTTATTCATTTGAAGGATTGGATGTTTGGGTGCTTAAAGGAAAAAAAAGGCTTTAGAAGAAATGAAAAGGAAACCCTAGAAGTCTTCAAAGAAACACAGCTACTACTAAACATAAACCAGCACTATAAAATAGTCACAGCCACATCATTTAAAAATTATTTTTCATGTAACTGAGCTGCACTACAATAAATATTCTGGACAGTAGATGTCCTAATTGTAACTTGGCAAGACCTTTTGGCTACACCAACATATTTAAATAAAGTGTCAGATAGTTATTGAGTAAAATCCACCTTATAAGGCAAAGAAAATACTTCAATTTGAGAGGTGCAATAAGCAGCAAACACATACTACTAGGTTTTGCTTTAGAGAAAAAATAAACATACAAAATGTGAATCTGATAAAAGTTCCACAGCTGTTGGATAACGGTCTTTTGAAAAAACGTTTGTGATGTTTTCCTTGTCTTAATGATATGGACATGTAAAACAATCCCTGAACTGTGTTCATGTGATTTTCCCAGCCAGAAAATTTATCAATAAAACTGGTGAATTTATTCACAAGATAAAAGTAACAAGATCAAAGATAACTTCCATTGCTGATCAGTGTTGGAAAGGCAAGTCCATCACACTATGTTAACACAAAGGTCAGATAAGCCCTTTTTTATCTAAACAATAGGCAAAAGTGCTCTGAGACTCTGAGAGCCCATAAATCTGAGACAATATATAAAAATGGATTCAGACTGTCTCCAGGTACCATCCAGCCAATCAATCCTACTCTCCAGACTCAGGTTTTGTTGGCCAAATAAAAGCAAACAATTTTATTTACTCTACTGTAAGGAAGAAAAAGGTAAAGTGTGAGGAAATTCTACAATTCACAGTATGAAGTATAAATAGCTTTAGGTTTTAGAAAATATAATCCAGGGAACTGAACCTTTCTAGATAACAAATACAAGGGCTCATTTTAGACAAATATGTGCAGAAAGTCTTAAAATAACTGACAGTTTTACTTTGTTGTTTTACTTCACTGTTTTTCCAAGCTATTTTGGAAACTTTTGAAATCTGTCTTTTTTGTGGAGCATAAATTTCAGTTGCAAGAAAAGCTTTCTCTACCATTGCATAGGTTTTTTAATAGCAAGAGAGAAGCTGCAGTGTATTAAGAGTTCTAGCTTATCATTGTCTACATTTATCCAATATATCCAAGAGAATGTAAGTGTATTAAAGATATCACAGAACTAAACAATCACTCAAAGTTTGAGAACTTCTTGCTTCTGGAAAATGCCAGAAATGCCAAAACAGCTTTACACAGGTCAGAAGCAAAAATTCAACTAATTTTTTCTTGATACAGACACTGTAACAAAGAAAGAGTCAGACTTTTTGACAGATGGATTCCAGAAGTACAGGGAAACAAAAGATACTTGAATACAGACCATCAAATTATGTTAGAAAAAAAAACAACCTAATAAAATATATGTCAAAGTTGGTACTAGAGCTCAGACAAAGGTTTGAGGGTCAGGACAGCAGTGAGGGTAAGACATTTCATGTGTTTATCTGCACTGACCATGCAAAGCAGATTCACATCTGAGTAGATACTTCCAGCTATTTATATAACTCCAGCCTAAAGCTCACAGCTAATGCACAGTGGTCAGCACATGTTAAGTGAAAAAGTTTCTGCTCTATACATTGAACCAACTGCACCCCTTCACCCAAACACCTGCAAGAGTTGTTAAATAAAGCAAAGTACACCCTGAAAAAGGAATTGTTCCTAAATCTCAGCAAGGCCACTGGGATCTTTTGTTTTGAATCCAACCTATATTAAACCATTCTAGTGGACCATTATGATGTCCATTTCAAATACCTACAGATTCTAGATGTTAATTCAGAATATAATCCATTATAGAAGAAGATAAAAAAACATGAGCCTTTGGGCTGTACATGCTTTTATTGCCAGGTTATACTCAGGATTTCAAGCTGTTTAGACTTGCCAGCTGAGATAAACAGGATCAGGGGGACTGGGGGTGGTGGGAAAAGCTCTATGATGAGCTTTTCCCTTCCTATCCTCTCTGGTCATGTTTTTGCAGCTAAACAATTCTCTCTTTCAGTAAGTCACATGACAGATGTTAGCTGTTAACCCAATTTAAACTATTTTTCTTTCCTTTCCAGTACATTCCAATCAGCAGCATGAACCACAAAGAGTGCCCAGCAATTGGTGAGTGGCAGATGCCCGAATACCACGTTTTTCATCTCCTTTCAATATCCTTGACTCATGCATCCTGTCTGAGCTAATGTTAGTTTCCTGATTGCAGTGTGTCTGTACCCTTGGACTTTAAACAAGGGCCTGAACCATCCCAGAAAGCTCACTCTTCCTTGCTAGGCTTCAGGTTCACTGTGCTTTTAGTGACTGGCTCTCAAAACTACCTTGTTTTGCCAATTCACATCTGGAATTTCTAGATTTGCATGTATTTAATGCTCCATTTCTTTTTCTCTAATTTCAAAGTAATTCTAGACCATCATATAAAAAAGTACTGTTCAGCTCTGACCTCTAAGTCAGTTATTTGACCTCTAAGAAGAAAATGAGCTGCCACCACCAAGAGTTATACTCACCATACTCACATTATTACATTATCATACTCCTACACTTGCACAAAATGCCCCCAAAACAGATATGAACAAGAAAAAAACCATTCCTTGTTTGTAATATACTTGTACCTTGCTTTGCCCAATACTCTGGAATACTCCAAGTTACTGTCATGTTCTAGATACTGTAGCTGTGATTTCACACTACATAATATTATTTTCAATTTCTGTGAGTTTGAAGGTGAAGTGCAACAATGCCTAGTCCAAGAACCCGAGCTTTGAAAGTAAAAGGATGCCTGTTAAAACAGAAGACAAAATGGGATGGAAAAAAAAAAGACAAGAAAAAAAGGCTTATTTTTAGCTCTGATTCAGGAATATCATCCAGGAACAGAAAGAAAAGAACAGAGATGCCAAGTACCAAATTTTCTTAAGTACCCTAGCATTGATTAAGGTACAAAGAGTTATAGTTCTGTAGCAAACTCATTAATAGCATTAACTAAGGATGGAAAACAGTTGTCTTTTTTCATCCTTTCATGCCACAAAGTTAATACAAAACTTAAATTAGGGTCATTGCCTTTATTTTTACATGCTACAGCAGTGGGCCATATAAACTATATGACAGAGTTGGACAAATGCTAATTTTAAAGTGCTAATTTTTAAGCTACTAATCTCAAACTTCAGCTGCATGTACTTCCATGTACTTTCATTTACCATGAAGTCTTTTTTCTTTACCATCAAGAACTTCTCACTTTTTCCTTAACATTAAAAATATTTTCCCCAGACCTTGTGACAGGGAAATACTCTTACCCCTATTTTATAGAAGGAACCAAGATACAAAGTCCGTACGGAAAGTCTACGGCCCAGCCAAGACTCCAGATTTCCTGAGACTCACTCCAAAAATTTCTCCTCTGCAGCCTTTTGATCTGTTCTTTCTTTCATGAATGACTAATCTATAAAAGATCTCTGTCTAAAGAATAGGCTTTATGAACAAATACACACTTTAGATTATTTACAAAAACTAATCACATTTTAAACAAGGCTACCAATTCCAACTAGGTATTCAACACGGGCAAGCTTATGAAACTATAAGTGCCTAATGTTGTAAACCTGTTCAAAAGTTTCAGTAAATCTGAATTCATGGGGAATGAGTTGTGCTCAAAGAGCTCACAAAAAAAGGCACATAGCCACCTTTATTTTGCAGAAGATCAATGCATGTATGTAATTTGGGCAGTGAGACAACATTCAAGGTCAGAAGCCTACAGAGTTCCAATTCAAATGTATTTACTCAAGTAATAAACTCTATATGTAAGAAATAATTCCCTCAATAATTAGTGGGTAAAGGATGGGGTCTTACCTCAAACTATGACAACAAAGGAAGAAATTATAACAACAGCAGCAGCTGCATAGTTTAGCACTTTGATCAGAAACTGTAAGCAACAGATACAGCTTTGTTTTATCAGTCATGTTTTTAAAATCAAGAATAATGCTTTACCCCAAGGTACTGTCCACCCAAAAGAAACAAACTCAAAAGATGAGGAAAGTGAAGGCAGGAAGTTGCAAAGCATGCTTTGCAAGGTATAAAATCATACCTTACTTCTTACATCTTCATAGACTTCTAGTTGGGAAAGAAAATATCATATTTTCCTTTTTCCCTAGGCTATTTTCTGCTGATTACCCACAGTGTTTATTCTCCCTAGCAAAGAGCTGGGAAGGAATTAGCCACTCTACAACTAGGCAGAGTGGTCGTGCGCAGAGCAGAATTCCACTGAGGAGTTCTGGTTGAACAAGACTCTCTTCTGCACCAAAATAATCCAGTGGCAATGCTAACATTGAGATTATTATTCAAAATAATCTCCTGTTGATGCTATGATGACCATGATAGGTAGCTTTTCCTCATTTCTGTTCTAAAGCACTAGGTGCTCTCCTTTATTTGTGAAAACAAACAAGCACACAACCAACCCAAGCCCAGCTTTAAATAATGTCATCTGTTTCTGATTGCAGTACCTTTATAAAATAATACAAAATTACTGATGACACATTTCAGTTTACAATGATGAAATGTTGAGCAGAGTAAGGTGCTAAGTATAGAATCCTGTAAGGTTGTATACTTAGTAAGATGCTAAGTCACAATCCTGTTCACCCCAAGAAACTCTATAAGTTGGGCAATGCAGAGGAGATTTCTATTGTGATTTTCACATTCTTGTTAAAAAGACAGTGAAAAAACCCAAATGAGCGGGCATTCTGGTTTTTCTCTGATTTAAAATTGTTCAGAAAAGTTTATACTGGAATCCATCTTGTGAATCTTCATTATTCAGATGGCACTTAATTGCTCAGTTTGGAGACAGAAATAATAGCTCATAGCACTCTTGATAGCTGCAAGGAAGCTACCAAAGATGTAAGAGAATGAACTCATTATATTCCTCACAGTATTTTTAAACTTCCCTATTCTTGAACCAAAGCACAGACTGCTCTTGATTATCTGTTCAGCCCATTTACAATGCATACTGTGCAGATTAAGACGAGAAATCTCTTCTTCCCGGCTGTGCAAGCATTGATCACAATAGCAGTCCCTAAGACCCATCATTTTCAGCCTCACTCACAATTTTTTTCCAAGCTATATTTACAGATCTCATAGTCATACACATCAAAAGTTGATTCTTTCCCCTCTGAAAAGAGAACAGCATGGAAGTGGTGTGCAGGCAGGGAAGAAGTCTTCCTAAAATAAGCATTTAAAAAAGAAGGTATCTTAACTGAGAAGTAACTATAAAGTTTATAAAATGTGCTTTAACATCAATGTGTCTGTCTAAATATCTTATTCTATAGGTTTACCATGATAGGTGTAATACCAAAATGGATACAAAACCTAAAGAAGTGAAATATCTTCCCCAGCTTTTGGAGGGTTTTTGTTGGTTTTGTTGTTTTTGTTTTTTTTTTTTTTTGTATGGGTGTGTAGAGTTGGTTTGGTTGGTTCATTTTTGCCTCTACTGACTGTAGGCCTTGAAAACTATTGCTACACTACCTTGACAAATCTTTGCTGAAGTCCTTTTTATGTAGAAGTGTTTTGAAAGGTTTTGTGAGTAAGAACATCACAGTTTTAGCCCTTGGACATATTTGGCAATCCTATTTCTTCAAATTAAAGGTCAATAGTTTCTTCTTGGGAGCTGCTCACAGTCCAGTGCAGAGTTTTTTAGGAAGTGAGTTGCACAGATACTATAGAGATATTTCTCCATATACAATGCCACTTACTAAGAACTCTATTCAAGTATTTTGCTGTTGGCAAGTGCAAAATGACAGAATGTGACAGAAGCGTGACATTTCACACAAGCTGAACTCACAACTGAAAACAGAGCACATCTGAAATTATTCTGAAATAGCCTGAATGTCAGAACTGACCACAGTTATTTGTATTACCACTGTCTTTTTTAAGGTCTATTTTATTTTATATTTTATCAGAGAATGCAAATGTACAAAGATACAGAATGCTCACATTTGTGATATTTAAAGAGATTACAGTCTATATTTCTGTGGGTAGTTACGAAATATTTGTATGTTGCCACACACAGCTGATCTGATTGTTGTTAGTGAGTTGTACTGATAAAGTTGTGGGAGACTGGTGGCAGTAGCCCATGTCAGACTGAGAAAGGGTTACTGGATATGAACTTACATCATACTATATGCAGCAGTAATTTAATCAGGAATAGCCCAAGCAGGCCTGAATATAAGCTACTGTCTTCAACTTAGTCTCAAGAATGTAAAGAATTTAATTGTTAAGATTTATTCCTCGTTCTTGTCCAGAGGGAGCAGGAGCCTTAGCCATCTATTGCTCTGGATTCCAAAATTCCTCTCATATCATATTATTAATAAAACTGTCAGTCATAAGACTGGTCTTTTTTTTAAGATTTCTTTATTTTACTATAGTAAGAAGCTCACAAATACTATTAATTCATCACCTACTCTAGTAAAATGCAACTATATCTGTCTAGGGGAAAAGTGCATTTCAAATCAAGTTATATTCTAAAATGTTGCTTGGAAAAAAAACATGAAGTGGTTTGAGACAGTGAAAGTTTCTACCAGGTGGAAGACTAATCTGTGGTTGGTATCTGATATATATTCTTCACTGTTTATCACCAAATTCACTCAAATCTATACAGAGATCTCCTTTTTTTTCTGTTTTGCATAGACTTATTAAATTTGAAGAAACCTAAATTTATCCTGTTATTGCCATATCCTCTCACCTCAGATATTTTATAACCAATTCACCCATCATTTTATTTTCTTCAAAACAAGATTCATGAACTTTTAATTGAGCTAAATAAAATCAATTGGTATAGACAACAGTACAGAAAACCTGAGACATTTATTAGGGCAAGAAAAACATTATAGAACGCAGTAGTATATATCCTTTTTTAAAAATGTCCAAGTGCCTCAACTAGGTTAAGTCAGCAAGGTATCCAAATTTTAATATAGTAACAAACTTATAGGCAATAATGGACATTTGTTACGTGTGTCCTCCCTCTTATATGGCTGGCACATAGACTAAAAATTGTAGCAGCAGATTTGAATCTAAACAGGACAACATTTGGTCTATTCTCTGTGTTCTGAACTGTCTTGTCTTGCACATCTTCTACCCACAAGGTTTACAAAGCACTCCATCAGAACCTGTCTCATTTTGCAGGGAAAGAGGAGGGTAAGGAAGACATTTAAGAAGTTGTCCTTGTGTGAATTATCTGTATCTCACATGATTTGCTCATGAATTTGGCTTGTGAGACCAAAGCAGCTCCTGCTGCCCCTTCCCCACACAGGAGTGACTGCCTCCTCTCCTTGCTCTCTGTGTGTATATGCAGAGTTTCACAGCTCAAGCCCCAGCTGCTCTTTGTACAAACCCAGCTGAGCTTCATGACTTCGAGGCTTCAGCAACACCCACTGAATAGTCCAAAATCCAGAAGTACATGCAATTATCATTCAACTACCGTGAGGAAGAGACAGAAGATTCAATTCACCAGAATTTATGAGTTTTTCAAGACAGCATGATGAAGCTACGCAGACATCTTGGACTGATTTTCACTGGGGGTGAGTGCAGAACTTCCTTAGAAAGGGGTAGACAAATTCTTGGGATTGGGAATTACTTGCTAGATTGCTCCTATACCTATTCTTTCACGGAAAAGCTTTTTTATTTTTTAAATGGATTAGTACAGAGATCTAAGCACATTTAGAAGCTTACCCCCAACAATCCAAGATTTGTTCTGAGTACTGTTTATCTACTGGGGGCTTTTTATGAGAAGAAATAGCATTATTACATAAGATGAAGAAAGGAAATCTGCCTACCTTAAAAATAGTTTTTAACCCAATAGGTACATGAAAATATTCTGTAAATGTGATTAGGAAACATATGTCCTGACTTGTTATTTATATCAGCTGGGCTTAAGTCACACCTTTTCCTTTCAAGCCTTAAACACAGTGTCAGTGCCAAAATGTTTTTGTTGCTTAAGAAAGAACGAAACCATTTACTCCCTTAATAATACATTGCTACTATCCTGAATAAACTGAATTTTAATTTGAAACCAACTGTGGATGCTATTTTTTTTCAGTCTAGTGCTGACACAAGCAATTAATCCATTCCTGTTCTTTTTTATTTCCATTCTTATCAAAGCTCCCAATATCCTGACTATAGACTTGGAATAATTTGTTATTGAAAGACTGCTTCTTATGCTGTTCCTGTGACTTCTGTGAGAAAGCCACATTAGGAGTTTCTGGGCAAGAACTGACCCTAAAAGCAGTGTCTATTCTAATTCTTAAAGTGGGCTCCACCAGCATTATCAGAATCTGTCTAACAACAAAGTCTAAACAAACCTTCAAGGGAATAATATAATTATACCAAAAATGTCTACAACACTTTCTGTGGAGCAGCCAAATTACTATTCTAGTAAGACATGTCTATAACACTTGCTAAATCTTCTAATTATCATTGTGTTGGGTTTTTTTTTTCTCTTGTGTACTTTTGTAACCATATTTTTTTTATTTCCAGGGGAAACTGTAAAGACATATACATATAAAGTACAGATTATCAGCAAATAATAGAAACCATGAATTCCAATGAAGTAATATCCATTAGAAAGGATTTTGTCCTCTTAGATGAGTCTACACACTGTAACAGAAATCAGAGTATAACACACTTTGGAGCAATGGAGCTTTTATATACAATCTTCTCTTAATGTGTTACCAGCCTGAAATATTCCTTATGACAAATATAATGATTCCTATGCTATTCTTTTTTTATATGCTTTAATTTTGAGCTTTGAACATTAATGTTTCCAGCCAGTCTGCAGTTCCTTGCAGTTTTTTGCTGCACATAACTTGTATCTTTAAAGTCTCAAGCCTCAGCCACAACACATCATCACATCAAAACTCACAAGACTACTGTTGATCCCAGACATCTGGAAACCATAGCTTCAGGATAAAAAAACAAAACACAACAAAACCCAAACAAAATGAAACAAACAAAAAACCACACAAAATACCTCCCCACCAAAACCAACCAGAAATTCCCACTGCTAATTTTATTTGGTCATACATAACATATGTTTAAGTAGTTTTATATATCAGGATTGTGCTGCTAACTTTGCAGTCCATTTCCACTTTTTATGTAGTATGCATAATACTGATTTAAACTGTCTCTCTATTAAGCAAACTAAAAAAACCCAAACAATTTTCTGTCAGAAAAAAGGTGTTTTCTGCAACTAAAACAGGCTTTAACTATTTTACTATTTTCACCAAACTTATAAACAACAGATGAGAAAAGAACTCAGACAGTTCTAGTATTCTTTTTTGGTATTGTTTTGGAGTATGTTATAGTGCTAGACTCTAAGATCAAGATGGCAAGAACACTTTAATTTTCATTGGCAAATGCTATCACTGAGGAGGAAGGACACTGATCATCAGATGAAAGCCTTGCTTGTACTCCTGCAGCATTCTCATTTCATGTCCACACATCACTGGTCAAACATCTGCAGCAGTTTGGATTTGATTAAGTACATTTCTGTGGAGTATTCTGGTATACCATGGAGAGAGGGATGCTTGCAAACAGTCTGGCATGTGCTGGCCCATAAATAACTCTAAAACAGAGTTCCAATAGATATTGTAACCTGATCTGTCCAGAAAATATGCACAAGCAGATATTTCTGTGTTTTGTACTAAATAAACAAGCAGTTGATTAGCTCCTGACACCCCAATGCTTGGTAGAAATACAAGCAGAAGTAGTCTCTGCCACCAAAAAACATATATATAGGTTATCATACTGGGCAAGAGTCAACCTCCAAAACTAGTCAGCTTCCCCTCACTGTATTTATTCAGTAATAACATCAGCCCAATATTTGAGCTGGGAGCCTCTGCTGTGGCAGCAACCATGAATCCTTAAATAAGTCAGGCAAGGTTAATTACCAGTGTGTTCATGTATAAAGAATCTGTGACAAGAAAGATTAAATATAGGTAAAACACCAGGTTATTTGTTTAAGATTTTCAATGCTGTAGAAGTAATTTTGTTTCTCATGATCACAACTATCAGAGCACAGCTCTTTATTTTTTTTAAGAAGCCGATTCACTCAATGTTACTTTATTTGATCAAAAATCAGCATCCACACAGCACATATTTTCCCCTTCATAGGCTATCTATGTTGCTAGGTTGGGCAGTAACTGAACAGCTCTCACATGCAGACCTATAAAACATTACCACAATTTACTGAGCCTGTGAGGATGCTTTTGTTACAGCTTTTGTTTTAAATCCAAGGCTGTTTCTGCCTCCTAGGGCCATGAAGTAAGTCTCTTTAAAAAGAGCTACAGATTTATTCTTCCACTTTGAATAAGTGAAAATGTGTTTTGTTGAAACCTCCTGAGAATAAATGGATTTCCTATAGAATCCCCTTTTGTTTATGGCTTTGATGAAAGCATTTGGCACTTGATGGTTCCCAGGCTATCCCCCAGTTTAAAAAAAAAGAAATCAAGTGTGCTGAGTGTTAAAATGTTTCCAACTAACCTCAAAGCAAGTGTAATATAAAGACTTGCATCAGGTGTCAAATTAGTATGGAAGGTTAATGCTTCCTGTCTTGCCCCTTCAACATATACACTCAGTATACTGTCCCATTTTGTTCTGAAAGCGGAGCTAAGGGCTGAACCTGTTCAGGCAGCCACCTGAAATCCAAACCTTTCCTCTCAGTTTTATCATCTACTACTTCTTCCATTTCAACTTCTTCTCAAAACTATGCAGAAATTGTTGAGATTGCAGGCAGGTGCTAACTCCCCACCAGCCCTTTGACAGAAAGGACTGCAGGTTGAAAGTTATTTGAAGACAATGAACTTCTATTAGATTATTAAACTCCTCATAAGAGATTGCTTTATGTTTTATGTTCTGAACCAACAAAATGGTTCAGAGTAAAATTTCTAACAAAGAGCTATTTACACTATAAATACACAGAGGACACAATAAATTGACACTTTAAAAAGGCTTTGTGTAGGACTTGTTAACAGCAGTCCCAGCTTTTGGTGAGCAAACATTATTTACACTGAAGCAGAACAATATCAAATCTAGTTCAACTTTTGGGACAATAATAATTTTTTATAATAAATAATCATGAATCAGCAAGCTCTTTAACACATAATAACGTCACATGCAAATCTCAGAACTATCTATTCCCATCTGGAATAGTCAGGAATTTTTCTATTAATTATCTTGAGAAAACAAACACTTATAATTCTAATCTAATTCATTGTAATTATAACATTGAACTTAGCTTGCCTCTTGCTTCACTGAACTTTTTATTACTGTTCTTATAGATAGATATGACCCAGTCCTGGCAAAGCTGTCCTAATTAGCAAACATCCACCTGATTGAATCAACTGTCACTGACCAGTCAAAACATCAAAGTTCAAAGTCATTGGTTTTACAGTCATTTGCAAAAGTGGCACAGGTTTATCATCTCTTGTTTGAGGCAAGTTTCTATACTTCAGTTATCCCCTGCTCTATGTCTAAAATAACTTCACCTTTCATGTGCTTTAAGACACAGCAACACAACTGAGCTCAAAATAGCTGCTAAACTTCCAGAAATAAGCAAATTAAGCATAATTTCTAGTTCATGTGATCTTATTTCACTCTCATATCTCCTATGATATGTTTAAACCTCCTGCTCAGAGACCAACTTATATGTAAGAGACATGCAAAAAAATAATCACGGACGCAGTTTTATGGGCCCAGTTGATAATCAAAAGGATTTCATCCTTCCCTTCAGAGTGTTTGGGCTCCCATTGCTCCCTTCTGTGAATCACTTAGTCAGATACAGTGTAGAATAACTATTTCTTCAGCTTAGAAGTACTACCAAATAAAATCAGCTCACAGGAAGGGCCATATCCCAGTCCCAACACAGGCAAGGGATGTGAGTAGCACTTCTTATTTACAGTGCAGTGAAAATGGTCCATATATAATTCTGTAAGATGCAGAAAGAGAAGAAAAGCAAGCCAGCATCCTAAAGGTACAGTGAATAACCCTATGAAGATATCAGGGCAGTGGAATCATGCCTACATTTTCATTTTGAAGCACAACTACAAGGGAAGCACAAGAGTCTGAAAAGAATAGTAGAATTGCTAAGTGATAAACTGAATGCAACAGGGATTTTCAGTATTTGTTTCCACACAAGAAATGACTAACTCAATTGTTTTCATCCTGGCAAGGACAACATTGAAGGGTAATGTGGCAGAGGCTCATAAAACCCCCTGTACTGTGACAAAATGAGGTGAAAAAAAAAATTCACTGCCTGTTTTAAAATAAGGGTTAAAGAAAGATGAGACTAGGGTCACAGTAGTCAAAACAAACTTAAATGAGTCTTCTTCTTACAGTACAATGTATAGTTAAGCTTGATGCCACCAAACTATAACTACTCACATGTATGTTTATTGTTGTGCTTTATTGTTTGCTTGGTTTATATTTGGTGATTTTTGGTGGGTTTTTGGTTGTTTTGGTTGGATTTTTCTATAATAATCTGTGCAAAAAAATGAATTAAATCGAAAACCACTCCCTCTGCTTTGGGTGGTTCCTGAACCATGTATTTACCTGACCTGTAAGAGTATTCAAAGAAATACCACCTCCACCACCACTATGCTCTGCTCTGATGCTTTTCCATTGTAAAATTATTAGGGAGACCTAAGCACAGTTTAGCACAGCTAAAAAATCTTAGCACAGCTCTGAGTGGTCTAAACATCGCTCACTGTTGGCAGAGCTATGCAGAAAAAAGTGCACTTTTAGTGGAGGACATCTCCAAATCTGAAAATCAACAAGCTAAAAATTACTTACTGAAGCAAAGCTCTTATGGAACATTAATTACTTGCGTCATCTTAAAAAAACCCCAACTTATTAATAATGGCTCCTTATTTCTTCTTTGTTTTCTATTACCATTTGCTCTTAATCATCAAAAAAAAAAAAGATGTCTCTTCCTACTGCAACTTGGAATAAGGGGCATACTAGATGTCCCTTATTGAAAATGGAGCATACTAGATGCCTAGATGATATTTCTCACTTTGATGTGCTTGGAATCTATTTTATATCCTGGCAGACCACCCCCTCTCCCACCCTTCCCGCCCATAATTTAATCCAAACTGGGGACAATCCAGAGATTTGCTTCAAAAGCACATCCATGGTTTGAAATGTCCAATGTGATTTAGTGCAGTCCAATGTGCCATCAGCATCAGGACCTTTATAAGACTGTAAATAAAAAAAAAAAAAAAGGAAAAATTTAGAGGGTACAAAACTGGATTTTTTAAAATAATCATTGAACTTTAAATAACAATTGGACTTTTAAATAACAACTTAGATACCCAATAAAACACAGTCACTTCTGTTCTGTTGCCTTGTTTTTATATTTTATGTTCAAACAGTCATGAAGACGAACCAGGAGCAGGCATATTCTGGGGATGTATGAAAATATCTCAGCAAACAAAGTTGGGAACAAGCACTGCCCCTTAGGGAATCCTCTTACCTGTGGCAGTGAAGGAGTGCAAGCAAGTAGCTGCCTCTCACTCACTCGTCCCAATGTCACAGAGGACACAGACAAGCGCAAGCACAAGGTGAACTTTTCAGTTCATCTATCCTTTTATGTTTTGCAGGAAGGTTAATGTTTTAAAGAAAATGGAATAGAAATACTTTTTCTGTACTTTAAACCAGTACTGAGTAATATTTCAATCTGTGTACCTGCTTAACCATGGTCTGAAAGTATCTGTCAGTATAGCTTTAAACAACCTTTAACAAATATTGCTGTCATGAATCAGGCTCATAGCCAGAATATTTTATCTACTGCTGACTAAAATTGGGTATTTCTGAGGAAGGTACAAACTGGATACTTACAGAATACTATGTTCACAAGACAACTTTCCCTGGGCCCCATTAACATTTCAGCACATAAAATCTAATCCATTTCTGTTCTATGCCCCCTTGCCAACTACCTCTGGCACTCTCATACTTGAGTGTGAGCTAAGGCAAAGCTACTGGCTACTTTCTGGATTGTGTTTCCAGTCTCTAAGGAAAGACTACAGGGAAAACACTGCAAGAAATGCTTGCAAATAACTTAGTTTGTTGCACTAGCAGCACATCTGCTTGGGGAGAACAAGCCATCAGACCAAATTAGTCTTTTTTGGCATCCCTTCTCTTCTGCCTCCTTTTTGCTGTTGCTTTTTCCCACCTAAGGAGAGTGCTGTATCAGCCCAACTTGAAAAATTAAATCCCATTATATCTTCTTGCCCTTCATGCTGTTCCCGTCTCCTCTTTCTCCATTTGGTTCTGGATATCAACATGACAAAGCAGCAGCTGCATACATTAGCTGAAAACATTTCAGTTGTAATTGATCTGAGACATAATAACTATCCTAATGTTCTCATTTGCAGGGCTCTCATCAGAGCTGCAGACAGAAAAAGATTTTTACAGTTTTACAGATGAATTCCCTTCAATCTTGGTGTCACTTTCCAAGGGGCTTCTGAGAAATCAGTCTGTACATTCACTGAGGTGAGTCCTAGTACACAGCAGTAGTCCTATGGGAAGCAGAATCATCAAAACAAAGACAGGAGAAAAATGAACACAGGTATACCTTATGGCAGGAATTCTCCTTTCCAATACAAAGACACAGACAAAGCATGATAACCACAAGTTTTAACAGTCCTAAAATGTAAATTGCTGTTCATAATCAACCTCCTGCTCACTGATATAAGGCTTTCCAGGCAGTTCTTAGGTTTTGATTGTCATCCTGGGCCTACTGCATGTGTAAGACATATTAAAGCAATTTTGCCCTAAAATTACTCCAGTGACTTTAATACATTCTTTATTTTGTGACATTTATCATTAAACACAGGTACTGCTCATCCTGTGTGGGCACTTACCCTCTTATAATATTATAGCTACAGGCTAATTACCAGCCTACTTCTGTATCACTCAAGTCTGCAGTCATTACACACAGTTGTCACGGCAGAACAAGTTCAAGACATTAAGTGATGTTATTATTCACGTTCACTTCTACCAGAATACAGAGTCCAGCCAACAGAAGTGCCTGCATTTTTGTGAAATTACAGAGAGTAAGTAGAAAAATCTTCCCTCATGCTCAGGAGTGGCAGCAAAGCCCCTATTTTCTCTATTTTGGAGGACTCTCATGTCTCCCTCTGACTGTGCACATCACAATCCTACCTGAAGGCACTGACAGGATGGCCAGGGACAGCCCTGCTGATGAAGACATTCCCTTCAGCAACACTGAATCAGTTCCACTGTCAAAGAAAATGGACCAGGTTCCCTCTCAGAAAACCTACACCAGTGCCTAGGCCTCCTTGTCCAGACATGAAAGAGAAGTGCCACAGCTGGTTAAATAATTCTGCTCAGAAGATTAAGTACGCAAGGCAGGCTGTCATGCTTCCCGTTGTCCTGATAGCCATGCACTTTACAAAAGATGCCAAGTGCTATTGCAAACACAGTTTGTACTTCCATGACAGTAAGTGCTTCTCTGTGCCTTTTCATTGCCACAGACCAGTGCTTTTGATCCATCAGCAGTTCTCAGGGTACATTCCCAAGGGAAATTCTTTGAAATGTACCTTCATTTTGATCACTGACCTCAAGCTGGTCCGCACCGCCAGCACTAGCGCAAAGAGCTGCAGTTGCTTTGTGCAGAACTTTATCTGATTACCAGATTTCAAAGAAGCTAAACCCAGGCTAATCCACCACATAAGAGTCAAACTATTTTTAATGCACGTTTTCTCTTTTAAACCTAACAAACGATCTAAAATTCAGACCACAGTTTAGCACGGCTTTTTTTCTGTCCCAGAGCCAGTCTGCTACACTTTACCACAGAAGATTATGCTGTATTAAGAATATTATTCTAGAGATAATAGAGCATTAGAAATACTTAGGGTGATCAAACATATATACAGATCCAAGAAATAAACCCCCAAAAACACATACAGAAAATGAAAATGTAACAGCTTAATCTATTCATAAACAATTAGCTGTTATTACTTTATTCTGATACTAGTAATATATCTTGCAAAGACATCAGGGTTTTATATTTTGCTCAAATTAATGACTAACAAAGACTTCATGTAAAGACTAATTCATTTGTCTACTACATTTGACAGAAGAGTTGCTTCATAGTAAGTTCTGTGATTTTTTTTACACATAACATCTGCAACACTTAAAAAAGAAAATGCTTATGATATACTGAGAGCCCCAGCTGTTGTGGGAATGAAGAAATCCTAATGATATCAGAAAGCAGGAATTACGTTTCATTCATCCTTTTTGCCATGGTGAAAAGTCAGTCAACACAATCCAGATGTTTGTTCTGGGTGTTAGAGAATGTCTATGCAGTAATTATTGTGTGAGACACGACCTTTTTCTTTATAGTGCTGAAATAATTGATTTAACCCAGAAGTAAAGAATTCAGAAATACAGCAGCCTTCTTCCATTATTTTTCATAGTAGAGGACACGGTTTAAGTTTTTTTTCATATTTTGATACTTAACGTGAAAGCTCATGAAATTTTCCAGTGGCCAAAAAGATCAAAAGGATAATTATATAAGTAAAAAATGAAGTATTAGAATGGCAAGTTACGTTTCCTAAAAAGTTGAATGAAATTCTGGGTTTTGGTAATATATGCCATTTGTCACTAAAGCTACAACAATTTTTTCATAATTCTTTTCAGTTCTATGTGAGAATCTTTCCAATTTTTTTAATGGGGAGAAAAACTGAAGTTTGGAGTGCAAAGCATATTGCAACTAACCAAATTTTTTTTGTTTTGTTTTAAGCCCTATGCACTTACTTGCATCAAACTCACTATATCTGAGCTCATAAATTTCCCAATTCCAGCCCCACAAATGTTTGTGAATATGGAAGAATAGAGCACCAAGGGAGAACAGAGTTCTGTCACCACAGATCCAACACAAGACCTCTGAGGTGATGAGCTATGAAAGCACACTGCTCCTCTAGACCAGCTTAGGCTTTTGTAAATACACCAGTCAGAAATTTAAACCAGCCATCAGTGACATTTAGGCTGACAGATGTAACACCACTACTCTAAGAAGCATCAGATGAAGTGACAACTATTCCTGTGCACCAGAAAAGAGAGGAACAGTGCTTGCACACAAGTTTCCATCATTTTAGTAGACTGACAGAGTGTATCTTTATACCACATCCCCTTTCTTAGTGTTTTACCATACCAGCTGTGAGGAAAAAAAGAATTTAAAAAAATCTGGTAACACTTTCTATTGATTTACCCAGCTAATGAACAATGCCTCTGTGACACAGACAACCATCACATTGCACAGCCCATGCAAAGTCAACAACAGCATAAAAACAATTTACTTGAAAAATTATTGGAGCTCTTGAGGCAGGAGAAAACACAGTATTGCAACAGCCCTGCTTCCTCTTGAACAGGCTTAGGATAAAATGGAACTTATTCAACTGCAGGAGCCAGACAAATCTATTATGAGAAGCACCCAAGGAATCATCTGGCCTTGCCTCTTTTTTGCTTTAATCTCCTTGCTGTTACCTTAACATCATGGGCATAAATTAAAAGCCTTTTTATTATTATTTATTTAAATGAAAGTGGCAATGATAACTACAAAACTACCCCATCCCCCCATAGTGGAAAATTGACTGTGATGTTTATAAAGTCTTCTCAACTCATAGCGTAGTGACAATACAGTGCAAATTAATTAACACAACCCACCAGGCTGATGCCAATCTTATGTGCAACACCTGAATTCAAAGACTACACCAGTGGGAAAAAATGTGAGCCATAAAATGAAGAAATTTACCACTGCAGTTAACTGAGTATTTATGGACAAATACTATTTGCTCCTGGTGCACCTGTATTATGCACCAATAGCAATTAGTTAGAAATGCTGGTCTTTGGATGCTACTTAAGTGAACATGTTTGCGTTGTTTATTTTGTAATGCAAAATTTATTGCCAAATGCTTCAGATCCAAAAAAGCTGCAATGGTGTTTTCTCACATCCAACTTACAGTACTGGAATTTATCACATTTCTGCAAAGCCAGACACACACCTGGATAGCTCTGGAGAGAGGTAGCAGACATAGTACAAAACTTAAAAGCCACTCGAACAAGTCCTGCTGAAACTTCCTGAGGTGATCAGGAAACTACAAACTACAGTGAAGCTTTAATCTCTATCACCCACCACATTCATGTATTAGCAGTGAAAGGAGCTCTCCTAGGAAAACAACCTCTGATCTCTTCTTTGGTACCAAAAATCTGTAACACCACACTGAAGTTTGATTGGGGACTGGGTAGGAGTGAACCAAAAATACTGACACCACATTCAGGAAGCTGGCAGGAGGTTCACAGCTCAGCTAAGATGCAGAACATTTCAGGAAAATAGCTAAAACATGGATGAAATTCAAGCAATAAATTTCATTAAGAAGTTGGAACAACAATTTCCTTTGTAAAAAAAGTTCTTGAACAAAACACATTAGAGTTAAATACTATTTATTTTTGAGGAGTTCAAGAAAATGTTGAACTGTTCCTTGATTAATGATTTCTTTAGAGCTTCTTAGATGAGGAAAACTTTGGGTTAAATTTCTTGTTATTTACATAAAAAAAAAAAAAATTAAATCCAGTCTGTAACAGCCTGTGCATATGTATAAATAGAGAATGAAGGGAAAAAAACCAAAAACAATGCAAACAAAATCTAATACATAAAATGACTTAAATTACTAAATTGCCCAGATTATTCTAGCCATTTCTAATTTTTTAATGGAGAATGGAAACAATGAGAACATGTCAGTTGGCTAGAAGAGTGAAATTTCTAAAAAAATTATTTATGTAAATACTCTACTTGCAGTTGTAACAGCTAACATATCAAGACAAACTCAGTCTTGATAAAATACCAATTATTTATTTATTTATTTACCTAAGTGTTAAAGTAGCAGTGAAGGACCCTGGGTGGCTACAATTGTGTCAATAAATGTACCTGTCCAGTTTTGAAATAATCTCTCTTTACAGACAATAGAAAGAAATATTTCTGGGTAATAACTAATTTTTTGCCATCTTAAACAGGTTGGAAAAATCACACCCTAAAGTTTTCTCTTTCTTTTCAAAGATTTTTGCAAGAACTTGGTTAGAGTTTAAGGGGCAGGCACCTACATCAGGAAACTCCTATGCCCTGTTTCTGACAAAGCCTCTAGGGTTGGAGTCACCCCAGCTCTTAGGTGCAAGGTTCAAACCATTATCATTTGGGGATTTTTTTTCTTCCCAATATACATACAAGCCCTTTCAGCACCACTACAAACACCTTGTATCCTGTTTCTCTCACCAGAAGTGGAAAAAAATAAAAAGCTCAAAAAGTAGAGCATGACAAGTTTGTTCAGAGCATTTTAGAACAGAACAAAAACTTCCCAGAAAATATTGCTTCCTCCCTGTTAAAAGATCCATAGTAACCTTCAATTATTCTGTCACAATAGTTATCTGGAAGTTTAGAGAACTGTACGTGTTGCAAAATGGATATTCTGTTTCAGCACATAAAACCATCTCTGGAATGAAAGAGGTTGGGCATCTACTTATGTTAATGAAATTCCCCAAACGAATATTCACACGAGTGAAGTCTTCATACATGTTTAGCTTTGCAGGAGCCTGGGGAAAAAGAGAAGCGTGTTTTGTGCCAAACTGAAGACATCACATTGTGTTTCTGTGGAAATACAGGGCCTACATATCTTGGCAGGGAGAGAAGTCAAGAAAAGAAAATAAGTGACATTTAGGCTCAATGTGCAGCAAATCCCATTTTCACTTCAATGGAACTGAAATTCATCGGGACCATTATTCTTGTGTCTCATATTCTTGAGGCTACCAACAGACAAACTACATTTTCCTTGTTTAGTTTAATTATCCAGCACCTCTTATAGACCAGCAGGCACACGAGAAAGTCAGGGAAACTACATGGTCACAGTGAGCTGAGTCTTTGTGAGTCCAGAGCTGTTATTATGTTCAGCATATCTGTGAAGGTCATGTACCACAGCCTGACAGTTTGGACCATGGAAACCACCATCCTAGCCCTTCATTATAAACACCACAGTTATCAAATATAGCCAGCACTGAAGTTCACAACAAACCACAAAATGATAGTTTCTGCAAAAGTCATAGTCTCACACCTGGTTTTGATCAAAATATTTGCATGGATTTTTGGCTATTTGAAGCCATGTACTGGAGATGATACACAGCTCCCAATCCTGGAACAGGGGACCACAGAAGCAGCAGCCCTGCCAGCACTGCACTCCCCAACTACTTTCCCACACTCCTAGCTTTGTGTTGATACACAGGATATTTTCCTCCCCTCATTCACATAGGTAAAGACAAGGAATTCTGCATTTAAAAGTCCAAGGAATACTGGGTCATGATAACGAGTCAACTGTCAAGGATAGTATCATGCAGGTTACTATTAAAAATCAAGCATTCCATTAACAAAGGAAAAGAAAGGAATACTAAACCATAAGAAAGTGAAATAAGCTGGGCTCAAAGAAGTTGACTCACTAAAATCTAGACATGTTTACTACAAATATATTTTACCATTGCTTTTGTGCCTTTATGTTTTTGCCGTGCACAGACAGATCCTTCAGGGAGATTCATTCAAAAAAGGTATATCTTAGTTCTTACAAAATGTGGTTGGAACACAGATGGCACCAGGGGTGGTGTAAGGAAAAGAGGACAAGGAGAAAGGAGGGAAGCAAAACTCTGAACTATCAGTAAGTTAGGAGAAGTCTCTACTGCCAGCATCTCTTGGGTCAAACAGCAAAGGGTTCTTCAGTTGCTGACACAGAAGAAGCCTGAGGCCAAGGTGATAGAAATGTCAAGGTTACCCCAGGCCTGTAAGCACTTTCTCATGGCTGTTGACTAATTTCAGGACATTGGCAACCTCTGTCCTGCCGAGACACTGCTTCTTTTCCCACCTAATGACATGGTTGGTCTAGAACTTCATGGGTGACCACAGGTCTTGTTGTGACTTAGTCACACAGAAAAATAATCTGCATTTTCACCTATGTCAACCCACTGTTTGTATGTTCAGTGGGCAGTGCCAAATGCTTACATTCAGGAGAGGACAGCATTAGACACATGAGCTGACCTCAACACCATTTTAAAAGTTAGAAGCTCAGTAGCGTTTTCTCTCGTATGCATTTTGACACTTCCTAATTAAAGGACGGTAAAAATAAGTAAAAAGAAATTGAAACCACCTCTTTCAAACTGTGTGCTATTTCACTGTTGCAAAAGCTTTTGAAGTTTGCTTGCCAATGACATACATCACAGACTCCTGCAAGAGTTTCTAAAACAAGACAATGAATTTCTCTTTTCCAAGACTAATAAAAATTATAACAGTGTCACATAGGATTGCAGATGACTATAGAGCATGAAGGTGGAGGGCAAATCATACCCCACCACATCACTCTGCTGTTTCAAGGGGTTAAGCTTTTTTTTTCAACCCCTTTAATAGGAAAAGCAATAGAAGTCAAATATAAAAACATCTCTATACAAGAGGGGATGATGCTTGCTTAGGAAGCAGATTGAACAAGCTTAGTTCTTATATTCTTCTCAATAAATATCCATATATGTACCTACTCTGCAGCTGATGTTAAAACCAGGAAAAAAAAATCCATAGTTCTGAACCTGGGGATAACATACCAGACAATCACAATCTTACAGGTTGGTTGAAGTGGTAGTAAGAAGTACTAACTCAGCAAAACTCAATGCCCTTTCCATTTACTTAGAAATAGGTATTATCTTTATTTCCCACCATTAAAAATCCCCACAAATGCCTTAAGAATTGACTCTTTGTAATTTGATTAAATCTGAAGTGTTTTCTTTAAATGTTTAAAAATAAATCTTCCTCCCAGTTTTGATATTAAACAATCACAACATTTTCTTCAATTAAAACCAGTTTTTACCAATTTGTCTAATTTAAATAGAATTGAAGTAATGCTTGTAAATAGTTTTTCTTGGCATCCTTGTCATATGGCTATGGTGCTCAAAATGTAATGCCATTTTGCAACTTGAAAAGAGAGGAATTTATTTTGCCTAATACCGGAGTCAGTAGATAAATCTGAAGACAATGTTTGAAATGACTAAACTTGAACAAGAAACCATTTGCAGTTTCAACTGTGATTTATTGCTTATTCTGAAATACTGTCAGACAAATCATTCCAAGTACCTGATGCTGTACATAACATGGCACATCAAATCTTTGGAGGTAGAAATTCTGTGTAGAACAGGAGTAGCTTAAAAATATTCATGCGTTTAACAGGCTCCAAACCATTATGCTTGTTCCTATGCTTAACCAGTAATTCACACAAAAAATCCCTATTGAGCAGTAAAAGGCTCCTGGCAATAGTAAAGGAGCAAAGGTTTGCAGAAACACTGTTTTACTCACCCACTTATTTGCATTTACCACATTTTAGAAAGCCACAGTTAGTGGTACCAGTTTAGAAGCAGCATAAAGATATTCAGACAACTTGACCACACCAGTCTCTATGTTTCATACTCAGAAATCTCATTTGGCTCCTACCTGCCTCTGTGATATCTATATTTCTTGAAGGGGTTAAAGAGGTGGCTGAAATTCTTTCTGCACAAAGGGAAAGATCTTCTGGGCTTGCCCGTAACTGCCCAAACCTTGGCAAAGCTAAACGAAGAGCACAGACCCAAGCCCTGCCAAGAAGTATGAAGGTGATCCCCTTCCTTGCCAGGTTTTCTCAGCCTATGTTTGTTCTTTTTTCCCTTATCATTCTCTTTTGCATTCTTCAAAAAAACCCCCCACCAATTCTCCACCTAAATCCCATGTATCTGGAGAGAACAGAGGGGCATTCTCTACACCAGAAGCACCTTCACTGGAACACCCAGCCAAGGAACAAAGCATGGCTTTAAATTCCCATCTCTGCTGAAGGTGATAGAACAGGGAAAGTAAACTCTATGGGTTTACAGGGGTCTCTGGCATCTCTCTCCACAGAAGTAGCTCTTGTGTGGAAAAAGTCCTTCATTGAAAGTGAAAAAGAAAGACACTGTAAGTAATTTTATACTCAATGACTCAATGTCAGCAAATTGGGTCCACAGAGAGCAAATGTACTGGCACAACCTAAGAATTAGAACATTCACCCAGGATAGGAATAGCTGGCCAGCCACACTTCGTATTTTATATTACATATGCCATTATTTAAATGGCTAATTGAACAATTCCACAAGCAAAACTGAGTGCTTTATCACAGAATACATTTCCATGGTTTAAAGCATTCCCCACTGCAGACAGTTAAGTAGGGTCAAACCCTGCCATTAAAGAAGGAATTTCAGCCTTAGCTTTCCAGAACCTGATAAAATATTTCAGCTTCTTCCTAGATTTTTAGTTTCTTTTTAAAGGGATATTATCCAAACAGTGTTTTCTTTCTGAGAAGCTTATTAAGGGTACAAGCTGCTGATGGATATACTGCAGTCACATTTTGTGGGAACAATTAGTTTGTTCTTTTAAAACACCCATCTGTGGTTCTTGTCTTGGGAACAAAACTGAATTTAAAGACAGCTTAGTATCCCACTAAGTATCTGATTGGCTGTACTTGCCAGATTATCACATTCACTGACATTGGATTTATTAAATTTGCTGAAATGAAATGAAGGAGATAGGAAAAGGAGTGCCAGAAAACAGTACCTATCTGTGTCTTACAGTGCTTCTTCCTTAAGGGCAACCGGAGGTTGCTGCAGTTTCAAAATTGCCATTTCAAAACCTTCTGGATCCCAGCCACAGAACATTCTTTTCAAAATTGCCACAGACACAGATCACTCAGATATGGGGGACACAGAGACAAAGCAAAAAGCCAGATACAGAACCACGCACAAGCAGCTGCCGACTTTTGATGCAGGGCATACATGGATTTGCCTATAGGCCTAAATAATATTCCTTGCCTCTCATCCCCCATTAGAAATAAAAAAAACTACAAAAACATTGAATCACCTCTTAACTTTCTCAAAAACTACTTTTAAATACTTTAAAACCTCTGTATTCTACTGCTGTTTTTTTCCCTAGCCTTCTCAAAATGCAGATTTTCTTAACAAAAAGTGTACTCTTACTTTTTGTGATGATGAAGATCCCAGGTCAGCAACTTCTTTCTTCAAAACAAGAATCCCTCACTGCCACAGGAATGCAAAGGAGTACAGGAATGCAAACTTCTCCGTGGTGCATCTGCTGAAGGTCTTTGTGCTGGTGCAAGGAGAGGAAAATGCAATGCTGAGGGCTTTGCAGGAGCAGGAAGCACAACAGGTGTTTGCAATTTCTATCAGCTGAAGAGTAGCAGCAAAATGTAATTGCTCCCAATAGCTAAATAACAGTTCTAGGAACAATTTTGTTTAAAAATCAACAACAAAAAAGAGCATATATGGCCTCCTAAGCTGAGATTTTGTCAGTAATTGCAGTGACTCCCTGTGTGTGTGTGGTGGATTGCTGGAAGCTGGTAGCCAATGCCCAGAATTTGGAGAAGATGAAGATGTTTTACAAGAATCCCCCAGACAAAGTCAGCCCAGCCCTGCATAGTAATGAGCTGCAGGGCCCTAAAAAACACCTGGGGGGAGTGCACAGGTGTTGCAAATTTGAGTTTAGGTGCAAAAAAAGAGGATTTTTTAACATTTTGATAAATGTAACATCTTAAATTCTTCTAAGATCTCCTCTGGATTGGACCACAATTAGAGAACTTGATGTCACTTTATTTGTTTTTCAGTTGATAAAGGGGAAATATGAACTGCAGAAAATAAATATACAAACATACTTACCTGTCACAGATGTGACAGGAAATATCCATGATGCTTTTTTGCTACACAGAAAATGAAATTATTTGCACAATACTTACAATGATTTTTTTTAATCTTGAAAATCCTGATAATGTAACAAGCAATTCTTAAAATTAGGTTTGTGAAAGGTGGAATTCTGTTTCACAAGCAAATTATTGACAGAAATACAAATATTTCATATAATGCTGTTACATTCCATTTTGTAAACTTTTAGCAAACAGCATTACTATATCTGTCCTCCAGTTTCAGATAATTTATGTGTGGTCACTAAGTATGCCTGTTTTGAAGAGTCCAATGAAATCTTGAGCCATTCACATATTAGAAAATGCCAGACTGCCAACTTTTAGGAAATTAATATATCTATGGCTTAGTATTGCAGCACCTTAAATAGTGATGAGTTTCAGATCCATCAAGTTTTATGTCATTTATTAACTAGCAATTGTAAAGCAAATAGGTGACTTTTCAGCTTAGAAGTTGTGGAATTCATAACTGTTAGTTTTGCAAGTGCTTAGAAGTGAAGAAGATGCATATCTTTGTGGCAAATTTTTGACATTGATTGATGGCTCAATTTTCCATTTGAAAAATATAGTTGTTGAAATATAGTTAAGATTATACTATTCTGCATCTTCACATTTTTGTAAATTAATCTGCTTTGTTACTCTTATAAAAACTAAGCTTACACAATTTTGCGAACTTATACATCTGATACAGGAAAAATTCTACTTCATCACAATGAAAGAGTAAAACAAAACAGTAAAGCTGTTTTTCAATAAGAATTAAAAAATTAGTTTGTATAAACATTGGTTGTTCTAACTTTTTAAAGTATTGATGAAAGAAGCAAAATTATTGTATAGTGTAAGTGTATTTCATATTGTTACTGTATGTTGACAAAAAGAACAAGAGATGAATTTGGTTGATTTTTTTTCTTACAATCATTTCCGTGATTTTAAGAACATGAGTAGTTTTTAACTTTTACTTTAGATTTTAAAGGGTTTTTAAAAATTTATTTATTTAATTTTACTCTGCTGATGAATTTGTTTAGCACAAGTAGGCAGCAGGATTTAGTTTTGGTCACAGGATCTTGACCTTTTCTCACCTCTTATTCAATAAGCCAACCTGGACATATAGTAAACCATGTGCTGAACACAATTGTGCATTTTTGAAATCCTTCTTTTATAAACTAGTGGAGTAAACCCAGCCAGTAGCATAATTATTTTCAAAGATGATGGGGGAAAATCTGAGGTCATTGAATCAGTGGAAATTTCTTTGCCTTTTTAATAGGCCAGGATCCAAATTCAAAAAGACAATGCAGAATCCTGCAGAACCAAACAGAAGATCTGAGTAGCCTGGCAGTAAAGCATGGCAATGGCAGTGTCAAGATTTATCAAGCAGAAAACTGAGATCAATATCTGATCCAGCTCAGGGAGTGCTATTTTTGAGGAAAAAAATATTTTTAAAATCTCTGTCGCCATTATAGCTCTCTGTGAGCCATTGAATTAGAAATTGGTCTTATTGGTTGGGATTGTGATATGTGTCCCTCTCTGCATAGGAAGTGGGTCAACTCAAAAAAGTGGCCTTTGCATTCTCTGCTGCAAGAACAAGATATTAGTATTATTTTGAGGTTGCATATTTTGCTGTTCAGTAAAAAATGAAGGCAAGTTTATTTTTAAAGCAGTCTTAAACTCACACCACTACTTCTTAGAGGAATAATCACAGTTTGCTGAAAAAACAGCACAAACAAATCAAGTCTCTTTTTAGCTTTGTAACTTTTCATTTTTAAATTTGTGTGATGGTCTATTTCAATCGTCAAAGCATTTGGAAGTCAAGTAGAAAGTTTATTTTCAGTTGCCCTTGATGATAAAGCATTTGTCTGGGTTTTTTTTTTTTTTAATGGCATACTGAGAGAGAAAACTTGTATTTCTGAAACACACAGAGAAAATACACAGCATCCTTCCCTCTGAAAATGCTTAACTGGTTTTCTGACAAATCAAAAATACTATTCATTGAAATAAAAGTTCACCAGATGTCCTGTACAAGCCAGAAAAAAAAGCATGAAGCAGCAGAAAAATATAAACTACAGTTTATGTGTTGATTCAAGAAAAAAAATTGAGAAGGTTAAAAATAGAATCCCATTTACATGTAAAAGAGTGGAACTCCAGAGACAGTGACTGGCAGTAGATGGAACTGTTCCAGAGAGTACAATTGCTGGTGAAGTAAATTCAGACTATTTTGAGTGACAAACAAATCCTGCAGGTTAGGGTAGCATGGATGGAAATGTGGCCTGACATGGTGGCGAGGGATGCAGCGTGACACGCACACTCTTACACATTCGCTGTCAGAAATATCCATGGGGACCACGAGGACCACTCTTGCTGGCTCCAGTCTCAGCACACACAGGGCATTGCTTGTGCAAAGGCAGGGACAGAGTGCGAGGAGACACCTCTGCCTGGGATCATGGTACAGCCTAAAGCACCAAGCTCAGTCCCCCTTACCCAGCCACACATTTTCTGTGCAAGACACTTTGTATGAATGAATGCAATGGAGTAAACAGTGAAAACCACCTCTGTGCTACGAAGAAGAATCTGAATGAGTTCTCCTAAGGGGAAATGTGTTACCTGACATGTCTTGCACAGCATTTGATTAAACTCAACCACCTTGGGCACAGATTCTTACCTGAAATGCGGCTGGGTTTTACCACCCTGCACTGCCGCACTTCTCGCCAATGACTGCAATCAAGGAGAATTTTAAACAAGCCTAAATCAGGGCAGTCCTCAGGTTGTTTTATGGCTTGTGGAAGGCATCCCAGTCTGCAGGGGACCACACAGCTGGAAAAATACAGGAAGTGAAAAAATAGGCCAGTGTTAAAAAAATTGGCGATTCTGAGCATGTAGGAGAGTAACTGCAAACTGCCTTAACCTGGAACCATCTATCTTCACTTATCCATTTGAAGAAATAAGGAATTTAAGGCATCTTTCAAAGTAAGGAAGAACTTGACTTTTTTCCCCAGGCCTTCAGAGTAAGTAGCTCTGATGATGGGAGCTCCATTCCTTCACACTTACGGTGGTACAAGTAAGGAAGCGATGGAGGCTGGCTTCCTGCCCCGTTTTATTTGCATTCCAGAAACCATTTTTGCACCATCTGTGATCCTGTTGCAATATCTACATGGGAATATAGATTACCTTCAGACTTCATTGTAGATAAGACCACACATGGCAGAAGGCATGAAGAACAAGTTCCCTGGGGCCTTACTCACAGATATGGCTAAGTCTCCTCTTACAGGTAGCTAGCTGGTCAGCTGCTGTAAGGGCAGCTCCTCCAATTCCTGCTCCCCACGTAACTGGGGACCACAGGGATGTACTTATTTTCCCTACTGAGAGAGGAGCTTTTTATGGTCAGCCCTCTGTAATACACGAATAGCCTTCCACACTCTCAGAAGAGAGATAAATTGACTATACAGCCATTTTGCTCCGGACCAGAACAACACAATAAATCACAATGCTTTGTCAGAGATGGGGATGTGAACTGTGGTGCTGGTTCAGGTATTTCTCAGCAGCTTTCAATATAATCTGCAAAGAAAATGCCTGCCTGGAGTTGCCTCTATAAAGCCAGCCAGTGCATCGCCCATGGGAAGCATGTACTCCTCACATCACCCTTCTTCCCCTCACAGTGCTTTGATTTTAGTAGCATGGCAAAACACCAGACCTATCTATATTCAGGCACAGCTTTTGCATGCAAAGCTCTGTATAGCAGGCAGCTTTCTGGCTTGTTTTCCATCACAAATCTTACAGGAGAAGAGCAGCAGTTTCAAAGACTTTTACAAGGAAGCCTCAGGGCTTCTTTGCCAGACTTCAATGGATATGTTTAGAGCATGGTATATGGAGGTTGAGCTGCCTGGCTCTCATTAACATTAACAGAGTCAGAAGGCTAAATGCCTGCGCACCATTCTGGTGACGTACCCGCAGCATCTGGCAAGTAGCCTGCTGCCATTTCTGAGTCCTTTTGGATGTGATGTTTCCTTCTTCGGTATCAGAGTGGCAAAGTAAATCAGAGAGGGACAGCCTACTTTCCTCCAGCTAAGACTAAGAAAAGTAAAATAACTGTGAGGGTTCTGCTTGAATTTTAACACAGGACCTTCCACTTGTACATGAACTTACGTGAACTAGCAGCCTTACAAAAACTAAATTTAAAACCCCATATCAAACAGACAACAAATTGCTTTGTTTAATATGAAAGAGTAGGCTAGCAGTTACACAGGATTCATGGTCTCATGAAAATTCTAGGATGTTTGGGTTGTTTGTGCTCTTTGAAAATTATAGATAAAGAAGGTACTTTTCAAACATGAGGCTGTTGCACAGCTGAAGCAAGTAGCTAATTTAAAATATAACCTCTATTAATATAAAAAATCCTTTATTCCCTGTTTATGAACACCTGCAGTTTTTATCACACACATTTTCACTGGAAACAATCTGTTAAAACTGTAAAATTATTATAGTGTAGTCCCATAGTATGTCTCACTGGCAGTACCTTTGATCTCAGCCCCTGGGAAACATTTTTTCATGTGGTCAGCAGCAGCAGCTGTAAATACAATGTTAATACTGTTGAAGTATTAAATTTCTCTTTTATTTTGCTGGCTGAAGTCTGAGTGCTTATGCAGTACTACACTTCCCATATAACTTGCTTTCAAGTTTCTGAAGTTTCAAGATAATCTAGTGTCCGAGATAATGGACTGTCTTAGATACTTTTATAATGGTGTTACAAGTAAAAAAAAAAGGACTTCTCAGTTTCCTTAAAATCTGGGAAAATATACTTTGGTGATAAATCTTAATCTCTCAACATCTTGATCCCCTCCTTAGCTGCTGGACTATTCCCAGCTTTTCTGCTTTAACCTGATTAGAAACAACCTGTTGGCTACATTACTCTGTTACAACCTACAGTTACTGCATGGCTTTTCTCTTGTGTTTAGTCATACTTTAACAAAAAATGTCTCTTTTTAAAATGCTCTCTGCATCCCTGGTGACTGTCCTAACACTACAATTCTAGCTCATGTGTGGATTTTGCCATACACAAAGAGCACAAGGATCTGCCCTTAGCCTGTCATGGTGCTGTGTAGCCCATCAGCCACCACACACCCATCCCAACCACTGCTGAAGCCAATGGTTTAAAGACTGGATAATGCCCTGAGCAGTGTAAAAAATAGCTTGAGCCAGATGAATGCTAGTCTAACCCCTACAGTTTTATCCTGATGGAGTTGATTTGCAATAATATCTTACTCGTTCAACTTTTATACGGGGAAAATTATACAGATTAGGCACTTTTATTTTTCGTGGGCTGAGTGCATATCTTCAGAAAGAATATTACTTACACAACATTACTTTTATTGTAATAAAGCAAACAGCACAAACACATTCTGCTAAGTGAAAATTTATATACATATCAGTGTTTTAAGTGGTTTATGCCTTTCAAGGACACTTGCATTAAAATGTGGTAGGAAAAACGATTCTACCAAATAACGTGCAATCTTAAGCGCCAAAATTATCTTGATTTAGCCCCTCCTCTTCACTGTTTTTGATTCTGAATGAACACAAGAACAAGAACAAGCCACAAGGCCTGTTCTACTTTGTATGCTCTGTACACACTGCCATCAAAAGTGCATAATAATATGCATTTTTGTTCATTTTCAAATACCACTGTAATAGTCAGCTGTGTGCACACAAAGCTTTTTAAATGCATACGCTGTGGTTTTGTGCCTTAAGGCAAATCTCATTTCATGCTCCTTGGTATCAATGTAGCTTGGGAATGCAAGGACTAAAGCCTATATTCAGGGTCTAAATCCAGAAAAGATATAAAAGACCTGTTAGAAGGAGGTGGGGATGGAGGGAGGGTGGGAGAAAGAGGGACAAGCATGAGAGTACATTTCCTACCAAGGAAGGTACATCTCTTTCCTCTTCAACCTGTGAGTAGAATTAGGCATCCATTTGAGACTTAGAATAGCCAAGAGACTAATGTTCATGGGTTTTTTTGTTAATCAGGCATCAGGTAAAGCTTTTAAATAACCACTTGCAAGGACTGGAAGTCAGCCTTGCCCCTTTCCCAAGCAAGAACTCTAACTGCCCCAGGACACCTAAATAATATGACTATTTTGGCACTGATTCTTCATGGACTCCCCCCCACCTCCTCCCACTAATAAAAATAAGTATTCATTTTATTCCTGCATATTCCTTTTAAATGCAGAGCTTTTTGCAGAGGAAAGCCATATTAGAATAGCTTTTGCATGGAAGATTGGGGTGAAAGATGGAACTAAACCCCTTCTGCCAGGCAAAGACTGAACCCACATTGCACACTCATACTCCTGAATGAATGGGGACTCCATCACCTGCTGCTGCTGCTGTGCTTCATGCACAGCCTGCACCATTAGTCATGCTCAGAGGATGCCAGCTGGATAGAGCCCCTCAGGTGAAACAGACTGAGGAATGCCTTGCTTATGAATTCAAATTAGGTTAAATGCAAGTTACGGCTGGGTCACTCCACACTAAGCTGGCTCGGGGATGTCCAGGAAAAAAGAATTTAAAGCCTTCAGGAAATACAGGGATTTTGACATGAACAGGTGGCTAAAGACAGGTTCAGTCTGCACTCCCTCCAACCCAGCTCTAGCTAAGCCTGCTGCATTTGAGAAGCTGGGCAGCCATGTCAGTATGAAGGCTCAGAAAAATGCATGGCAACCAAAGAATTCAGGTGGCTCCAAATTTATGTAACCCCTTTATGACTTCAAGGAGTCATAAAGGCTGCAGTTTGGAACACAGAGCCTTAAAGCAAGTATTAGGCAACTTTGTTCTTTCATATTCATCCTGTCTTGATTTTCTTCAGATTATTTATATGGTGGAAAATCCTAGTAAAAGAAATCCAAAATTTTAGGGAGGAAAATTTCACGTGGCTTTAAATGGCTTGATGGAAAGGTTTACACAACCATGCTGCAAAAGATGGATGGTGTGTAAAAGAACAACCTGTCAGATGTGAGCCAATAATGGAAAAGAAGGACAACCTACTTGACTTAGGTATGCAGGTACCAGCCCTTTTTTAAGGGAGAGGGTTCCAATCACCTGTTCTATAAAAAGCACATCACATAAAGGGCTCAGTATGACTACCACAGCCTCCAGTGCCCAAATCTGTTTGTCTGCACTGACAAAGCTGCTTCTTGGGCCACTCTTTGCAACCTGGTTCTGGGTCTCAACTCAAGTGACTTTAGCTGTGGTGGCAAAGAAAATTGTGCAAGGCTGGAGATGCTGCCTGAAATCTAACAGGAGCACACATCTGTGCATCCTTGACACCAAATCAGTCAGGGATGGCACCCATCCAGAAGTTAGGGAGGAGAGATGTCTCTTTATAGCTTGGAAAACCCATCTTGCCTCATATCAAATACTCTAAGTCTCCCACCTCAAAAACTGCTAAGGTATTTCCCAAGCAAAAACTCCGGTTCCCAGACCACTTTTGTTTTGCACACACTTATACAGTTTCATAGACTACTAGAGGAATGAAATAAATATATTTTAATAGAAATCATTCTCAAAAAAGCCTTGATGAGTGACAGAATGATACATTTGTTATGGTAGATTTAAACTATGATAAGAACCTGTTCTTTGAGTAGTTCTGATATTTCTCATTCCTGTTGCTATACTAGATAGACAGAGAAGAAACTATTCTATTTACTATATAGAAATCAACACATTGTATTATGTGCAACTTACAAAAACATAAAACTGCTTTTGTCAGAGTGAATATTTGTAAAACTGTGACTTTAAAATATTGCAGTGTTGCTTAGTAAAGAACTTTTCCTGCTGTTTAGAAATATGAATTCTGGTTAAAAACATATCAGGAGGTACCTTTTCCTTTCCCACAGCATCCTGATATCTGAATTGGAACATTATGGGTGGTGGATCTGGATGGGTGGCCTGCTAGATGGGTGAAAACCTGCCTGAGCCCTGAGGCCAAAAAGGTGGGTAGTTAATGGCACACACTCTACCTGGAGGCCAATTGTGATTTTTTTCAAGACTTCTCTTGTCTAACACCTTTTACATTGATCTGGAGGAGAGGTCAGAGTTCATTTTCACCAAACTATTGGGGACACCTAGCTGGTGCATGCAGCCAAAGCCATGGCCACTTCCAGGAGCACCAGACAGGCTGGAGGGATGGGCTGGCAGGAATCCTAAGTGACAAAACAAAGACAATTGCAAAGCTGTACCCCTTGAATGTATGAAACCTGTGCAGTGGTGCAAGCTTGTGGAGCAGCTCTGTGGAGAAGGCAGTGGTGGATCTAAAGATGAACATGCTCTGGCAGGAAGGCAGGGTAGCACTGTGTGGGGCTGCATAGGCAGGAACATACACAGTGGCAAAGGAGAAGTCTGTGCCCTTTAATTTCACCTGCCAACCCCATCTAGGAGACTGGTGTGAGGTCTCTTGAGCAGTAAAGGAAGTCACTGTTAATGCAGCAGGTTCTGTGGAGGACTGCCAGGATGGCTGGGACTGCAGCAGGAGTGCAGGCATCCTGTAAGGAGAGGTCCATCTGGGAGAAGGAAGGGTGGTTCAGGGGACCCAAGGGAGCCCCAGTGCTTAGGGTAAATTTAGCATGAAGACAGGGTCACAAGAGTCCCTGTCAGGAGAGTGAGAGACAGCAGACAGAGACTGAACTGGGAGAGGTCCCACTGAGAACAGCAGAATGCTCTTTTACCCTGATGGCACTCCAGAGTGGAACAGGCTGCCCAAAGAGGCTCTGCAGCCTTCAGCCTCGGAGGCTTTCAAGACTTAAATCAAACCCTGAGCAGCCTGAGCTGACCTCAGGACTGATTCTGCTTTGGGTGGCAAGTTGGACTAGAGATCATCTGGGGCCTTTTCCAACCCAGATTAATCTATGATTCATTAAATGGTTTAAGACCTTTCCTGGAGCTTTCTAACCACTACCTTCTTTAACTTGCTTTTGCTTTGGCATGAAAATCTTCTGAACTATTTCTAAAAGTACATCTAAAAGAACATTTCTCAAAATAACTGTTCTATTTTAGGTAAGTACTGTCATTATATATATGTGTGCATATATATATATATTTAAGTTCTGAATACTGCAGCTTATTTTGAAGGACCCTTCATGAAATAATGAAAGCAGGGCAAGCTTTTAAAAATTTAATCTAGATGAGCTATGTAGGAATGAATTATGCCTAAGGATATTCTGTCATATTCAAATGTAGGAAGGTATAATTACAAGTGCTACAGGTACGAAACAGGGGTTTTTAGAGAAATTAGGACTTCTTTAAGAAAATATAAAGAACTGAAAATGTCTGTGTGGCTTAAGTTTTCTTCTTTTGTTACTATGACAACAATAAAGAATCACCAAAGGAGAGAATTGGATTGGTACAGTATTAAAGATTTGGAGTGCTAATTAGTATTCTCCTTCTATTACTCTGATAGCCACATAATCCAGAGCCATTTATTCTAAATCACTTAACTCTGAATGGTTTTTAGCATTGTTTTAAAAGTAAATGCCAACTTTATTTATTACACATTTGTCTGTAGTTAAAAAAAAGACTCAGTTCAATTAACATATTTTTGAAGTCTAGACTTCTTCATTTTTTAAGTACTTCAGACAGCCATTTACTGTCCACTTTTTATGGGTATTATTTTCTTTTGTGCAACTGTGTTACACAGTATATTTCCTCTGATATATAATCATTTATGTGGTGCCTCTATTCTTTTGGCCACACATAACTGTGCATGTATCTGAACATAAGATTTCTCTATCCCAAAAATAGTCCTTTTAAACTGAAACACATTTAGGTTTTATACCATTTTAATTGCACATCCTTATATTTTTCTAACATTATAGAGATATCTTTAAAGCCAAGCTGTCTATTGTGTACTTAAAAACTTTCATGCTGCTTTTTAAATCTGAGTACTTACATTTCTGTCTCATTTTGTAATTGAAATTTGCATGATGTACATACACAAATTAACCAAAAGCATATAAAACTGTTTGCAAATAAAGGAGAGAAAGAAATAAGGTAATTTATGTGGGCACAGTTCAAGTGGTAAACCAGTTAGTGAAAAATACCCCTAAATGGAAAAATCAAGAGAAGAGTTTTTCTATGTGTGAGGCACTGATTTTGATTCAGATTTTGATTCATTCTTGGCTCTGTCTCAATTTGATAAGGGACAAGCTATCTAATCTCCTTCTTGCCTGAGGTGGTGGATCCTGGTGTTAATCTGACTGCTGGCTGCTGCAGCCCTGCAATCCTCCCAGTCTCAGCTCTGACCCTGGCCAAGGCATTTCAGTTTGAAAAGCAGAATGAAAGGGTTTTGCTCTCCCCTCCCTGCCTTCCCCTGCTTTTTATAGCTTTAAGGCACAGGAACAGCCAAAATCAAGGCTGGACAAACATTAGAGTTAGTGTGAAGAGAGGATTGCTGGTTTGCCAGAAAAGACAAACTGTTCTCTGAGACTTAGTAACACTGCTTGGGATACCAGCTTCAGTTTCTCTGCCTCTAACATTGGTTTAGTGTTGATTCCCGCTTTCTTTCCTCCTTATTTATCTTAATTTGTAACCTGCAACCTGTTTTATTTTAGCAGTGAGACATATTTGGGAACACTCACTAGCTATACATAAAGAACAAAAACATATGCATAAAAGTTCTAAAGGAAAGATGTTGAAAGAAGTGAAAGGAAGCAACAAATGGATTTCTGCCAATAATGTAATTAAAGGCTTCTCGGAAGGGGTTTCAGCAGATGTGTAAGAGTATGATAAATATTTGAAAGCACTGGAGGACAGTTATAGTCTTCATCATTACCAATAATAGGCATTTTAAGAGATGCATTAATAGCACAGTAATAATATCAGCAAACAGTAATCTGCAGTAATAATATCAGCAAACCACAGGGCCTTCCTTGAAAATTTTACTGACCCAAAGACAGAATTAGGGGTCACCAATGTTTGGCCGCATTTTCATCACAAAGTAATTTTTTCACTGTTATGTCTGGTCTGGAAAAAATATTCTGTTTGGGGCATAGTAAATTTGACAAGATTACCACTTGCTATTTGAGCAGACAATGATTTTGTCTGTCTAGGTGTCAGTAATTTTTTTTCCCACGGCAAAAGGAACAATTGAAGACCTGACTGGAAGTAGGGCAAGACTGTCTTAGAGTAAGTTAAGGGCTAGAAAACTTATGGAGGGGAAAGAACTGGAAAATATCTACATTTGAACAAAATCTCACTGGTTCCTGAGAAATAATGGGACAGAAGATACTCTTATTTTTTCTTTTTTCAAATAGTGTGAGAATACCAGGTATGAGGGAGGACAGTGTTATCGATCATGTGTATTAGCACAATGTTAGCTTTTTAATACAGGGTGGACAGGTACAATTGCCTAAAAATCCCAAACCTATGGACATGGAAGTCCGTAGTATGTGTGACCTGAGCACAGTTCTTAACAAAGCCCACCAACCTTGCAGAGTTCACTGAGATATCTCAACAGCAAGGAGATATCACCTCACTCATCTGCACAAGTGGACAAGAGAAAGACCTGTGAGAAAGAGCACACAGATAACACAGGGCTCTGGGCACCTGCCAGGAAACATGAGCCAGATAATCTCCCCCACAGCAGCAGTCCTTGGAAAGTTCAGTGTTGTGTATAAAAACACGTATATTTAAAGAATTTTTAGATGACCTTCTTCAAAAGCTTGTACAGGCACTTCATGCACATTAAAGAGTCTCATTGACTGTAGCAGGACTACTCATGTGTGTTGAACTGAGCCCATCTCTAAGCCTTTGTAGAAGAAAGCCCTTGGCAAGTACATGAAATGTGCCAGTGACAATGAGCTGCTGACAGTGGAGTTCTCTAAGAAACCTGTTTCAAAATGGAGCTTTAGTAGAAATTCACTGGGGAAAGGAGTGGATCAAATGCCACACCACCCAGCTGCCACCAACAGATGGGCAGCAGTCCTGGCACACTGAGCAGCCCTCACAGTGGTACAGCGAGAACTGGGCAGGAAAGAGGGTACAGGAAGCAAAAACATGGAAGCAGAGTGGCTGGGGAGGTTGCTGTGATTGTTTGCATAAACAGCAATGGCCTCATATGAGAGATGTTTTTTCATTCCTTCACAATTTGCTAGGAGCTAGCAGACACAGAAAAAAGCCAACACTTGGTACAAAAGACAGGCCTTTGGCAGCTACTTCTGTAGGGTCAACTGCTCGGCATGCAGACTGAAGTATCAAAACAGAATGACACAGAGTGGACAACCCTATAAATATATTCTTCCATTAATAAAGGCTTTGTACAGTTAGCTGCAAGAAGTCTGCAATATAAAAAGGTTCACCCAAACCAATACATAGTCCTTATAAGGAACTTAAAACACACCTGGGAAGTTTCATCTCTGGCAATTTTGAGTCTCCTTCACCTCGGGATAAGCAGATACAGAATCTTTGAAGAAAACAAATAGATATATTAGTAAAGCATTAGAAACAGAATCATTGAAGAAAACCAGTAAATGTATTAGTAAAGCACTAGAACTGAGATCCTTAGAGAGACTGTACAACAAAGCAAGGTGGATTCATTGTCATTAGCACCATTATCAATACTCTTGTGTGCAGGGGATGAAGCACAGCCTCTGTCAGAAGACAGCAGGCAGATCTAGACTTGATCTCTTTTGAAAACATTTCACACCCTTCTTTGAACAAGCCTTGCCAATATCAGTGATGCACACAATTACAGTACTACATATAATATCACCATGTGACAACCCTGCTTCTCTGCCCTATCAAAACAAAGAAAATGTAAAAAGTAGCATTCTGGAACTGTCAAAATATTTGAATTATTTTAAGGTCCACGTTAGACTTTCCTATTAATTTTGTGTTGAGGATACTCAGGTGTTAGGGAGATTATCTACAATGAAAAATGAAACTGTCACATATAAACTTAATTTCAGTGGTTTACAAAAAACCCAATACCATCACCACCCTAACACAAATTATACTAATTAATTTCAAAGTATAAAATAGATGTAAAAACATAAGGATGTTATGACTCACCCAATGACACATCACATCTTAAAGGGGCATGAATAATCATTATTTCCACAATCAAGCATTTAATCTTAATTTCATGCTATTGTTGGGAATGCAATGACATGCAAGAAGAAACATGGTAATTGTTATGTGGCATTAATTATTTATACCACATATTGATGTTCTCTCCAACAGAATTACAAGAAACTGCACTGCAGGTTCTGTGCTTTCCATCCAATTTCTTCTAACCCATGTAAATCTGTAAATTCTTCACTGCAGGGAAAGTATTCATATCCAAGGTGTGCTTTTCATGGTTATCAATGAGTCAGGAATTCTCCTAAGTCTTTGGTGTAGGTGGAATTATCAGTGCCTGGGTTGCATATTGAAACACTGCAGTGAGAAGAAATCTGTTGTCTCTGGTATAATCACTTTGATAGGAAAAAGGCATTGGCATGGCACTGATGTTTCATGGAGGTGCAGCAGAATCTAATTACAACTCAGAATGATTAAAGCATTTTTTCACTCCTGAAGGTAGAAGTTTTATAATTAGGATTTTCTGTTCTCTAAATGTATTTTCTCCCAGGAAGTGACAAAAAAACAAGTGTGAGAAGAAAAGAAAAAGATCCATCATAGATTCTTATCAAATTCATGTTTGCAAATAGAGTTTTCATAATTCAAATCTCTTCACAATATAATTGAATGAATATTGACTCATAAAAAAATAAAATAAAAACCATCATTTCCTCCATTTCCCTTAGGGCTTATTTCTGAGTAACTTTTCAATTTTAAATAGAGAAAAATGTATTACATGTATTAATAAGCAAATAAAAGTGAACTGTAAAGAAATAAAATATAAATATTAAAAGCTTTATTTCATGACCACAATTACTACATAAATAAGGTCCATGATTTTCAGGACTGATCTATTCTGATATCTTACCATAGGAATTTCACTTTGGACATATGATTTTGCATGATAAGAACTTCTACAGACCACATACACATGCATGTTTACCTAAATAATCCATTCAGCTATTAACTTACTGAATATCTCTTAAAAATTCCTCAATGTTCACTGATTATATAAGTTATTAATATATAATATACATGCATGGAATGTGTCCTATATATTTTGCTGTCATTCAACATTTTTCTCAGTTTCCCTGAGGTATCAATCTCCCCTGTCCCCTCAACTCATTATTTTCTGTTCCAAATAAGGCAAACATAAATAGAAAGAGAATCTGACATGTGCATTATTCAGTCAGCTTCCTGTGTTATTTTTCCCTTGAACTGGTTCATTGAAATATGCTCCACAGGGCATATGAAGGTTATATCACCTAGTCAAAGGAAATACATTTCATAATAGCTATTATTTCTTTCCTGAACTTCCCACTGAGACCTTTCTTCACCAGAAGTAGTCTGCATGTCTAAATTCTATCTTTTTAGTCTGATTGCCTATACATTTCCTGAAATACAGACAGATGAACAATCAGTCTTAAGCAATCTGACAGTATAGCACTTGGACAGAACAGACACAAGACATCAATGACACAGTCTCTGAAGAGGCTGGTTGTCAGTAGCTTGAAGGGTACCATTAGAATATCCCTGTATTTATTAACAAACTGAATACATCAGCTGGAAACACTGCGTGACCTTCAAGCTTTAGCACACGTTAAACCAAGACTCTACATACTTTACTACTGTTCCCTGAAATTTCAGGACTACAGTATCAGCAGTTGAAATAGAGAATGTACACAAATGCCCATGGAAATATAGTCACTGGATATTCTGATGGTTATTATTTCTTCTCAGTGCAATCACGTCATTCACGTTACTTATGGTGTACTTCCATTGTTCAGCTTCTGTGCCTGTGCACATAAATGGGAAAGGGATGTGTGTTGTGGGATGGTGAAAGGAACACTGCACTTGCCAATTTGAACAAATACAAGAGCTACTCAGTGAGCTAAAGATGGCCTGCATGTACCACTCATAAATTGTCAGCTGTCTGTCCCTAATTAAATACAGCCAGCTCTCACAGTTTGAGTTGAAGGCTTGACCTGCTTCAGTATCAGACCAGTCATCTGAAGATCTACAGCTTTGTCCCTTTTCTTCTATCCTACGTGGAAAAGAACATTATTTATAGCTCAGTACTTCCTAAATAATTCCCTAGAATAACTGCTAGAAAGGAGATGCTGGGAAGTAAATGCAGTAAGCAAACTTCTCATTGAAGAGAGAAACTTATGGTGGTCTCACTCAGGATAGGAGCTTGTTCCACTGTCACACAGTGCTGCATTTAGCATCACACCTCCCCTTGTCTTCTGATAGGGCTGTCACCACAGCCATTACATACTCCTGGGCCCATTAAAGGACATCCAAACAGTTAATCAGACTTAATATCTTGTCTTCTCCACCTGATATATCTGATTCCATGCAGATGTTTGAATAACTTCAAGGACACCCAATATTTCCAGAAGAAGACTTGGAGTTTTTGTGATGTATACATTTTAAATTCACCGATTCTTAATAGAAATTTCATGCATAACTAAATACCCATACAAGAATATTAAAACTTGCCCACCTGGATCTTTCTGCTGGTACTTGTGAGATGCCTGAGGATTTTTTTCACTTTTTTTGTGAAGATTCAGGCTATTTCATAGAAATATGTATATATACAATATGACACAATACTATACAATACAACCTCTCCTCTAGGCTGCTCCAGTCTGACAACCAAAATGAATCTACAGAAAAAGATGGGAGAATCAAAATATTCTGTTCAGTCTCTTTCCTGTAATGCAAAGTGTAGCATATCTTTTATATGTTAATTAATGTCTCCTATGATTTTCTGCAACTGCAGACAAGATAAGAATAAGAAATAGTTACTTCTAGCAGTGACTGATACAAACACAGGGAATTAAAGCTGTACATGGGGCTAATGTGTGGGAGTTGCTTTTACACACAGTGAAATTCTTTGTGGGTGAAAAGGCATATGAACCCCTCAACAAGGTGGTGCACCATGATTTATATAAGACAGCTCACACATCTCACCTAATGAATGCAGAAAATGATAAAATATTAGAAACATCACACATTTGTGAGATGGATCAAAAGGTGCTATTCAGAGAAGGCTGTTGTATCTTTTTCCCACATAGCTAACCATAAGATTATATCAAATTGATTTTCTTTTCCAAACAAAAACAACCTCAAACAAATCAAGTTATACTGAAGTTCCACTGTCTGGAGAAAAGGAAAATACTCCTGGAAAATAAAAGCAACACTTCAAATTATATGCTACTTTTAATTAATAACTGTGAGCAGCTTCTGTGATAGTCTAGTTAATTCTTGACTTCATTTGCTTTCCAGAGACTCCACAGTCTATAAAAGGACTGGAAATTCTTATAATGAACACTATAATAGAATTTATTATGCCAGCAGAATGAAGCCTGTGTCAACACTTCCATTATAAAATCTTGGTTTTAAGAGTTCATAAGTTATCTCTATAAATACCACATGCCCCACTGTATAAGTCAAACTATTATTTTCCCACAGCATAAAATTATTGCAATGACATCACTGATTTTAGCTGAACAAAGGTCTTGATTAACAAAGATGCAAAAGAGAAAATAACCTTATTGCTTTATCAATGAAGTGTTTATATTTGCAACAGTGTGTCTGAATTTTAAAATATTCAACACTGGTTCATAATTGGGGTAATTAGACTGGGGATAGGAAGCAGCTTTCCTGTTGTCACTGACTGTAAATGTAAAATATGAAGCACTGAATACATTCCTTTCCCTGTAATTTTCACTCTTTACCACTCATTCTTTTGTCACTATTATGGGTTTTTGTTTGCATGAAACTGCCAATATGACAGGAATGACAACATAGCAAATTAATAAAAGATATGTATATAAAACAAGAATGTATTGTAAGAAGACAAAGCTAATTTCATATAAAAGGTAAGAGCTGAGACAGACACACAGGCAGCCAGGGATGTTTTCATGCAAAGTCCAGCCTATGAATGCACAAATAAGGACATACATGTATATATACAGAAAGAAATAGCACTTTCAATTTTGAAACATTAATGCTATACCACAGAGATTTTCAACAATCCAGTGCCTAGCTGGAGCCACATTATATATTTAAGTTCCACAGTTTTGGGGATTTTTTAAAAGTACATTAATTTAGATACTCAGCCTCAAATTTTATATTCTTCCTTATAAGTTTTTACATTTGTAGCTGCCAAAAGAAGTATAAATTTGGATTTCTTTCAATCTCAAAGGAGGGAGAAAGAAGAAAAAGTTCTTCAGCAAATTATTTGAATAATGTAAGATGGTTTAGGTTAGAGAGAAGCTTTTGCCATGTCTATAAAGAAGACTAAGATGTGTAAAATTCTCCCAGTTATATCAAAAATGGTCCCTAAAAACAGGAATAAATACCACTAGCAAATTAATTGAGAAACTAAAATGATTGTTAGTGACATATTAAACATGGATTTCTGATCTGTCCTTTACATACATGGTAAAGGAAAGAAAAATCTGACCTGATGAAAACCAATTTATTTCAATCTCCTTTATGCTCAGGTGTCCAAATAATCCATAGAAAGCAAAATGATTTCCATATTATCCTTCAAGTTACAGGTGGTAAGAAAAAGCTGAAAGAAAGACAGAACCACTGAAAAAAACAACTATTCCTGATTTCCTGGCTTTTCAGGTAATTCACACTTTAATTAAATTTAATTTGCTGGGCTAGATTGTGTTGAAGCAGTGCAGACACACACCAACCCACAAACTGTGGAATCCATTGCAACCTTTAAAGGGTGCAACAATAATTCTGCTGATATGGGAAGAAAGTTGCACTAATGAAGACGTGCTGAAAAAAATCCAATCAAAACAAAAAGGTACCACACTTCTGTTTTAATGCATGCCTGGGTTACTGTGAGAAAGCTGAAGTTTCCAAATTATGGATGCTGCATGCAGCATCTCAGCACCTCGTGAAATAATTGCCTGGGGAAATCACTGTCCTCCCCTCACGTGGCAATTCAATTACGTGACAAAAACTTCTGCAGTTCCATTTCTCTTTCATTCTGTATACCCCTGGGTTCATCTACGTGGTGTTATTCCAAACCAACTGATAACAAATAAAGTTGCATTTAGCATGGCAATTCCATATTCAGAATTTAAAGTGCCTTGTAAAAAGAAGGTACCATCACCTACATCCAACAGGGTAAATTAAGGAAGGGACAGTGAATTGCTCAGCAATTCACCAGGCACCAGTGGGAGCACCAAGAACATAATGCTGATTTCCAGTCTGAAAGGTTACCAGCTTGAAGGCAGAGGAGAAGGAGATGACATTATTACATTAAACCTGGAAGCGCAATCTTTGCTTATAAAAGCACAGAATCTGTAGTTCAGAATCACAGTCTCAATTTCTCTGTTTTCTTGTAATGCAAGAAATGTTTAGTGTTCTGGTCTGGAAAAGATAGAAACTTTCCCATGCAAACTGAAAGGGCAACTCATTACTATGTAATCTGCCAGTTCATTAAATGTGTTTGTGGAATAACCCAAGAGAGAAAATAGGCACACACTTTAGAATGTGTCTTTGTCATCAAAGAAAATTTGATTTTAAAATCACTTGGAGCTCATAACAATCTAACTCCAAACTTGGCAGAGAGTACATTAAGCAAAAATCAGCATTCATTTGGACAACTTTTCTGTTTTCATGCTAGTTAAAAAAAACCAAAAAAAATTACCATAAGAGGATCTCTCTGTGACAAATGTTGAAACTGGTAGCCTTCCAGAGTTTGTGCACATTCATTCATTTGTGAAGGAGCTCTACAGGTGTACTGTGTGATCTGCTGTCCACAACCTGTGTGTTTAGGTATTTACATGCATTCCTGCTTCAAAAGGGCCCTCCTGCTCTATCCACTGTTCAGACAGAAGACCATGCAGAAAAACAGGGCAGACTGTTTGATGGGCCCCTGTTGACTTCTTAAAATGAAGAAAATGAGATGCACATTAGGGAAAATGTCGACATAAAGAGACAGTAAAAGCATTATAAAAAAATGGAGAAGGGAGGTCTCTAGCCCAGCTCTCCCCAGCTGAAGGAGTGCATGGTAATAGGACTAAAATTTCACTTTGCTTCAGAGGTGTCGTGCACCAGAGGTGAGGAGGCACATGGGTCAGGCAGCTCTGTAAAACACACAGCCCTTCCCTCAGACAATCCCCAAAGTGCCTTTGTGCCTGCCCAGAAGAAAAGAGTTTGTTTGTGTTTGTTATTGGGCAAATGAATCCATAGTCAGATGTTGGATACAACTAATTTGACAGTCACTAAACTGACAGGCAACATATTTGGAAATAGTTTTCAGCTCTCAGTTTCTTCTGAAAGGACAAACATATTAGGAAAAAAAAAGCATATGTCAAAAAGTTTTCTAACTTTAGGTAGAAAGCTGAATATCCCACTGCAAATAAACAAAACATTTTGAAAGATCTCTTGTAGAGTGAATGCATCATGTTATTTTCCCATGCTTCCCACATGAATATATTTCACAGTACGTACCTCTGGCAAACAATTTTGCTGAAGCTCCAGCAAAAAGAAAAGTTTGAAACAGCAGAAAATTAAACATAATACCTCCGATTACTGAAAATACTGTACCTACAGTAAAATGAAATCAAGAATAATAGGCTGAGGGAACATCAAGGAACTTCACACAGCAAACAGAAGCCTAAATTTTCAAAGGAAAGATATTCTTGATTGCACACTGGGAGGAAATTTCTGAGAGATGTATCCAAGCTAGTTTGGTTTTTTTTAATTAATTTCCCACTTTATATCTAGACTTGAGTCTCAAAGTACTCATGTTACTTAAATAAAAAATTGCAGCAGCTCATTCCAGCTGCAGCAAAGATTTAGGATTTGCTGAATTAAATGGTAATAGACTGAAGCCAAAGATTACATGCCCCAATAATTAGGAAATAGCCAATATATTTAAACATTTATTTTTTTCTGTTTAGAACTAAATATTAGCCAGTTGCTCAGTCACAGTAAACCTAAGTCATAGGCTTGATCCTAAGTTTTTATGCATATTGAATGTTTTAATCAAATTCTCAGCCTCTTGAAGTCTTCCTCAGCCATGTGCAACCACAACCCAGCTCTTGCTCATTACATTCTTCAATGGCTTTTCAGCAAACAGCAGGAAAACCTCTCCAAACCCCTGCTCCTCCTTGGAATGTTTCCCTCTATGCTTTGCAGAAAATAGGCAAAGCACAACATGAAATAGGAACAAGTGAGCACTTGGCTCACCACTGGTAACTGCAGCTCAAATCTGTGACATACTCTTATGGCAGAATGGCAAAGAGAGCAAAGCATTCAATGAGAAGAAGGAAAGGACAGGAAAACATTCTGACAAAACCTTCTTCTTTCATGACTTGACAAAGTAATGACAACCAGACAGAGCCTTGGGAGATGAGTTTCCTTCTGCAGCCTGAGAGAAGCCATAGCTCACAACACATCCAGAGCCTCACCCAGAGCAGCACATTTGGGACCCAGGTGTGCAGGCATGGCAGATCTCTCCCAGTACAGCATACCCTCTGCCCCTGATGGAACACCCTTGCAAAGCCAGTCAGGAGTGCTCCTGCCTTTGTGGCCTTGGAGAAGACCTTTACATAGTGACATCCCTTCAGCCTGCCAGAGTCAAGGTGCCCATTAATAGGTCTCTGTCATGCTTGTTTTTGGCATCCTACACTTCCAGTGTGTAAAACACAACTCATGTTCCTGCAATGGACATACACACCCTATCCCTTCAGAGCTCCTCAAACAATGAACCCCACCAGTTCCCAAGCACCACCAGCTTCCTTTGTAAACACCATCCTTTGCCTTGTGCTTAGTTTCTTCAGTCTTCCCACACCTTTTCAAAGATTAGTTTCTGATGGCATATTTCTTTTGCTCAAAGGGGAGATTTTCAAAGGCAATAATAAAGTCAAATTCTACAGCCCATGGGCTCTCAAGAGATGCTTATCTTATTTTTCTGTCTGTGAAGGGTTCCTCTGACTGCCATTTTTCATCTGTAGCGACACTGAATATTTTTTTTTGTTTTGGCATGGACTAGCTGCTCTTCTCCACTTACTAATTCTATTGCTTAACTACACTGATGCTGATATCAAACATCCAAAAAAATCCTGTTTCTACTTTCTGAGGCCCATTAGCAAAGCTTGTAGGCAGGAAGAATATACACAGAGTCCTGATGCACTGCATGCATGTAGAAGAATGTGCACAAAAAGAATATATGAAAACAAATAAAGTCAAATATTAGATTACAAGATTTCTATTTTTATCTTTTTTACATTTTCCTGTGAGAGGGAAGAAAATTTAAGTTTTAAGAGACAAACCAATCCTAGCTAAGGAATCAGAGTCCCCATTCTGCCAGCAGGGAGCAGTGTCTCAAGCCATCTTCCTGAAACTTAAAAATAAATCTGTACCTGACCTCTTCTCTTGTATTTAAATAAGACTGCTGTCATGACCCCACTGTTTAAAACTGTCCCAAAGGTCACAAAGAAGTTTTTCACTGCAGCCATCACTCAGAGTGACCTCCGAGGTTTCTGCAAGGGCATCCAAAATTCTAAAATCTATTAAGATTGCTTTAAAAAGTTGTGAATTGTGCTGCCATATTTAAGACAACAATTTTAACCCACCACACAAAGTGCTTTGACATGGTTGGTTGTGGTTAGTGTAGCAGTGATATCTTAATTCAGGTACTTTCATAGAGTAAATTATTTATATAGAGAACCTTGTTCACTGCTTTCACCCTGGAAAGAATGCTATCTTTACTGATCTAAATGCCACCTTGAGCATTGGCAAGAAGAACTGCATAATTGCTTAAAAGCTCTGTTGTTTTTTCACATTCCCATGGGGCAAAAAGAATTTTAAAGTATTAGTGTAGTTTAACTAGCTCTTCATTTTTTCTCCCTTTCCAGGAAGGCTAGGATGATGTCATTTGCCTTTACATATTCTCTCAAACAAAACTGAGGACAATTCAACTTTGAAGAAGTGCATCCTTTCCATGGTTGACTCCCAGGGGTACCAGTCCCCAGCCCTGCATCCTGTGGGTATTTACAGAGTGGCCTATCTGTGAGCTGATGGCTATCACCATCCTGTGTGGCACCATTCCTGCCACTGCTGCCCCTGCACAACATGCCATAAAATTGCTCTGATGTCATTTCCCAAATGACTAGAAACTCACATTCTTTACTTGCTCCTGTGAGGTACCTTTTGTCAGGGCAAAGTACTGCTAGCAAGTACAAGGGGAAAATGTCTGTGCTCTCATGTGCTACATAGGGCAAAAACCAAAACACAGAGAAACTGTTAAGTAAGAAATTTGGTAAGAGTTCAAAGGCTATTGCTTATACAAGAAACTTGATCTTACTTGAAAAATAAAGGTGTGATTTCACACAGGATATTGGCCTAGATATAGGCCATTTCCTATCACATAACATACTATTATTTCACATCCTTATCTTCAGTTTTTATCTGGAAAGCAATGATTAACAAAGCAGATATAAACCCTTAGAAGCTTTTTCTGGGAGGAACTGAAGAATTTATCAGATCATAAACATTACAAGGCAATTTGATGCCTAGGTATATCCTCTATAGCATAAGAAAATGCTTGACTCTCAGCTTATTAATTCTTTGTTCTATCAGGAGCTGAGTATCTCAGTGTTAAGATGAAGACTTAGTTTGTGGAAATTATATTCACAGAAAGGCTGAGGTTGGAAAGGACCCCTGGAAATCACGTGGTTCCAGTCCTTTGCTCAAACTGGGCCACCTACAGCCAGGTGACCACATACACATCCAGATGGCTTTTGAATATCTACAAGCAGGGATATTCTTATTCATAGACCTCTAATTCTTCATAATCAATAACCAGTTTTCTAAGTGGATGCCAGCATGTCACCAAGGCCCACATGCACACCATACCCCACATAAAAGTACAGACTGTTTCCCAAAGAACCAGATGCCATAAAATTGTCAGGAAAGGATCTCACCTGCTCCCCAGCCAGGAGGAGAGAGTTTCTGACTGTATCAGAAATTTTGTGTTTAAGCTCCAAGATTTAACTACACAGCATAACACAGAGTAAGATTGTTGTTATAGTTAGTTGCTTAAGGCTCTGGATGAAAAAACTTTTTATAGCTCAGATATGCTTTGTCTTTCAACACTTACCTTCAACATGAGACCTGAAAAGTAACTAAAGTGAATCACAGGTAAACTGGCTTATTTTTGAGGCTTTGCATGTGGGCCATATCCTTTCTGGAAAAGAGTGATGGAATTTTGTTAATTTGAATTCCATACATCTTTCAGCTATGTGTTCTATAACTTTTCAATTATGTGAAGGCACCAAAAAAGCCAATTCCTGCCTGGCACCTCCTCTCTGCAAGTGTACCAAAGTCTGCTTAGCCTTCAAGCATAAAGATGCTACATGGTACACAAGTCACTGATTTTTCCTCACTGAAAAGTATTAGTCACAGTAAAAGAGATGTCACCCTGAAGGCTGAAAGAATCAGGGGGTCCAGTCTTTTAAAACCTGAGGAAATAGAGACTTATGTGTTTACTTTACTGTTTTTGAGGGTAATCCCTCAATTTATGACAAAAGAATACACAATTAATAAACTATTAATGAGGGTGAAAAGCAGCCTCTCTTCTGAAATTGTGGAAAACCTCTCAAAAACTGAAATCAAAGTTTTCTTCTTCTCAGTCTCTAAATGAAGCCTTTTGAACAAAATAGTGAAGTTAATTTTACTATCTTTTGAGTCTCAAAGTTGCTAATAGTTCTGATCGCTGTGTGATGCTGTTTGTCAAAAAATAACCCTAAATATTATGGCCTTCATTCTTAAATAAGTTTCAGTTTAAGGTACTGTCTGAGACAAGACATGTCTCAGACATATCTGCCCCACAGATATGTGTGAAGCAGGAAAAAGGTAGATAAACAAGTTTCTTCCCAACCTTGCTAATTTACTGGGATTCTGCACAGGACCTGGATTCTGTTTTATCCAAAGTCTAGAAGAATTCCAGTGAATCAACAGGCAAACTGAAAAGTTTGTCCAATTTATGCTGAAATAAGCAGCCATATTTTTACACTGTGATTTTGGCACACAAAACCACTGTTCTTGAGTTTAAAAGGTGTGTGAAAGGACTTTCAAAGGCAGATTGATAAGGCATCCCATGCAAAAGGTAATATAAAGAGCAATCTTGCTGAAAGTAATTTAAATATCATATCAACAGAGTCAGAAAAGTTGGTCTACTCAGCTTCAGTACCTCCTTTGAAGAAGAATCTTGCAACCATGATTCTTTATCATTTCTGCATGAGGTTTCATGAGAGAGCCTTGAACAGTAGCACTATTGTATCTTCAGAAATCAAACAGAAAGTAAATGTTTACAACTTTTATTTCCAGAATTCGAGTAATCAAAATAAGACTATTTCAGCAGATAGCATCTGAATTGCAAATTTTTAAGAGTTTCAACACAGTTCTTTGTTAGAAAGGAAATCAGGTAACAGCCTGTATTAGCTGATGAACTTACTAATAAAAACCAAATTTTTGTGTTTCTATCTTTTTTTCTCCACACACTCTGTTGTATCATCCACATTTTTTTTAATCCTCTTCTGCTGAAAAGGAGCTATAAGCCTGTCCAACCAGGCAGACATAGAGCAAAACCACTTAAGCTCTTTTAAGAGTCAAGAGATCTGCTGTTAACGCCCTTGGTGAGTAAAGATTTGGTGCTTCTCCATGACTCCCATGCTGGCCACAGCTGACAGGAGGGTTCCAGGAATGTGAGTTTCTACAGAATCCATAAAAACAAGGCTCAACATCAGTCATCAGCTCCCCCACCTATTCCTCTGGGGGGAACAATTACTTTTGACTGAAGACATTTATTGGGCATAGGATAAAACCTACAAAATCCAGACTATGTTATTTGGATTTTGTCTGTTTACAGGAGCTACTTTATTCTACTTGGTTGTTTCCACTGTTTAGACCCATTACTCATTTTTGCCAAACACTGATGCAATACATTAATGCAATTCAGGAATTCATGGCTTAAAATAGACAGCAACATTAAAAAAAAAATCTCCAGCAAGATGTAAGATCAAAATTTGCAACTTTTACTCCACATTAGAAAGTCACAGGCTTGCTACCCACTTTTGCCTTTTTCCACACATCCTTGGCATTCAGCTGCCATTACCTGTAACTGTGAAAAGCACCATTAGTTGCTTGTAACTCATTATTAATATCTTCAGTCAGTTTTTACCACATCTTTTACTTAGAAGTCACTTAGAAGAGGGTGGGCAATAGAAAAGAACTTCTTGTGACATTTGGAGAACATTATTCTCCATATCCCACATGGTTCCAGAAACTCCCCATTACTCTGCTGCCACCAAATACCTACTCCAAACTTCATGACCAGCCTTCTTCTCCTAGCAAGTCAACAGAGAGGATGAGACCTCCCACATTTCCTACAGCAAAATCTGTAATGGTATTACATTTTTTGATTCTTCTGCTGAATTATGATGCCAGAGTTTATGATTTCTGTCTTTACCTTGACTTGCTGTTCAAAAACTCTTTAAATTAAAAAAAAAAAAAAACAAACCAAAGAAAGGGACAACATTAATGCAAAAACATCCCCAACATCGCTGCAAAACACCTCTGGTCAAAGAGTCAAAACTCAAGTTTGTTGTGTGACCATAATTCTGTATTCTGATACAGGTTTAATATTCAAACTGGACAATTATATGTCACATTTACAACAGAAATTTTCTTACTGAGTAGGAGTTTGAAGGTTGGGACAAAATAATAAGCCACCTGAATATTTTCCAGAACTGGTATCAGGAAGTCATATTAATTGAAAAAAACCCCAAATTTTCATCAGAATTCATTTTCACTATGGAAACAATAACAGAAGATGTTATTTCAATCTGATGGCTCACATCCACACAATTTTGAACATTTTGAATGTTTATACAAATAGCATCACATTAATTCCTTTCCTATTTCTTCTTGTGGATTTACAGTAATGCAGAATTATTAAAGCAAGTGGAAGTCTTGGCAATAGAAGACTTTTGTTTTCAGAGATGACTTTCAAAATGCTAAGGAGGAAATCACCATCCTAACTTTTCCCATTAAATTGTATATTGACAGGTACACATATGCAACCACACTGAAACATTTATTCTCCCAAAATTAGCATTATTACTTTATTTTGTGATTCATTACAATCTGAAAATCCAATAGTCAAAAAAATAAACTAGGCATAATGTTAAAGCATTTTACAAGCAAAATACTTTACTTTTTCCATTTCAATTTGCACGGGGTGGGATAAGTGTGTTGGTTAAAGAATATAACGTACAGAAGAACGATACCATAGAGTCCATCAAACTGCACTGCAGAGTGTTATGTCCCTGTGAGTGAACAGTACTTAAGCAGCTGTTTCTGTCAATGGAAAACCAGGCACTTCACCACTGACAAGGCTGCCTGCCCATGACCGTGATGCATCGTGACGTCTGCAAGCCACTGGTTTCTTTGCATACACTGTAGGTCATTCTCCTTTAAAGAAATTAAAGAGTTAAACAAGCCAGAATGCATCCATCTATGCTCATTTCTTTTCCACCTGAACAAAGAACAGTACGGAGAGAGGGAATTTTTAAAGTCAACTTCTGAAACCGGTTATAATAACCTCTGTCTCTCATATCTTTAGTCTCATGGAGCTAGCAAGCTTAGAGCTTCACCCACACATCTCTGTCTACTATTACTGTGCATCCAGGTAAAAAAACTGTACTTTTCACTTTGTAGAAACAAACTGCAAAGAGATCATGCTTCTTTCCCACTGTAGTCACATCTCTGTTCCTCCAACTGTATAAATCTGGCTTTAAAATCTCACAAAACTAAAAAATAGTTGATCTAGGTTGTAATAAAAAAAAAAGAATATTAAATACCTTTGGTAAAAATAGATATATTTAACAAGTTTAGAAAAGCAAATAGTTATATCGTCAAAAGGAGAGTATAAAAATGTACACGATAAAAAATAACAAACACACAAAAAAAATCAGCCATAGTAGTAAGAATAAAGGCACTGATATTTTCAATGTTTGCTTCCTTAGCTCACGTTATTGTCCAGTCTTCCTTCTAAAAGGCAGGAGCTTTACTAGAGCATATGGAAAAATCCAGTCCTTCCTACCAGCATTAGACAAATTAAATTTAATTCAGAAAAAGTCTGTTTTAAACCAAGTTTATACAACAGAGAATGCTTTCATTTAGAGTACGTAGGAGTAGCTGAACACAAAGATTTCAGGTGTTTTCAACCAGAGGCCAGATGTACTCGAGCTGTAGAAATGAGACAGCAGGATCAAGTCTCCATGATGTCAGCCTTCTAAATCTATTTCTTACTCCTAAATCATAAATCCATGTATTGCCAAGAAAATTGTGGGGGACAACAACAATACATATATTTTAAATCCCTCATTGATGCCTTTCTCCCATCCTTTCACTGGGCCTCCAAACAGAGCTGTCACACAACATATAATCCCAGTTTGGCTTCTCCTCTTTTTAGAGCTCACTGTAAATCTTCAAGGCGGAAGATCCCCAAAGCAAACAACTGAGATTACAGAAGGAGATAATGCACAAGCCCCATAATAGAATCAGCCATTGATTGAATGTGCTTTGAAAGAAAACAGCACAACTAAATCATGTTTATCCTTCAGTATTCCCTTTGCACACACAGTCACACTCCTCGTGGTGTTCCAAGGGTACATCTGTCAATGATTTATGCAATCCCCGGACACCAATCCTTGGCTTCAGCTGAAGAACCTGAAGGAGAAGAAGCCAAGCATCAAGAAAACAGCAAGTGCTTCATCACACACCTAGACTATGAGCTAGATTGCACTGGAAACCCACTGGATGGCAGGAAGCATATTAAAACTGAATTTCTTCATTAATTCCACCCACTCGTTACTATTTTTGCTTTTACCTCAAGCAATTTACAAAATTGATTAAATCACGCTGAACATGATTAAATCATGTTGCTTTACCAAAGAAGAACCTTGCAATTTCAGATTTCCACTTAATTTTATTTAAGAGCAAACAGTAGAATTAACCCAATTAGAAAATTCTATAATAAATAATTTTAGCTATGAATTCATAGCAATGGAAATTAACAAATATTTGCTTCTTTATGAAGTTGATATCTACCATTAGAGAAAGAAGAACAAAAGGTATGGTTGTAATATGTCTGAACAGCACCAGTAAATGCCTCGGAAATTAATTAATAGCTGCACAGAAAAGTATATTAACAAGGAAGATTTTAATTCTTTCAATGCAAACCTAATCAAAATTCTAAAAACTTATTTACTAAAAGTGCAATACACAAAATATGAAAACATTACTATTGGTGCATTCATTTTATTAAAAATAGACGTCCTAACTGGCTTTCAGTATTTCCAAACGTGCAAATGTAAAAACAGTGCGCACCTCGTGGTATTTTTTGGTGACTTTCGTTGGCACACATTGGCACTCGTTGCAGCTCTGCTGACAGCAGGCGCAGTTTCCACCACAGCGCTTCACCAGCAGGCACAGGGGCCAGAAGATGGTGTCCGTTCTCTTCAGCTCCTCCCGCAGCGACACCGAGAAGTTGCGCGGGGTGCAGCTGTACAGCCGCGCCTCCTCCTTCAGCAGGTTCAGATCCACCACTGCAAGGAGACACAGAAAACGCCGCTGTCCTGATTTGCAACCCGAGCTCCCTTGTGGCAAATCGCCTTCAGCGGTGCGGAACCCACAGGGAAGGGTCTCTTTTGTGCAGGTTCAGCACGGAAATGTAATAGCGCAGTGTAGCAGCCCAGGTAGACCTGGAGTCCAGGATGCCCTGGAAAGCTCCTCCCTGACCACTCCTCTGAGTGTTATGTCACCCCTGTTCACTCCCCACTCCCTGCCTTAATTCTAGAAAGTTCCCTTGTTCCATGAACTGTTGCCCTGAGTTTTAGCCATCTGATGTTTTAATTTTTGTGATAAAGTTTCTCACGAGGTTTTTCTGTAAACACGCAGATGTTTTTCTAACTGTCCTTTTGTTTTTCATTCTTTCTCCTGGAAGGAGAAAGGTTTGATGGACCTTTTAATTGACCAGTGTGGTTGGAGAGGTGGTGACCTCTTTCTCCAATCCACGGCTGTTCCCAAAACTCAATATAATAGGTGAATCAAAATTAAGTTTCTTCTTCACCTTTTCCTGGGCTGAAGTTTGCTGTGCATCTGCAATTCGTGTCGCGCTCTATTGTGACACATGAACCACACTGGTCCCCAGTTAAGTAACATTCTTTCACTGTTATTCGATTGGTTATAAGACTGTCAACTCCTCCCCGTACCGCCCTTTCACCCTCTTCCCATTGCTCCCCTTGTTCCCATAAAACCCTGTGCACCCTCAGATCCTTGGCTTTTCCTGTCCCTAGACCCATTCAGAAATAAATTTCTGGATATTATACAGAGCCCTTCTTGTGCTTGTGCCTTGTTAAAGATACCAAACCCTGTACTGTGACTGAGCTATCCCTTCTCTGGGAGACACTCTCGGGAAGGTGGTGGCCGTCTGGAGCTGCCGCAGTGCAGTTCCACAAATACCGTGAAACGTAAATGGAATGATCCTGCATAGTGATATTCACCAATTATTTTATACCTCTGGCAAAGTTGGTTCAAATTCAACCAAGATTTGCCTGCTATGTTCCAGCACATGTTTTATCAAATCAACCCTAATGGAAGTCACTTTGTTCACACTAATACTCTGAGCTCCAGTGTTGCTATTCTACGGTCATTTTGGATTGGAGAAACACACACAGAGCAATTAAGAATCCTGCAAAATTTCAAAGACTTTTTAAATTCACTTGCAATAAAGCATTCAAACTTCTTCCTTGTTAAAATTTCAACTATTGCTTCTTTGCTAGGCCATTGTAATTATAAGAAAGAACAAAACCATTCATATCTAAGCAGAAGTCACTTTTATGGACTAAGAAGTTCATGAAGTTGTCATCATCAGGGAATTCTGCACAGAATAGATAACTGCACAAGATTGTACAGCTATATAATCATTAGTAGGTTCCATTTTTTTCTTCCCTCTCCATAGCAGCATATATATGAATTTCTGTTATTTCTCTAGGTTTCATTTTCTCTTGACGTGTCTTAAATAAAAGCTCCTCCTTGTAAGCAATTAACTTGAAGTGCAAGTTAAAGATATTAATATTTACCACCAGTTTTCCTATAAACTAGTTCCACTGTATCATAGGAAAGTTTCACTATTCCAATGGTTGAACAGCAAGTTCATGAAAAGATCTGAAAGAGGACAAGCTCCTTTATGTTCATCTTAGCTGCATAGTCAAGAGCTAACATGCCTTGAAAGAGCCAACTAAAACTGGGTAAAAAAAAGTGAGAAGCAATGTAAATTAATTTTATTTCAGAAAAGTCAGACTATAATGATCATGATCTAGGATCTTTTGTCTGAATTGTTTTTCTCCTCACCTACCATTAAGGAACAGAAGTGATGCCTAATTCACAGGGATACTACTCTCTCTAGTAAAAAACAAAAAGATAAAGGGAAAATTAAAGCCCTATGACAAGATGGCTATTGAGATGAGTGAAACAGAGGCCCTGAACAAAGTGACAGAGACCTTGAACCAACTGGTTTTAAGCTAAATCAAGAAAAAATTAGGAGGGAAAAGAACCCCAGTGCATTAATATTCCTTTAATGTCATCTATTAATAAATAAAAATATATACAATAAAGCTAAAATAAGTTTCTGATCTGAATCACCCTCCAGAGAAATACTTTTTTTCTTTTCTACTATGTAAAGGGCCTCAAGATGTCATCAAGAAGAACTTCAGCCTACCAAGGCAAGATAATTCCTCCTAACTCCATTTAAACACGTAAGACATAAAACAAATTTGGAAGCTGAATTTCTTTAGCAGAAATGCTCACTGGTACTCTCCAAGGAACAGATCTTTGGGAAGGAATTTCAATCCATGTTCCTTCAAACATTTCTTTTGCAGGCATATTCATATACTGGCATCCATAAGTGAGGATTTATTGTTGTGAAAGGTCAGTTAAACACACTGAAGCCTTTTCTTTGCTTGCACTCACAGTGAATGCCAAGCTGGGGCACTTCATTCCATCACTATCGGGTTAACATAGGCTCCTAAATAAACAAACTGAATTTTAAGAGGGAGGAGTGTGTAATAACTCCAATAAAGTTACTGATAGGACACCAGCCTGCCTCCCACACTGCAAGAGCATTCCTTGGAGAAAGTTGAGAAGGGAGCAGAGGAAAAGAGAGACAAAACTTCCGGGGGAGAGATTCACTGTGAGAAAGCAGAAATTATTTAAGCCCTTCTGAGCAGCTAATAGCTCTAGGCTGAGTCACTTAAAAGGTGGATGTGTCTACCTCCATTAATCAAGGACTGTGGACAGGAATGGAGTATTTCTTTCTTCTGTTATGTTTTCAAACATAGAATAAGTGAGCTGTCTGAAGGAGGATAAAATGCCTGAAGCACACTGTGAGAAGTGCTAGTTCTGCTAATACTCTCTCCTGGAAGATTGTTTCTGCAGAGACTGATGGTGCAGTGAGTTTGAAGGAACTGAGCTTATGTGCTGCTCAACCCTTCACCATGAGATACTGAAAGTGAAAGTGGGCACTGACACCTCTTCCAGCAGGCCCACGGAGCAGTGGGAGATGGATTCTTGTGTGGTGATGTCCTCCTCCATTGCCTCCTGCCTTCTGACACCAGCAGAGGGATGCATCAATTTCCATACCTACATCTATCTGTAGTCACAGCGAAAAGGGCAACACACTAAAATAAGCAGCATGTTACTCACTTTGTCACAAAAAAGGAATTAATTTGAACTCAACCCCTCAGACCTGCAGACATTAATTTTAAAAGGGTTCTGTTGGAGAACACACAGCCAGCTCTTAGCAGATATCTTTCAGTGCTGAACTGTTACAACAGGCTTCAGGAGAGATGAACAAATGTCATGTTTGATTTCCATGCTTTAAAATGTACTAAGGTATATTGCTGTGATACCTCACAATGAACCCTTGCCCTACCTTATGTAATTCAATTTCATTAAAAGGTCTGTGGCAAATTTATCTAGTGCTTATATAATCACTTCTTTGAAGTGTGTGAATGAAGCTGTTATTTTTTCAAAGAGTAGCTGTCTGTTCAAAATTTATTTTAACACACTGTGGGCATGAAGCTAGATGAGAGAATGTATATATTCCCTTAAAAGTGTTTACTTAACCACAATAAAAGGTTATGTGGATTTCCCAAGTGCACTGAGTTACAGTACCTGTTATAATGTGAACATTTAAACACTCCTTCAACTTGGCTTCCACTCATGTATCATGTTTGACACAACAGTCAAGGTTCTTTTGTCTAGCACTAGCTCAGGAGGAGCGAAAAGCTCTGCAGCAGCACATAAATGGGAAACACTAAAATAAAAATAAGTGAAGGAGAAAAAATGTAGGTGCAGGTAGGCCAACAGAAAAGTGTATTTCAAGAGTGTGCCTACACTGACACACGCAACTGAATTAATCCATGTTCACAGCAGCCTGAAATTAATTGTGTTATGCAATTGGCAATGCAATTTTCTGGCATCTTCTGGATGTGTATTGAGTACCACAGGGAAACTTCTTTCCCAAAACATTTTTCCAGCTGGATACTGCTCTCAAAGTCAATGAAACAAATTAAATTCTGGTTGGGGCACTTGTGTGTGAGCACAGATAGCAGCAGAATGGTTTTCATTCCTAAGCACTTTGGAGATGTTCCTGGGAATGTAAGTTTCTTACTGGCTTCTACAATAGGAGCTGTTATAAAATCTCAAGCAAGAAGTGGGGTATAAAAACAAAAAAAAGTGACTTAAGTGTACAAAAACCAGAACTGCTGCAGATAATGCTTTGACTGGGACTATTTTTTTCCTCCTTAAGGAGATTTCAGAATATGATGTAAAGATTATACATAGATTTCAGTGGGAAGTGATGGGATAATTTTTTTGCACATCAAAATATATTTTATTTTAAGCATATTTAATAGTATAAAAGAATTTAGGACCATATTTCGACATCAAAGCCTCTGAACTTGGTTTTCCTTCCTTCCTGACTAGGAGTTTATGGAAGCATTTTATCCAGAAAAAACATCAGAGACAGGAGTTCTCTGGAATTTAGGTTGTCTAAATATAGTTTTCATATAAATTATTATGTAGGAGTAGAGGGCACTTCTCTACATAAAGTAAGATACACTTTTAATAATTTGTTTATGAAAACAGGACAGTAATTTAGCTTTTACACTGAAAAAATGAAACTGAAATAATAATTAATCAGAGTTTGAATAAAACCAAAAATTTTAGGATATGCCCTTCTCACAAACATTTCTTAAAAAGGTTTTGAAATACAGCAAACAGGTTGCTTGAGAGAATACAATGGGAAAAAAAAATAAATAGAAGAAAAAGGTTTTGCTTTTGTCCTATGTCATTTCAACTGGACATATTTTCCACCTCAGGCTATTACATTACAGACTCAGTAATGCAGTCTGAGGGTGGTCTCTAAGACAAATGTGGCAATGCCATGATATGTTTATTCAGTGAAAAAATCCATTTCAGCATCTAATTAGAAGTCTTTAAAAGATTTACTCTGATAGTTTATTTCTAAGATGTGTCTTGCAGGGAGTTTCTTTTGTCTATATGGATGTTATCCAGCATCTGCATTTTGTTTTTCTCCCACTTACTGTGTGCTTATGGCATGCATTTGGCAAATACTAAATCTCTTTAATTAAGGAAGTGTTAAATGACTATCTGAGAGCTTTTAAAGATGTTTCCTCCTCTTTGGCACATAATTTAGTTGTTCTATGCACAGCTATAGCAATATGGATAGGGTACAAAGGTTGATTTCTGGGTTCTGGTCTAAGAATTAACTGTCAAACCCTTAAATTTAAGCTATGAAAGGTTCTACTTCCTCCCTTTTCTTCTTGATCAGATGATAACCTCCTAGTTTACATCCACCAACAGGGAAGTCTGTTTGGCTATGCTCATATGTCTTCCTTTTCATGCTGTATGGTGGGTGGGCAAGGAAGGTGGTATTGCCTTCGTGCTATCCATCCACCTGTTATCCATAAACATGAAATAGTGGGTAGCATCTGGATGGGATGTGGCAGGAAATTAATGAGTGTCAGATGCCGAAGGAAGAAAATGAGTTGCTGATCAATAGGTCTACAGATTCTGAAAACACAGTCTACTTTACTTCTGATGAAGTTGACAACTGCATGATCAACCCAGACACGGACACATGGATTTCCCAAGGTGTCATCAAAGGGAAACATTTAGGTATTGCTCTCAATTCATTTTGACCTTATCTACCTCAAATTAAAATAAAGTTTTTGCTCTCCATAAAAAAAGAAACCCACAAATTTAAAATATGTTACTCCATCAAGATGCCCTGCTACTTTAGGGAAATAAAGATCTCCCAGGTTCCCTACAGGAAACTACTGTGCTTGTTGCTTCTTTTCTTTTCAATTCCTCTTTGCTGCCCTACCCTGCTAAATTCATTTAAGTTTTGAGTTTAGCTATTGTCCTTTTTCAAATAATACAATGGTGAGGACAGTGAACAACAATTCTATCTGCTCTCTTTCTAACGTACCCCTTTCTTGGAACCAAAATTCAAGGTGAAGAATGCTCTAAATTCTTTGCCAAGAAATCATACCTGTAGAAAGCTACAAGGCCAGACAGAAGGGTAAATTACCTCTTGACTTCCTCCCATGAATGTATGCTTTCCCAAGAAGTTGCCACGTTGGCCTGTACAAATCTTCCAGATCCAGCTGCCACCGATCAGGTTCAAGGTAGCGGATAAGGTCCTCCACGGTGCTGAACCCGGCCACGGCGTTGTTCAACACATCCAGGGGAAGCGCTGACGGGGGCAGCAGGGATGGGCTGGGAGCCTCTGTGTGGTGCTGCAGTCAAAGAGAAGAGCACCAGTCAGGGTCAGTGGGTCTGCTCTGACAAAATGCTGTACTTTACCAAGTTACATACCTGGGAAAGTTTACAAGTGGATAGCTTGTTTCCAAAGTACGGTTTATCTAATAAGACAAATTACAAGAGTCAAAAAGTACCTAATTATTTTTTAGCAGTAACTGTAAACAAACTTCAACTGCAGAGTTTGCCTACTTCTTACATTTCCAGCCTTGCAGCTAGCATGCCACTACACCTGTCCTTTGAAGATGTTCACTGAATGACAGATGGGACTTTAGAAATAGAGCAAAGAGTGGTTTAAAAATATGGCCCCATTTCAAGGCCTTTCCCAAACCCCTCTAGAAATCTGAAACATTTCACATTCTGCCTTCCCTCAAACTTAGTCATAATCTTTGTCTTCTTGTCCTTCAATGCAAAACATTACAAAGACAGCAAATATTCTTGCTCTCATCTATAAATTTAAAAAAAGCACCAGTTGTGTTTCATACAGTACTAAGAATTATGTTTTTGGTTAAACAATAATGAACAGAGTAATAAGATCTGGCATAACTAAAATTATTTCACCCTTACAAAGAGAAAAAAATGTTCCAAATGAAATCAAAAGTATTTAAACTTCAAAACTGAGTTCTGACAAAGTACTTTACCACAGCACAAATCTCACTGACAAACTCAGTGGACAAGAGTACTTAGTCACAGACAATTCAAGCAAAGTGAGGCATCTGTTTTTGTTCACTCCACAATCTGTTTTAAAATTGTGCATTGATTTGTACTTTCAAAAGAATAAAAAATGGCAGGAGGGTAAGCCTAAGTAGGAAGCTGCTTCTGAAGCACCTGAAGTTTAGGCTTTAGGCTTTTCTGACATTAATACAGACATTATGTCCACAGTACTACACCAGAGCAATTCATCTGAATCATGTAAGAAAGGTGAAGAAAAATTTGAACATGCTGCCAGTTTAGGGAATGGAAAAGAGAAGAATATGTGTTTATATAGCTATCTATATTTAAAAATCCTCATACCACTTAGTGTCAAAATGGCACTGTGAGTCCTGTAATGTGAAGTGTGTATATACTATAATTTTTTCCATCTATAATGTCAGATCAATGGTAGGTAGACATTTACCTTTTCAAAATGATCAGGGAAATTGATGAGAAATATAACAGTTATGCTGGAAAAGAAGATTTAGTGCAATGCTACTCACTCAGCAGAAGTTTTCTAAAATATATATTCATGTGGTAGCTGAATACCATACCAAAAATAATATTTTATTTTCTGTCCTCTAAATTCTATTCAATATGCAGTTTTGGTTTCAGCTAAATGTGTGGCTGAAAGAGCAGCAAATGGGAGAACGACCATGGCCTTCTTATTTTTTGCTTCAAAGCTTTCCCTCTCTACAACTTCAAGAAATGCAGCCAATATAGAAGTATTTGTGCTGCTTTTTAACTGGAAGTCTTGCAGAAATAACACAAAACATAGATTAAGTGTTCTGCTACTGTTACTTTTACAATATTTTCATCTTGCTAATAATTTCCAATAGAGTTGGTGAAACAATTGTCTCCCATCTTGGATGAATGTGGTTTTCAAAATACTAAAATATTTCTTCTTCTCTTTGCTCCATTGCCTGCATTAAAAATAGTAATGTGTTGATCCATCTATTATGTGATGATAATAAAGCAACAAATTCTAGTCTACAATTTAAATAGTTGCTCTTAGCAAAATATGCTACTTAGCAAGCTTCAGAGCAGTGCTGTGACACTGTAATTCAGATGGTCAAAAAAATAAACATTCCAAAATTTTCCTTCCTGTTTTTCTCCACAGTGCTGTAACAGCACCATTTCCTGGTTTGAAGGTGCAGGGTTTTACTAACATGAAAAACAAAATTAATGGTAGAGCTAATAACTGAAGTAAAAAAAATCTTCTAGTTTGTTTTCAGCTGAAGAATTTACTTCAGTTTCTTACTTCTGCTAGGATTTTTTTTTGCCAGAGAAACATGTGGGTTCTAGAAGTAAATGTATTGATCTAGAATCTATTCCCATATTTACAACTTACAACATCCACACTGAACAAACATATGTAGCAAGTAATCCATCAGTTTATAGTATTCTGGATTCAATAGGCATTTGCCTGAGTCAAAATGTTGTGAGGATATGGTGAATCATTGCACTTAATGGTAACACAATTAAAGTTGCCATCACTTTCTAGTCATTCTCACAGCAGCCCAAAACAGAAAGAAAAAGTAATTGAAACAGCAAAATCACACAACTTTGAATGTTTTAGAATAAAGTAATTAGGATCTCAGGGTTAAGAATGTTTTTCCCAATAATCTTTAACGTTAGTCAATTTATATGACAGTCAAAATGTACCAAAGATTAAAGATAATTGATATCATAAAGCTATAAATGCTGTATATTGAATTTGTGACATAATAACCTTTATGACATCTCAATTCAATAAACTGTTAAAGATAAATGGTATCTCTAATTATACTTTACATTGTTTTTACTTGCTAGTGGATACTAATTATAATTTAAATCTTTTGGACAGAACATTCAGGGCAGCATCAGTGGTACTCCTTCCAGTGCCTAAAACTATATATTGGAATTCTATACAATTTATAATTTCACTTGACTTTCTCAAAGTTTTTCATCTATAGGCAGAGTTTACACATGCAATAAGGTTTTACTTGCAGAGCAGAAAGCAGAAATGACTAGATGCAAGAAATTACCACTCGACTTCATTGATGGTACACACCATTTATAACAAGCAAATGCAGAATTCCAGCATAACTCTGAAAAGTAACATCATAGCTACAACTCAGAAATGCTTCTTACCTGAAGCTTTTAGTCTTTTTACAGTAAGTCTACCACTCCTGTTGTAATTTAACCTATATTTCTCGAGGCATCCAAGGAGGATGCCTCCCCCCACCTGTTTGGCTGACACTCACTGGTGCTCTCAAGGCACTCTCTGTGCTGTACATGACACCAGCAGTCAGTGGCTGTCAGAAAGAGATGCCATTTCACAGCAGAATGGTGGTGGGAAAGCCTCCCAGGAGGACCACTGATAACCTCTAGCTGTTTTGCTGCTCAACATTGATGGAGATAATGATCTGATAATGAAGCAGCCATCTGTCAATTGGACATTTATTCTATAGATGGCATCACCCAATTTACTCCACAGAAATTTCTCATGTCTCCCCCAACAGGTCAGCTAAAAAATAATCAATCTTTGATTTAACATATATTTATTTATCTGGCAGGGGAGATACAACCCAAGACCACAGACCCTTCTGCTGTCCAAACACAGCAGCTATCCAAAATATCGTTCCTGATGGAAACTATTTTCTGGGAAGTGATGCTCCCCAAGCTCTGCTACAATAAATACTAATTGACAGTAAACACCTTTACTGTCATAGCAACACATTCTCAACTCATACTAATGTTTTAGGATTGAGATCACCTTTCTTATTTTTTTTTGCACGAGCATGAATAATTTCTGTCAGATAGATTTGACAAATACATCAAGTTCTGTATGTGATTCATCTAGCAAAAAAACATACTGTGGTTTGTTTCTGTTTTTCTGCCCAGGAAACAATTTCAAATTACTTTAATAAGCATAAATATGCTTAGAACCAAGATAGAGACAAACAGTTGCATATTTACTGTTCGTTAAAGTGATTCAGGATGAAAACCAGAGCAGAAAACATTGAACTTCTGCTGGCCTGTACAACAGCCAAGAATGACAACTGGTGTTGGATCAAACAGAATTTTCTTCAGGTTTGTTTATATTGTATTTCTGTACATGCACTTAGCTCTATCAAAACAAATACTACACAGAAATCCCCCAATTTATTTACAAACATACAAGACAGGCCAATAGACAAGATTTAGGCAACAGTTAAAGATATGGGCTTGGAAAAAGGTACAGAAATAATACAGACATGTCACAAGACTATCCAGCCTGGAACATTGCACATAACAGTGCTCCAGAAAAGATTTAGGGACTAAAATGCATCTTATGGGGCTCACAATGTTAGTTGTGCCCTATTAAAGGAAATAAAACTACTCCACCTAGCCTCTTTCTCAAAGGGAAAAGAGTAGGACACTACTGTCAGTAGAACAAGAAGTCAACCCTCACTGAAGCAGCAGATCTGAACAAAAACTTCAACAAACAAATTTGAAATCATCTAGCTGAGGTCCAAGCCTAAAGTATTATTTAGTATGTAGCCTAACTTGAAGACTTATGATTAATTTCTTGTTCTGACACATATTTCTTGTTGTTATCCTGAGCACAGTATTTAGGCCAAACCTTCATAATGTAAAGCATCTGGTTGTAGTATCTCCTTGCTATGCCAGCATGACTGTGTATATGGCTAAATAATAAACAAGAGGCAAATTTCTGAAAAAGAAGCATAGACCTGCAACAGCAAAGCCATTACAACTGAAAGCACAGCAGCTGCTAACACAAATACAGTTTTAGATTCACTCTGGCACTAGGAATTTCACAGTATACAGGTTTGTAACACAGCCTTATCAAACATGTAAAATGAGCATAAAGGCAATTCTTTGATCTCACAAGTTCTGGGACAGAATGAATACAACCAATTTTTGTTAGATACTCATTATTGGTTTACCTGAAGAATCCAGAAGTGTGTTAGACAGATACCAGGTATAAATTTGGATATGAGACTGGATATTATGACCTTTCCTGTTTGCCACTATCCATCTGTTCTTTCCTTGCACTGTACCTGCTCCAAGGATAAACAATTCAGAACATAACAGCACTGATCTACAGTCAACACAAGACCAGCTCTTAAGCACCATAATGACCTAAGAAAAGCCTTTATTTTGCTCCTGTTTCTCAGGATAAGACTACTAACATTCTAAAGGCACTAACACTACCCTCTTCCAGACAAAGGAGAGACAAAAAATAGTAATTTTAGGTTGCTGCCGCCAGGAGTAAGGAATTTCACGTTTAATAACGCAAGCACTAAGACTGGAAAAACAAAAACAAGTGAGTCAAATACTTGGCATGAAAGGACACTTACAAGCACTGAATACTATGTCTAAAATAATTACCTCCCCACAAAAGAAACCCCCAGGTTTTTTTTCCTTTCTTGTCTTGAAGAAAATATTGTCAACAGTTTCTGAGTTATGACCCATTCATCAGTTGGCATAGTTCAGAGAAACTAATAAACATCAGTGTAGTTTAATCAAACTAGAAGGGATTCTATAAAAACCTCAAAGGAACCTAGGCTCCCCTGAAACCCAACTAGGATAAGTAATTCGAAAGAAATAACATATTTCTCTTAATGAAATATCCTTAGAGTTTGGTTTTTGTTTTTTTTTTTTTTAATTATTGTATAGGAACACTCCAAGTCCTGCTTAGATTTAAAGATATGCTTTTCAAACTTACAGTACATGCACATTCTTGTAACATGAAGTAAAAAGCCTGTTTTCTCCTTTATAATCACAGGTAACCCTCCTAATAGCATCATTAGAAGCTGTGAGAGAAAGCAGATATCCAAGTCTTTTGAGTTTGCCCCGAGGACACAAATTCTCTGCATTAACAATAGCTCTTTGTTTTCTCTCATAAGTACATGCCATAATAGGTGTGAAGAGCCTCTAGAAACCCTGACCTACCTGAAAAAGCACACACTTTTACTTGCTTGCATCTATGCAGTATAAAAGAAAAACCACTTGTGAAAGTCTCTCATTTATAAAGACGTCTTCTCTGTGCAAAAATTAATGTGCACTGCTAAGAAAGTTTTAGTCCTGTTCAAGTTGTAAGGCAGAAGGAAGTGAGATGATCTGTAGCTGGGTCTGTGTGCAAACACCCAAGTAGAGAAATCAGGTTCCAGGATCCTCTTCTTGTGCCTTAAGCAAAGGAATGAAAAAAAAAAAAAAAAAAAAAAGCACCACAGAGGCAGATAATCAATTTTGGCTGCCAAAATCAGGAATAAGGCAAGTATATTTATTGCACGTGGCAGAGATGGAAGTCAGGAAAGCTGCCACAGCTCCCATCCACTGCAGCACTTTTTACTGCTTTGGATGAAGTTACTGTCACGGCAGCAAGGATGGCTGCATGAGAGGCACATCACCCTGGGGCTGCTGAGCAGGTAGGTCTGGTGAAATAGGCTCCAGTGGCACTGAATCAAACATCCCTCTCTTTCAGCTGGCCTCATTTCAGGGATGCAACTTCTGCCAGTCAAATGACACACAGGTAGAGGGGTACCAGCCCTCGACTGAATGCTTCTGCAAGTGAGAAACCAGACTGCAGGATGACAGCACCCCTCTTCCCTGGGCCTCCAGCTCTCTGCCTTTCACAGGCTCCCTAAATTTTCTGATCCTACAGAGTGCTACAGCCTCTTATCAAAAGCTTGTTCAGGCTCTCTTCATGTGTGTGCAGGGTTTTCCTTTTACCTCACTGAGGACCTCATTTGCTGAGTATCAGTGCATGCCCTTGCACCAATTTACATCTTAGAGCCAGAGATGGCTTTCCAAACTACATCCATAGTTTTGTTACTGCAGTATGTAATCTCTACCCTCCATAACCACCAACAGGAGAAAGATTACAAGGGAGAGATCACAAGGGAAAATGAACACATTTGTGCCTTGCTGGTTTTTCCTGCCACAGGTGGGAATAAAAGAATAAAGACGTGCATAAGTAGCATTGGATAACAGTCTTATAGATTAACCAACAGCATAACATTTCCTCAGGCTAAACTTTAGAGATAAAATGTTTTTTGAAAATGTTTAAATATTCCCCTAAATAGAGTTTCTGTGCAGTTCACAGAGAAGGCCTGGAATTCTAATTGTGCTGGAAACAACTGCAAGATGCTCCCAAGGAAGCTAGCAGCATGGAAATAGCACAGGATGTCACTAATTATCAGTGTTCCCCTGGCAAATTGCAGGTTTTTACCTGAAGTCTATGCACACTGACACCTTTTGATATAGACAGTATAGGTGTGAGAGACACTCTGAAGACAGAGCTGACACATTTAGAGCTAGCTCATTAACTCTTGGAGGATGCCATCAATAGCAATAATCTCTGGAAGCTATTTTCAAAAAACCTTTAGTGATTGGTTGGTTATCATAAATGTCTATAATCATGTATGTGTACATAAATAGTTGTGTTTATATATGCATAAAATACAGTTTGATTTTTTTCTGTGATCACATTTATAAATCACACTAATTCATTTTAAAGGCAAAAAGCAGAGAAATGATGCTCAGCACTGTATTGTACGGGACATCTTATTGTCAATACACTTTATCATGATAGTTTTAGAGGTTTCTATTGCTAGGAAATTATACACAGACATAACTATCTTTGTTGGATGCAGCTGCATGTTATTGATTTTATTCAGTGCATCTGGTAAGACTCATTGAAGCAGCACGTGCTCCTTCATGAGTATTTCATAAGCACTACAAAATTACCTGCCTCTCCTTTACTGGAAGTATTTGTTTTTTACAAAATGACCCAGTGATTCTTGAATTCTTTTGGGTAAGAACCTTAATTCACTGATTTATTCTTTCAGATGATTAAGGAGAGAAGAATTGTATAAATAACTCTGCTTGAAAGCTCTGTTGACAGCATTTTTGGCAATTGCAGAGATTTTAAGCCATGAAGCAAACAGCCCCTGTAAGCCCCAGAATCCAGAAAGCTTGCAGATTCAACCAGGTACTTGCAATGGAAGTCAAATTCTGATGCCCTTTTTCTATCTTTCTAACTGGTTTTTAATTTTACCTGCTTGCATGAGGAATTTGTGGACATGGTAGTGAACAGGATTCTAGATAGAAGACACAAAGAAATGTAAGACATCTCATGACTTGGACATGTTTTGACTCAGTAGGCAAAGACCCAGCCTTACCATTCTGAAAGCAGGACCTGATGAAGTTGAAATTCACTGAGTTGAACAGGAAGCATTTAAAAGCAAATAACCTGTGATAATATTATAGAACAAGTTATGGCATAGATTATCTCCTAGACAAGAAACTTCAAAGTTGAATCAGTATGTCAGTTTTAATCTCAGGTTATTTCCTGAAATAATTTGTCTTTTTCTATCATTTTCAAAGTACTGTAGATATATAAACTAATTTTAGGTTTATTATCCCAGAGTCAGGGTTCCTATTAAGTATACTTGTGGCAGAGTAACACTTAAACCATAACTGCTTCCAAAATCTTAATTTTTAGTGAGCACTCTCTCCTTTTTTATACGTTTCTCTCTTCTAAATGAGACTTTAAAACAAAATTTAGAGTGAGCTCTCCCCACACCATATAACTGTATATATATGCCATAAGAAAAAGTCTACCTTTTGTATCCTAGTAACAACTGCTAAATATTTTGATTTCTGAATTTCAGAGTAACTGAATTTATGAAATGCATTTAAAACTTCTGGCTGTTCCTGTCTTATGCATGAGCACATGGGAGGACTATAACTACAACTTAAAAAAAACTATAACCCAGTAGATACTGTTATGTCTTGTACAACTTAATGCTTAATAAAAATATTTAGTCTAATTCAGACCATGGGCAATACTAACATCTATATACACATTTTAAAGGGTATGAAGTGTCTTTGTGTGTTCATACAGATAAAAATACTTGCTGAAAATGACTGAAAGTAGACTGTGAATAGGCAAAATGAAGTACCAAAATAATTTACTAAAGTACAGTTTCTCTCATCACAATCACATAAAATCTTTATTTGGAGAAAGATCTTGTCATGTGCTTGCAACAAGGTGCTAAAACAGACAAATCCCCCAATGTCTAAGAAATCATAACCTTCATGTCTGATAGCATTTTCTTTTTTATATTCACAGGACTGTCCTAAACAAATTAGCAGCTGCAGTTAGCCCTTACAATGTGTGGAACGTGTGAGGGAATGTGCAGGACAGATGGTCAACTATTCACATCTCGTGGGACTGCTGCTGATTGCTGCAGGTTAAGTTTTGGAAACACAAAATATTTTCCTAAGTAGTAAGTCTGTCCTCCCTGTCTTAGTGCCTTCTTTTCAACTCTCCCTTATTAACTACTCATAGCAGTATTTAAAGACATTTAGAGTTTATTCCCTGCTTAATCTAGCTCATTGTTAAGAGGTCATTGCAGTCTTGTATCCATCTGGAGGGCAGAACTCTATATTGATTACTTGCTGACTTTTCAAACAAATGTGATATTTTCTCCTCATACTGCTCTCACTGAGGAGTTAAAGTAGAACTCTACAGAGACCCTTCTAAAACTATGTCAATTTCATTGCTTGATGACTTTCTGAATATACCCAAAATTACCTTTTCATGTTTCAACCCTAAGCTCTTAAGGTAGTTTTGGTTTTGTGCTTGAACTGTCCTTGTGATTAAAGCAGTAGGGTATTTAGTGACTGTTTTAAATAGTAGTGACATCACTTTGCACTAAAATATTCCTTCATGGACATTCAAATGCATGAGTTGACAGCTAAATAAGAAGTGTCTTTTTCAAATGCTGCTATAAATAAACCCTTTAGCTTCATTTTGTGAATATAAAGTTAAATGCAATTTTCTAGGTTGTCCTATTTTGATGAATGTTGTATTATGCCTGCAATTTCCTTCTAGAAGGGAAACTTTATCAAGATTTATATATCAAATACTGGCAACAAGAAAGAACATCTCTTCTCAATATTTATAATGATATCCTTATATTTTTCACAGTTTATATTTATTGTAGAGAGACCCTGGCTCCAAGATTTAGCTGAACTTTAGAAGAATAGGATTCCACCACAGCTTAGCTTCTTTCCCTGAAACTTTGATACTATGCAAGTCCAATATACATACCTGAAGGCTCAGTTGTGGAATACCTTTTACTTCAGTCAGGAGAACAGGACAACCTGAATTTTGCTTATGATATGAAATTATCATCAAAAAAGAGGGAAAAACACCATAGTTGAACTGACAGCAAATTAAGTGCCCAAATGAATCAATGCAAAAAGATTCCTGCAATCAGATGGCAGTGGGCATGCAGATGTAGTCTTATGAATGTTTGCTCAGATCTTCTTGCAAGTGGGGTTGCTGTGACTATTAATCACTACATTTACAGACACACCTGAATTTCAAGCAGGAAAAGGTTGTGGCTGCTATGTTTATGATTTACAAAAGCCTTTTTTAATTTGCTGTACACAAAGCTCTAGTTCTTAGTTGACTGACAGTAGCTGACAAGGAATAAACAGTCAACGTAAGTGCAGCTGTTCTGAATAGAAAAAAGTTTTTGCACATTCTTCTATGACAGGGAATATGGCCAGCCATAGTTATAGAACACCATGTCTGCTGGCTTTTTAAAAATTACTCATTTTACTCAAAAGACATATAATAGCTTAATCAAATTAAACAACAGTAAGTGTTTGGAGTCAGTGAATGAACTGCTCTTTAAGTTCCTTCTAGGAACTTCCCCACTGGAAGTGGATAGGTGTTCTTAAGAAAATGTTTACTTATCCCAGTATGTTCACAGGAGGTTGATCAAACATTAAACACTAGGAATGACTGTTTGTTACAACTGGAAATTGTATTTGTGAAGGACAATGAAAATGACTTCTACAGTGAGCACTATTTTAATTTGATCCTTCAGTATATATGTTAATTGCATTCCACAACAGCTTTCTGTTCATTTCATATCACAATAAAATGAACACACCCAACATTCCTGTACAGCAGACATTGCAAATCAGAGCTTGTCCTGCCTTGAAGGTAGAAAGTCCTTGAACAAAGCATTACTTTGCTGGGAAAGAACCTCATCTCTATCCTAATATATCTATGCTTAGTATCATCAAACACTTCATGGTACCTCATTATACTTTGAGATATATTATGCACACAAGTAGAGTAATGTGATTGCACAACAAATAAAAGACAAAATTAATTGGGAAAGTATGCTTAATAAGAGAAATTTAAGAAAAAATACTTTGAAATCCCTTGCATTTAGGAGTAAAATATTAAAAGCATAAATACAAAACCATAAGCAGAGTCTGAAGCAGAATAAACAGTGTTACAGAGGAGACCAAAACCCGAATAAGAGACAATGGGATCCTGTTTGAAAAAAACAAATCTCAGATATTTTCAGAACATGATAAAAACAGATATTGAGCTGCTACAGAGGTCTCAGCTGAAATACAGTGCTCAGATTTATCTCCAGCACTTGTGAGATATAGGCAGAGAGAAACAGGATATTCACATGAACGAGCAAGATGAAAACAAAAGAATGAACCATGATAAAAGATGAAGCGATACAGCTTTCTTTCATCTCGACAAGACCAGGCTGACAGGAGAGATAGCAAACATGCAAAAGAGCATCAGATGATCAGATGTTCCCTAGTCCATCAATGACAAGAATTATTTAAGGGTTTGAAAAAAGTTTTATACAATGTAGAAGTGTGCAACAGATGACATGGGGAATGTCTGAAATCTTCATCCCTAGACTTCAGGAGCAGCACTAGAACCTAGCAAAAATGAGCTTAGTGTATCTGCTCCCTCTTAGAGCAGGACAATTGCTCAGAAAAGGTCCAGTCCCATTGAGCTCCCTTCCAGTCTTGCACCTCTGTGATGGCATTGCAAAGCATCTACCTGCTAACCTTGATCTTTCTAGAAGATCTGTAAAATTATGCTGAGGGACATGCTGAATTTTAGAAACAAATTAATTCTAAATAGTTTTAAAATCTGTTTTGACTAACTATGCCAGAAACTCTTCTGAATACATAACCAAACACCTTTTTTCCTCAGTAACTCTTTGTCCATTTGTATATTTTAACCTTTGGATTTAGTAAACTAATGGTACATATAAAAATAAATAACTGCATGCCAGTATACCTAAATATAGAATATATGGTAGAAAATACTTGTTTTTTTTTTAGCTGACTATCAAACCACAAGCCCTTAACTAAAATGAGAATGAAACTACATCAGTTTTGGACTTTAATTTAGTTACTGTCTTGAAGAAAATTAGAAAGTCACATGTTTTTTTATTAGATGTTGGTTCCTTGGGAGTAGCAGAAGTTCCTTTGGCAGTATCATTTACAATTTCTTTTAAACCTCAAAATAGTAAGCAATATAACACACTTGAGAAGACTGTTTTAGTATCAGCTATATAATAAAAGTAGATGCATTTCTGCCATGCTCTTCTTTTTCAAAGCTATTTAAAATTGATCCTTCAAAGATGGTTTGAAAGCAAACTGCTTCATTCTCTTTCTAATAGTCTCCCATGAAATTTGGTTCTGCTTACAGCACGAACAAATCCATTAAAATAGAATAGGTTGAATTTCAAGGCACCGCTATAAACAACTGCCTCAGCCTGATCCTTGGTGTTATTAAAAATGAAATAAATCTTTGAAACAGTCTAATTACTTTTACTATAAGGAATAAATATGCATTTTCCTTTGTATATGCAACTCCTTTTTAGCCCTTCCCTTGACAAAAAAAAAAAAAAAAAGAAAAAGAAAGATGGCATCTGCCAAGTAACAAACCCATAGTATTAACAAATCCAATATTTTGTAGAGAAAATACCATTCTCCTGAGGACTGCTAGTTAATCAGTTGTCTTACATTAAGCCTGATATCTTCAGTTATAACAATGTCACTGTCCACAGATGTGACCAAATTATCTCCAATTAATCTGATGGTTAACTAGATCAAGTATCTTGATAGAGATAGATACATAGATAAATAGATAGATACATACATACATACATTCATTTGGGCTTGCTATCATACTATGGGTAATCTTTAACAGAAATAATAGAAAATTATGCTGCTTTATGCCCTCAACCAGGTCATTAATCTTCCCTGTAACATTTTAAACAGCTCTAATCAGGATCGATTGTGGCCCCAATCCTGCCACCAGACAGTTCACAGAAGTCACACTCACTTAAAGGGATGTCCCCTTGTGCACAGACCTTCCTCTGGTTTCCTCCTTTCACACCACTCTGATTTTGCACATTCTCTGTGCTGGAAAGGTACCAAGTCAAAGCCTGCACAAGAAAGGAAGTGCTGCACACCAACACTGCACTCATCATAACCCACTGACAAACTGCTGCTCTCTGCTACATCTTACTGTCACTTTTGAAAGAGGTGAAGGTTTTCTTCAATTTTGTATTTCAAAAGCATAACTTTAAAAGAGTTTCAAAGCCTTTTAAAGAGGCACCTCTCAATTCTATTCCCCTCATGTACCCTTTTTAACAGCCATTTGAAAAATCAGTATTTATGCTCTGAAACATACTTTTTTGCTTGTATATATACTTAAAATATCCCTATGTCTCTTATTTTCCCATTCACTGATTCAGCAATACTGTCAGTTTCTGATGATTTAATGTAGAATATATGGAGCTAATTACAGAACACAAGACATCAAAAACTGTGGTTTTCTAAACTTTAATTAATTGTGGTTTCACTAGCTGCTACTCACTGCAACCTAGGAGGTGGTTAGATGTTGGGCTTATTATCAGTTTAACTAAAAAGCCAAAGTGTGAGGCACTGGTTGCACCTGAATTTTCCAGATCATAAGAAATATGACTTTCTGTGAACTGCAGACATTGTGTAATGTGGGGTTCAAGAGAGAGAAAACAAAGTGATTTGTTGCCTTAGCCTACTGGACTGAAAGATACTGGCTAACCACAAGTTTATCTTCTGGCCAAGTCAGAAAATCTACTTCACAGCCAGGTCAGTGAAAATGCTATTTTACATCCCCAACACAGCACTGTCTCAGAAATAAGCCAAATAAGAAGAAAATTTAGGATGATATTAAAAAGGCATTATTTACAAGCAATGATCACTGAATATATCATGGTATGGTTTCTCCAGGGCATGATGGACAGACACTGCAAGAAGAGGGCGAAAAAAAAAGGGAGGGGGCAGGGGCAGGGGGCAGGGAAGCAATTTTACCAGGAAAACACCAGTCAGGAATACTCACTGAAGAGATCTGCATGGCTAATCCTGGTGAGATTTCCCCTGCCTGCCCTACACAGTGATGCCCCATGAGATGATCTCTTTGTTTAAATAATGATAAAAACACATACTGAAGGTTATCAATACCAAAAATGAAACACAATTGAGATGTTCTGCATGAATTACATTTATGAAGCAATCCTAAACAAGTTGAGCAAAATGACTGTGGCGACTGCCACGCTTTGCTGAAGGACGACTCAGTCTTGTATTTGGAGAAAATATTTTCTGTTTTTGTCAACATTTATACATTTTAGATACCTGATTGCCAAGAAGATAGTTCTCTATGTTGTCAAAGAGAATTCTGAGAAACTTTAGGATGCTTTAGTAAGCAACTAAAACATTGACAACTCTTTTATTTTTTTATCTCCTACGATTCAACTTCTCCCACAGAAAATTAAATCAATTTTCTGGGATAACCACTGACTGTAATCTCAGAATGAGAGCATCAATACTGTTTTTAACCTGATTAGCATCAAAGTTTAATTCCTCCAAGCAATCTCTACTTCATTACTGAATCTGGTCCATGGTTTATAATTCACTCAATTAGGAGATCAGAGGAACATGTAGATGTTGGGCAGAACATTAATCTCAGTGTAATAAATACATATACGGAAACAGTTATTTGTCAATTAATTAATATATTTTTTAAAAAATTAAAACCCCACCAAAATCTATTTAGGATTGAATAATGTGAACATTGGTGTGATGGTGTGGTTATTGTTCTTCAGACTCACAATACCTAATAGTTCCTGTTGAGGGCAATGGGAACTGCCTGTTTGAAAATCTGTCACCAGTCACTCTGTAAATGACAAAAGAACTAGAATCAAAACTTCCAAAGATTTCAAGGCTATAAATGGGAAACTATATGATTATTTTTGAAATTTCAGTAGTGCTGTATATTAATAGAAATAACATTAAAATTGCATGGAATAATAAATTCAAGTTGGTGCATTGTTAAAATAACTTTAAAATACAATTATTCACCCGATAAAGCCCACAGGAATACCACTTGTAAACAAAATTACCTAACCATGACAATTTGGCCCTATAGCAAGTGCTAGTTATCACCCCTTGGGTAACTTGACTATTATTTTCACTTTCTCCTCTGAACCTCAATACTTGGCAGGAACAAGCTCCTTTTCCTGCAGAAAGAAAAACAGTGGCAATTGCCACTCTGCATGAAGCCATGCCCTGTTGCAGACTGTAACTGGGGACAGAACATTGTGCATGACAAAGTCAGAGCAGGGTATAAAAGATCTAAATAAAAAAAATTGCATGCTGCACCCCATGCAAGATGTGTTGTTTCCTAGTTCTCCTGAGAGATTCTCTAATTGCTTGATTACTAATTCTCTAATTGCTTGATTAGGAGATTACCTCTTGTAAGTATTTAACTAAGGACAATGTAGAAGTCTTTCAAAAGCAATCGTACTCTCATAATTCATTAGAAAATCAAATTTAGAGAAAAAAAAAAGAAAGCAATGGTGTTTTTAAAATCACTTTTCTCTGGTTTCAGATTTTCATGACTACACCTTAATGCTTTGTTACTCTTTCAAATATGAAGCACAAAATTTAGGCCAGTTCTATCTATAAAGTATCCATTAGCATTTTTGTATAGTACTGGTTTAGTAAATTGTAGCTTTGTAGGACTTGTTTAATGATGCTCCTCAGATGGACATAAGTGTTTTAAAATTATCAACAACTTATTTGAAATGGCCTGCACAGAAAAGTTGGTCCTGTTCACACTCTGATATCTCTTAATGGATTTATTTTCCAAATTCCTTTGTAATTTGTAGGTTTCAGGTGATAAAATATCAAACTCTATAATGGAACTTTTAAGGTTTTTTTTTCCTCTTTAACAACAAGTCTCTTTTCCAATTTAAAGAATTGAAAAACTTTCTGAAAAATTTTAGTTGTCTTTGTACTGTTAATGTGACCATTTATCTTTGATTTTTGGTGAAAAGCTGATCTGAAGTTTTTATACCAGCAAACAGTTTCAAAACACTCTTATGAACCTTAATTCCACATTAATTTTGCATCAAAGATATACTATTGGTTTAGGTATCTAATTTAAAGGGGTTTTTTTCCAACATGAAAGGTGCCTATGACTTTATTAAACAGAAAGGTAATTAAACAAAGTAAATACAGTATTTAAATACAGTATTTAAAGTTATATACATTGACAGAGTGCAAACAGGAGGAGATCAATGACAGAACTTACTTAAACTAAAAGACAAGCACTCCAAACCAAAAAGGCATTATACAGATGAGTTAAGAACAGGAAGTGTTTTATTATTAACTTTTGATTACCCAGAACAGCTCACATTGAAAAGCCCAAAGACAAATATGCACAGAGGAATAAGAAGAGTTCAGCAGATCAGAATGATTTTAGAAGATAAGCAAGGGCAACCCTATTAACAGCTTACATATTAAAAGTTTATCTGTGGCTAACTGTCCTTCCCGTTAGAAAGTTAAAAAATATTTGGCGTTTGATCCTTTCCCCTCAAGAAATATAGATGATTACTGAGAGGGTTTGATAATTTGGCTCAACTAAGTTACCTTACTCTACTTGGCTACCTTGTAATTTTGGTTCTGTCAGTCAGCAGGGAAGTTCAGGGTTGGTTGCACAGTTAGCAAAAACTTGTTTTCAAATATATTTTAAATCCTAGTGGTTTTCAAGCTTCAAGGACAGTGGCCTTTTAAACACTCACATGCAGACACAGTAGGAAAAATAGTGATAACAAAACACTTGAAAATTCAAACTTGGGAATTGCATTTACCATGCCAACCATTCACTAAAATATGAACATACTGATTTCTAACAAAATTTCGTTAGCATGGCATCTGCCTTTTTAAAGATGGTCATGATTTTTAAAGGTGCTTGTCATACTATTAGAAGAATATTTAGAATAAGAAATTATTAGAAGAATATTTAGAATAAGAAATGTCTACCAACAAACTCTGAAGCTAAGTGCTACCAAAAGACACCAGAGCTAGATACTGAACAATAAATCACCATATTGATTTAATTATCTACACCACTACACTGAAAATCCCCTATCCTCCTAACACACTCAGATGAGACCAAGAAGTGCTGTTATGGTAGAGTTATTACAGAGTTCCCTCAAGAAACCCTTTTGCATCTGAAAGGGAATTAGAATCCACCAACCTCCACAGTGCCTGTAGGGTTATACGCAGAATTTCTTGGAAAGGCTGTGTCATCTCTTTTACACCTCCACCTTTCAAGTGCCTTTAAACTGGGTCTTTCATGCATTAAAACACACCTTTCAATATGAAGCTCAGCCTTCTATTTGTCCTCATCAATGATCATTACTATTTTTTCCCTGTGATTTAGTGCTCAGCTCAAAAGCATAGTGAAATTAATAGTCAAGCCTCCTTCCATTTCCACATGCCAAATTCTTTAAATTTAGTTTTGTTTTTAAACAATTACAGTTCTTCACCCACATCAGCCAGCTAGGAGCAAACATGGAAGCAGCCTTCCTGAATTCCTTGTCTACCACCCTAGCCTGAGATAATTGCAAGAACAGGTGTGACAGCTTTGTGATTTTTCTAGACTTTCCCATGAAAACAAAACTGAAAGCTTTTCAACAACAATCCTGGCTTCTTCAGCCAAACCTTTCATCATCATCATTAAAAAGGTTTTGAGCACTTATAGAAGCTAACAAATGACAGCTCATAATCCCCATCTGTAACACCAGAGGCCAGGTACTGCAAAGACAAGACAGGTGCAAATTTTAGTGGTCTCATAGTGCTTATTATCTATTCCTTTTTAGAAAGAAAAGGATTTGTCTTTACACCACCACCAATATCCCACATTAATCTTCCCACAAGCAAACTCTTACCCTGAAGCTACTAGACAGTGTTATTACTCTGTCAAGAACTTTTCTCGTGAATTTAAAGAGGTGCTTCTACCAACCTTTGGAGCTAGATTGAGAAGTTGCACTCTTCTACCCCAACTTCTTTCATTTCATTTCTGCTTTTGCCTTTTCCTACCAGAATTGCAGTAAGAAAATTTAGCACAGTACACACCACTCTAATTAGTTACTGCCTGTTTTGCTGGTTAGGGCAATGGAAAGGATTGTGGCATGACTAAGACACTAATAATGAGTAGGGACAGAACAGGAATGCACCTTAATGGCATAACTGAAAACGATGGTGCTGCCTGAAACCTAGTATCAAATGTACATTTTCTTACCTTTTTTTTCAGTTAGCAACCATGTCAGACACAATGTCTCATTGTGATTTGAAAGAAAAAAAAATCAGGACTGTGCCAGTTTCACAGAGGATTACTTTGAGAATGGGATAGAATCACTTTGCTTTGGGATTTGTAGAGAAGCCATCAGCATGCTTTCTCAAAAATGTTGATTCTGAAAATTGGAGAAGAGATGGTCAACTAGATGATTCTGTAGTACCTAGTGTATAAAAAATATGGGTTGCCAAAAAAAACTTTGGGGAAGAGGAAGGTGGTGTTAGGAGTTCTTTGGGTTTCCTGGTGGGATTTTTGCGTGTGGACATTTTGTTGCCTTTTTTCTTCAGTTGAGTTTTTTGGGGGGAGGATGACTTGGGATTTTTATGCCAAACATAGCAAGTGAAAAGTAGCTCATGAAATCTTTAGTAAAGGATTAAATAAAAAAATTACAAATAATTGTGACCCTGCATTCTTTAGGATAGATATGATCAATTAGATTGAACAAATAAACTTGAACCATGACTACAGAATAATCTTGAAAGACTAAAGGAACATTTGAACATGATGATGTTTCCAGATGGATTTCCAGTTACTGCAGACACAGTTAAGCATGTCTTGGGCTTCAGCACAAACATGTGAGAAACACACCTGATTGCTGTGAAATCTGTGCACTTGCGAGAGGAAGTGAAAGCAGGGTACAAAGTTTCCTCTCAGTTCTAGTTTTATGCACTTTTTCTATTAGTATTTTAATTTATTTGCCTGTTTCAGTCAACAAGCTCAATTAAAAAGGTTCCACAAAAAAAAAAAGTAACACGCTCAATCTAAAGAGCAAAGCTTAGCTAATGAGGATGAAATAAAGGAAGTATTATTAGATAGTTCTAAAAAAATATCTATTTAACTTCCATTACTGCTAAAAGCAAGATCAATACTAACAAAATATCCGCCTCAAAAGGGGAAAAAAGAAAAGTAAACCAAACCAGACCACTCTCTTGTACTGACACCCATATAGCCAAACAGGTACTGCACCAAAATCCCAAACCACCTGCTAAGTCACTTTTAAACCAAGTCAATCTTTAGACAGCTTCTTAGAGTTTCATCTTTGCTTGCATAAAAGAGGGTTAAGTCTGTTCTTTTCAAAGATCTTTGGCATGATCTTTGATGACAAATGACATGCTACCATATGCCAAAAAAGAAGGGGAATACAGTCACCCCCAGCTTCAACTTTAACTGGAGCTGCTTTGTTCTGAGTGCCCTGAATAATTAATAACTACTTTGGCAATCAGTCATGCATTCCTTAATGGCACCTCAGGCATCAAGTATCCCATTCACCCGCTCCCCAACTAACAATGGACTTTATTACATCAAGATTTCTCTGCCAAACTTGTAACTGACATAGTCTAAACTAAACAAGTCACAAGACTGAGACATAAATGTATATTATAAGAGCTTATAAGATTTCCCTTAATTTCATGTGGCTACTATATGGGGCAAGCGAGAAGAAGAGAAAAAGAAATTAAATATGGATTGTTTTTGAACTAAAGTTCTAGGAGGGTTTAGGTGGCACAGTGCTGCCAAAATCATGACTTTTAATAAATGGATAGCTGGTCAAAACTGAGAACCATCACTAGGCAGCCCTTACTGAATAAAGCAACTCATCAGTAAGCACAGAGTAAGTGACAGGGCAGAGCATGAAAGAGTGACTGAGAATAACAGCTGTGCTGAAAGGAGCATAATAATTTTGGAACAACACAAACTATGTTTGCTTAATAGCAATAAACTTTTTCAACACTTGCTTCCACTTCATGGTATCGCAGACAAAATTAACTTGTAACTATACAATAGAGGAAAGAAAGTGGGAGTAAGACCAGAATTACAGAAAGTTCCAGATGCAGCCAGCATACTCAACTTAAAATGGAAGAAATTAAAATTATTAATCTCTAATTGGTTAGAATCTGAAGTGTCCTGTTTTCCTCAGGGAAAACTCTGCTTGTATACAGTATGTGGGCTGCGTTTGTGCAGTGTCTTCCAATCCCACATCAAACCTTTCTAGAGAATGACGTTGCATCCCACTGACACTGGAATAGCTGTGAGCCCTTTCTTTGAGGTGACTAAATCCTAGAAATAAGGTAATCAGATCAATAGCCATTCTCCTAGTACTTATCATGGGAAAAGTTGGTTTGAAATATAATATACAAAGTAAAAAAAAACAAAACAAAACAAAACAAAAAACTAAAAAAAAATTATATCTATACATACATACATACATACATACATATATATATATATATATACACACACACATGATAAATTACAGCAGATCTAAACAAAGCCATTTCTTTGGCTCTTTAAAAGACCTGAAAATGTGTCCGGTGCCCCTCTCTGTGTGTGGCCTTCAAATACAGAAACAAGCTTGCACTGTTTTATTTCAGTTTTGCTTCATTTCTCCCCAAACAATCCCTCACTTCTAGTCTACCAGGCATCTCCCCCTCCCCAC
>VWZP01009082.1:1204400-1289540 GCA_013396995.1 Dicaeum eximium | reverse complement strand
AAAAAAAAAAAAAGTGAAAAAAATTAACTGTTTAGGACCAATTCATTGAACTGAATCTCTTAGTGAATCACTTATGATTTTGCAAGAATTATATAAAATTTAAGATCATTCCTATAGCTGACATCTTTTTTGTGGGGATGTGGGAGGGGAGCTGTAAATTTTATTTTCTCTTGAAAAGCTAGATAAGATAGCTTTATAGTTGTAAAGCAAACTACTTTTTTTTTGGCATTGGTTTTTAATTGCTTTAGATACAAGAGGAAGGTTTAATCCTGGAACTACACAACATCTATTTAATTTACAACCTGCTGTCTGAAATGTATAATTGTATTCTGTACAACTATTAGGAGATACTTTTTGTTGAAAAAGATCACAGCTCTTTTAGAGGGAGATTTAGAAATTAACTGATAAGCAGTTGCTATACTGCACATTTTGGGGCTCATTCCAAATTCTTATGACAGCAAGTGGGCTGCTCTTGTCCCTTGCATATATTAGGTGTGACTATTTTGAACATTAAACCATTGGTTTTTAGTGCTGGTAATTTAAATTTTCTAAACGGTTTTCCCCATCAAATTTGAAGGAATAAACTCAGTCCATTTGTACAGCATGGCACAAAAATAATAAGATATATACTCCTATTTTCAGGTGCCTTTGTTTAATCCAAATTAATGTTGTTCCACAGAAAGGGAATCATACATAAGTTAGATAGATACATAGCAGGTAGGGTCTAATGCTAGAGCTGTGACAATGGAATTTGGCACCAGCCCCACAAATACACGTATTTAGTGATTTTCTTTTACCATTTTCTAAAAGTAAGCATACTTATTACATTCTGCCCTCGGGTGTACTGAAGTTTAAATCTGGCCTTATTTCAAGTTTGGAGATTAATTTTAAAGTTTACCATTATCGGGTCTTAGTATTCTACTAAAAAAAGTTATTCTAACTCATAAAAGAGTCAAATATGAAGATCAAACCTTTCATGCCTTTAGAAGTAGTTCTTCCTTAGGCCTAAGTAGTTAAAAATATTTATAGGAAAACAACACATAAATATAAATATAAATATAAATATAAATATAATTATAAATATAAATATAAACATAAATATAAATATAAATATAAATATAAACATAAATATAAATATAAATATAAAGTATATGTATATATATACACACACAAACATCCCACCCCCACTACACTGACACCATCATGAGCACACTAAATATATTCTTCTCAATAACTGAAACTTTGCCAATGGGGAGAAGGAACAAAAATAGCAGAAAAATAAAGCCAGCCAAGTGCATTCTGAGTGCAGCACATGTCAGTGGGGTTACAACATGGATTCTTTTGATCAATTTTTTATTGAGCTTGGAGATATTTTCCACCAACCAAATACCACAGACCACGAGACTACTTAGGAGATTCAAAGTGAATTATGAGGAATTTAACAAAAAGTACTCCTTACTCTCTTTAAATATGAATACCTATTTTAAAACAAGTCAACTCTTGTTTTCCTCCATTTTAATGTTTCAGGGCATGATCTGATCCTTAAAATTGTGTAGACATTTTTTTGCTATCACATATCTTTCATTTCATGAAAAGAGTAACAGGAAACTGTTGATGGTGAAATTACTCACATTTTAGACAATGACTAGTTTAATACCTGTGACTTAGAAGCTTTAAGCAACATTTAAGAGAAGCCTAAAGTACAGTTTACAAGGAAAATGCAGTGAAAAATTAATATTATGGATTGTCTGCTTTGTCTCTAATAAAACTATCTAGAATCATAACAACTCTTCTGTTTGGGAACTAGGCATAATCATCTGGTTGGGTATGTCTAACAGCAGCTGACTAATAAAAACATTAATCTCTTCAGTTTCTTTTTTGTAACTTCCCAATCCTCTTTCAACATCACACTGCTGATTCATAAACTGATCTGTCTTTTTCTTAAAGCTGGATTTTTTTTTTTCCACAGTACAGTATTAGGAATGCAAACATTTTACTGAATTTTCCACACAAACAACCGAGCCCACAACTTCCTAGTCCAAACCCATCCAAAAAGAACCACAGGAACACTCAGTTAAAACACAGAAACAAAATGTACAATTCAGGAAGACAGATTGCACAGTATTATTATTAGGAAATAAACAGTAATTAATCTTAGCCTATTAAAAGATCCTTTTGAGCTACCACTTCAAAGATTTTGTATCCTGAAATGTTTCAATCTGAAACATGTTACTTACTGGCATAAGAAGTGTATAATGGATGCAGAATCCAGGTTCAGAAGGAAAATATTCATCAGACACAAATCTTATTCTGATCTGGTTTCCTTTGGAGATTTGTCTGCTTGGCACAGTACTGGAACCACACCAGCGCCCTAAAACAGTGCCATCACTAGGCTCTTCAACTTCTACAAAGTCATACCTGAACAGAAAAGAAAATAAGATGTTTATTTACTGACAAAACTTCTATAAACTTCCTCATTAAACCAATAAACTGACTCTGCAATTTTTTATTTTTTTGAATGCTAAAAGTATGCAGCCAAAGCCAGCTATTTTAAACTTAGCTCCCAAGTTGCTACTGACTTACATACATAATAAAATCATGCAGTGAGGTTAAAAAAATAAAAGCAGAGTTAGCATTTTGAAGAGACCCAAGTGTATAGTTTTGCTTCTTGTACAGAAAATAATTACCACATGTGTGACAGGGCAGAATAAAATCAGAGAAAAAAAGACCACAATTGGCTGAGTGGCACAGTAATTCGTGCAATGTCACCATCAGTACACTGCATGCCACCAGTGAATGTTCAGGGTTTTTTTGGTACTGAACACTTGTTTTCCTGGAATATCAGAGGTGAATAACTTCCTAAAGGTTAAATTAAGGCTTAGAGAAACTTGGAAGGATTTGATACATATCCCAACAAGACATTTGTTGAGCAAAGACCTAGACCTCACTGCATGTCAGAAAGAACCTGGTACTGTGGAAATATTGACAAGAAACATATGGGTAAGGAAGGTTGAGAGAATGAAACATATTAAGTGTGATTTAGTTTCATTGCTTTTAACATGTGGTCTGGGTATCCCTGGGGATCAGTGAACAACTTCAACCAAATCCATGGAAGGTAACTAAGACATGCCAGTCAACCATCAATAAGCTTCAGTGTGGCATACAAAGGTCCTCGTTTTCACTGGAAATGTTTAGTGGGTTCCCAAGCCATAAAAACATGGAAAGCCACTGCTCTAGAAGGTACATCTGGTTTCAGGGCTTTAACCTGCTTCATGTCAGCTCCCCAGCCGCCCACTGACAGAATAAACACTGAGCATTTCAACTGCATTTCCCTGCTCCAGCTTGAATCCCCAGAGCCCCAGTGGCAGCACAGCTTTGGGAAGGTGAGAGTGTGTGCTGGATAAACCAGGGCAAGCACTCGGCTCTTTTCAGCCGCAGCTTCCTCAGCCAAGGTTTTATTTTTAAACCGCAGTTTGTATCCTAAGCATGAGCATAACAAACCTCTGAGAAAGTTTTGAGGTTTCTGATATTTTTATGTCCTCTTGCATGTGAAGTCATATATTAAATACAACTGACATAAATCTAAATTTGTAAATAGCAGAGTCCTCTTCAAGGGTACAAACAATCCTACCTCTGATGATAGCAAAGGCTCATATTTTAAAAAACATGCACACACACACACACACACTCTACCAAATATGCCAAACTATATTTAATGTGAAAATTATGACCTCATAAACATTTTCTACTAAAGCTTTTTCTGGATTTTTTTTTCAGTAAATCTAATCTTTATAATGATTCCCAGTTCCCTAGTTAGACAGCAGGCAATAAATTCTTGTGTTGCATGTTTGTGCAAGACTGACTCGCACATTTATTATCTCCATTTAAAGGACCACTATTTTTTCCACTTAATTAAAAATGATTGCAGTGAATATGCTCATTAACTATGTTCAAAATCCATTACTGCCGTGTACCACAGTTTTAAATCTTTGTTGAACTTATGATACTAATTACTTTATCATTATCATTTTCCCCCAAACACGAACTAATTCCTTTAATTTTGCAGCTGATGTCACAGGGCTAAGGAGCAGCAGGGACAGTAGCACAGCCATGGAAAATCATCTCCTCACCAAGAGAAGCTTGTACTTGAAACACAAGAGAACTGGGATAAATAACTGAGATGCCATGTTACAACTGAAATTGAGTAAAAAAATGTTAAAATGCATGTTGAACTACCAAGGCAGAAGCCTTCTTTTCTTTGCAGCATGCAAAGAACCAAACACAAGCCTCTTTGAAAATGACTAAAGAAATGCTCTGGTGCTGTATCTGTAATATTTTTTAAATATTCCTAAGTAAAGTTTATGCCAAAAGGCAGTCCAGTCTCCTTTCCTGGGAGTAAAGATGCTCAGGCCTTTAGGCATGATGCCCACAATGCCTGCTGTTATACCTGTTGCAGAAGATTTACTCCCCTCCCTTAAGGCCTGGGTGCCTGGGAACATGGATTGAATTAACAACCTGAGCAAAGACAATTTACTGGAAAGGAGCAAGGAAGTAACATAAGCAGCTCAAAGCTTCAACAGCTTTCCAGCCAGGAAATGTATTTTCCAAGGGTATATGTTTTCCTCTCCTTTCTATATGTTTTTTTCTGTGGTTTATACTGTCATTTCCTAAACATATTCTGACAGGCTGTTTATCTTGGCTTGAAGTTTGGTGACCTTTCTATGGCTTCTCTCTGCCTCCAGAATTCCACAAATATATCAAAAAATGTAAGAAGCAAAAATCCACCAAGTAAAACCCTTGGTCATATCAGTGGGGTTGGACCTTTCCATCTATACACAGATGCATTCTAGACAAAGATCTAGAAAGCCATTAAAACAGCTTGTGACAAGTGAAATTTATTCTTCCCCTTTTGATATAAACATGTTTCTCTTTTTTTAGTTAAGAAATGAGAAGCTGTTAACAATCCCTACTGAATTTTTTTTACAGCATTTTGTTGGGCAATGTAATATTTCTATTCCAACTTGTTTTAAAGCACAGAGAATTCCGAGGTTTTCCTGGTGTTGGCATAGCACACCCACCTGCAGACTCCAATATCCAAGGTCCTCTGGCAGCTCACCAGACAAACTGTTGTAAAGTAGCACTGAAATGGTTTGGACAGCTTCAATTTTGGAAACACTGGAAATTACTAAAAACTGTAATCATGAAAATATAACTGATATTTTACTAATCAGAATTTTAACACCATCATTCTAAAGAAAATTTTACTTCCCTCTTCCACCTCTATTTGAAATAATTTTAATTTCTGCTTATTGCAATATTTATATTTCCTATGAAACAGAAGGCTTGGTTTCCATCATTTGACATAACTGCTTTTGTATAGACAAAAGTGTGAGGTACTGGTGATACCTTACATAGTCTTCCCTTCTTAGATCACTTTCAAATCACATTTGTAATAATATTGCTCTTTGTAAAATAAACATATTTGCCTACAGAGGAAACTAAGGCCAAACATTTAGCTTGATGACATTTTTTTCAAAGCTTGGCAGATTCCCATTTATCTGAGTGGAAACGGGAACACTGGAGTGTGACAGAGGCACTCAAATCCATGGTGTCTAATAGCAGCTTTATTATTCCCTGCAGGCCAATATACAGCAAAGATGTGTGACAGGACAAGAGGAAAGCAGAGTTTATGATAAAGGGCAGAAGAAAAATAGGAGGAGCCCAAGAAGGAAGAAAATGACAGAGTGGCATCCTGGATTAGAGAAAAAATTTGTATTTCAGGCAAGCAATAAGCCTACAGACATAGCAATACAGTTTTCAAAAGAAAAGCATACTCCATCATTCATTCAACAGGTGGAGAACTTTCTTTTTTACTACCAATACTGTCCCTCTCACTGAGACAAAATTAAGTTTTCCTCAAAGACAAAGGAACAGATGCAAAAGATACATCATGTGAGATGAAAATCAAAATGACACAGAATTTAAGTCATCAGTAATAATGAAACTGCAGGTACTTGTGCACTACTTTTCAGTTTATGTAAGATGAAATTTTAACTCAGGTATTATTTTTTTACTTTACAATGTGACCAGGTCAGGCAGCACAACTACCTATTGTCCAAGTTTGCAATCTTCAGAGGAGCTATATAATTAATTCAATTTCCTTTCAAATGCATTAATTTACACCATACTCTTCTGCATCTGTTGCCAGACAGAAATATCTATACTAATGTCAGATTGGCCCATTCAGTCCAGTCCTCCATTCAGCAGAGCAGATACAAGATTCCTGGATTTGAAAACCACTAGCAGTACACATCAGTAAAAGTTACCTATGAACAATATCACTTGCCAGACAGAAAGCAGAGAAAAGAACTCAGAAAGCAAATTTCCTGGAGGGACAGAAGGGAGATTGCACCTTACTGAAATGGTGGCTCTGTGACAGCACCAGCAAATACTCCTTACAGGGTAAAAGTTCAATAAAGATTATTCTGCTCAACATCACCAGAAATGTTTAAGTGGGGCTACTCTGAGTGCCAGTAAAGTCAGGATACTGGAAGAAAACATTTTTCAAAAACTAGCCAATATAAAATTTTAATTATTTTAAATACTCCCTCTGGATTTTGTTTTTCCAATATGAATTTCCAAACAAAGTTACCCAGAGCTATTTGACTGCAGTTTTACCCCTAAGACTCACCCTCATTAGCAGGATTTGGCAGTGTCTTCTCCTGCAAGAGGAAACTCCTTTGGATATCATTACAGATCATCCAACAATTGAGAAAAAACTTAGGTTCTATGATTTCTGTCCTGAAATCATCATGCTTGATATTTTAACATATAAACAAAGAAAAGATGATGGAACACCAGTGATTTGATGTGAAATAACTTTCCATAGTTTCTGTATTTACTGATCTTATACACACTATGTCATTACAGTCACTGGAAAGAAACAACAAACCCAGACATAATCCAAATAAATAACTGATGAGGTCAGTTTTTGTACTTAGAAAATTATGTTTAATTATATACAAACATCACTTCTAGCAGTAGACATCACTTCCAGCCAACAAATGAGCATAAAACCCCCAAGTATCCTGCTGTGCCTATATTTTCCATGAAATAAAGATACTCAAGGTATAAACAGAGAACATTACTAACTGCCATTCCCCAAATATGGATTGTAGCCTCTGCGTCAGCCCACTTTGAATACACATATTTTGGAATATGCAGTACTGCACATTAGGAACTGCCTTATGGAAACACAGATTCATTCACAAATGTTACATGGTTGCCATGGTTCTCCCTGTTTAATCTTTTCTCACACTGATTAATAACAGCCTGAGGCTTTTAACACAACTCCACAGCTCTCTCTGTATTTCTACCTTGTTATTTAGGATACATGGAAAAAAATAAGTTTAATCCTTAGATTTCAATTCTCTTCCCTTTTATTCACTATAAGCCACTTTGATCATAAATACACACTTACCACACTACAAGTGGAAAGGAAGACCAAGACAGAGTTCAAACCCCCAAATTCTACTCTTCAAAGATTTAAACCCTTTTCATGAAAAGGATGCACTGGTTGTTTGATTTGGAGAAATTAACTGCTGCGTTACCACACTCCAGTCTACCAGAAAATGTATTTTCCATTTTCTGTGGATAAGTATCATGTCAAGGTGAGAAATACACATTTTGCAAAGCAGCTTTTGTCCCTTAGTGAATGCATTTTGGCACTGCATGCAAAAATAAGAAGCCCAAAGAAATGCATCTCTTTTCCCCAAAACTCCCATTTGTATCAAAAGTTTACTTCAGTGCCAGTTAATAAACTGTGTATTCCTGAAAACATTTCCCTGATGACTAGGAAGTCGGCACACAACTTTATCTAGGAAATAAATCCTCATGACTGGTGTCTAGGTGCACTGATAAACACTTACGTGCCTCAACCATAAGCACATGAATATCCCATAGCCTCGGAAAGTGACATCTGCCTTGTGGGGACAAAGGGACAAGAATGATAAACTGCAAACTAGATGCATTGGTAAATGTACTTCAGGCTCTGAAACAAAAACAATTCTATGTTCAGACAGCAAGCTTTCAGCTATTCAAGCGTTTATTAAACTACTGGTATGGATTAAGCACATAAACAAGTAATTTCAGGAATACACAACCACAGAATACAGCCTCTGCTACAAACTAATTTATACCATACAACTTCTATTGATACAGCATTTCAAACACTTGAGTAAGAATCTTATCCAAGATACAGAAAGAGACAGTATAATGCTGCAGATCAGAATTGGAGGAAGGAAAGAAGATGGTTTCCCAAACTCTTCCTTTTAAAACATCAATTGTTAAATTTCTTAGAAGCTACCTATGCTCATCTTCATTATATTACAGAATGACAACATCCCTAATGCTGGTCAGAATAAAAGATATGTTTAGCTTTTTTTCAAATACAGATTAAAATTGGTCCAAAAATGGCATGTTATGAGTAGAATAGACATATAAAGCAAAAAAAGTGCATGACATTTCATACCATCACTACTATTACTATATATCAAAGAAGAATTTGGGGAAAAGGGTGAGCTTGGAAAAAATGTACACATACAAATAAGCATGCAAATGATGCCCCAGTCCATGTAGTTACTTTAGCCTTCATCTTTAAATACAAAAAATGAAGTTCTGTGGAATGAAGGTTCCCAAGATTTCTGACACTCACATTTAATATGCTACACTTACCTTTTTCCTATCTGACTACAGATTCTCCTGTAGTCATATAAAATACAGTAAATAAAAAAGATTTTTCCACAAAATTCGAAGTTACTTGGAAAGGTTGTTTTTCAAGGACTAAAAAATGGGTAAAATCTACATGAAACCCTTTCCTGTACTGCTTCACCTCCAATTGCCTAGTTTGTGCTACTCACCCGACCTCCTTAGTATTCTGCACCAGTTATGAACAAAATAATAACACACACAACAAAAAATGGTAATTGGACAAAGTATTCTTACTGTTTTGTACAGCAGTACTTCTATTATTGGCTTTGTCTTCTGCTGTGCAAGGCATTACCTGTATTATAATTGTTATTATTATTATGTGACAATAAAACATTGTGTGAAAATGAACAGCAAAGTTCAGGGTCTTGCTGCACTGGATACTACCCTCTCCAAAGCACTTTTGCCTTTATAAAGATGCAGCTGCTGTCTCTCCTCACAGAGTGAATCAGCTTAATAAGTATCCTGCACTGTACATTACTACACATTCCAGATTTTGGAGAACTAAATGCCTTTCCAAATTTTTCCCAGGACTCCTCTGTAAAGTCTGGTATATTTTATCTTGGGAATTACAGTGATCATAATAAATCTCATGGTCCTACTGTTCAGATCAACATTTTGTAGAAAACCAAAAACTTTAATGGACCTTAGATTTCACATTTACAGCCAAGGCTGTAAAGCACTATTTCTAATCCATTATAAAATTTCTTCCTCTACTCACACCGTTCACAGTGGTAAATGTATCTCTTCCAGCTTCTGTGAATCCACAAACACATATTTTAGCATTGTTTCTCAAGCAGCATTAGAAATATTTATTCTAGTATCCCAAAGAGTAATTTCTTCTTCATGCACTCTCCAAGATATTCCAGGATATAAATCCTGGAACTCAGCAATGGCTCCAGTCAATGATGGGCAAACTGCTGGGTAAGCAATTTCCTAACAATATTCAAAAGTATAGTTTTTGATGAAAAAAAACCATAAGGGGCATTTTTAGCAATGTGAAGATTTTGCCAGTGCAGTGCAGGCTGCTTCCCTTCCCCTCAAGCAGCCTCTGATATTGGAACACCATCACATGCCTGGATAAGTTTCTCATGTTCCCTTCTCCTCCCTCCTGTCTACTTCAGGGGAGGCTGGGGCTCTATCTACGTTTATTTAAATGAAAACACCTTTATTTTCTTTAGCTCAGCAAAACAATAACAGGTGGCCTCTTGGCAACTACACCTGCCAGCTGGCAGCTACACCTACACAGGATTTACCAATCCAGGACAGACTAGTTGTCACAAGGTGTGACACTTTGTAAAACCTGTGTTAAAATCTCTGTTACCTTACAAAACCCTGTAAGGTAACAGAGCAGTCTGCATGAGCCAGAAAAAAAATGTATTCCCAATCCTATCAGGAGATCACTTTTCACCTAAGGAGTGTAAGAAGTTTCCTCTCACTTCAGTTTTACTCATTATAAATTGATGGTCATGAAATTATGCAAATCTATTCTTAGTCCAGCCACAGTATATGAATCAAAGGCTAGTCTGAATAGATATGTCTTAATAATTGGTGCTACAGTGCTGGTCTCCCTCTTCACATGCTGCATTCAGAAAATGAGATGATCTAATAATTGTACCTTACCAAACCCCTATGACACTCCCACATGACCACCTAATATTTTTTATAATAATGCATTTTTCTTTCCTCAGTTTCTGATGCACATGCATCTCCTCAGGTGTCCTGACAATCAGATTGATGTAAATTGCATTACATTTTACTCCTACTTTATCCTAATGAAGCAGCATTGAGTGCAAGACTGGATTGTTACTAACTTGTCTGACTGAAAAGATTTGCTGGTAACGCTGTCTGACTACAATTGCATGTGAGAAACACTTTGTTAAAATGTTGATGATACATTAAAGAAGCAAGGGCAGCATTTAGGAGGAGGGCAAGTGGAGAAAGGTAAAAGGAAAAGCTGCACAACAGGTGAAGAAACACCCTAGGAACAGGACAGTTGGAATGTCTGCTATTCCTGCTTAATCCTGCTTAGACACCTGATGGTGAGTCTAACATCCTAACTGTACTTAGACTTTCAGTAACCAGAAAACATCAGGAAGGGAGTGTATGCAATGCTTTAAACTGGCATATTTAGACACTTCACGGGGTAACTTTAGATTATGTTGTTGGGCCTGAGTGCAGCTTGCATTTGTCTTGTCATCAGGAGCTAAACTGAGCCTCACCAGAAACTGCAGGTGGCTACAGGATCTGTCTGTGTCGCTGAGCTCAGGTGGTGATGGCTCACAGCATGTTTTTCTGCTCCCGAAAGTAGAGATTTACCTCTACATTTTAATAAGTTCTACGGTGAGAGCAGAAGAACTCCATCAATAACAACTGCTGCCAGAGCACCCTAGAAAGAAGCAAGACCCAGCAGTTCCCCATTCACATTCAAAGAAATTAACTTTGGTCTCCACCATTAGAAACACTGCCAACTGTGGTAACATAAAACAATTTTAGAAGCAACAAATTTGGATTGGGACCGTTTACAAAAATATTTTGATGGTGGGGACACAGTTTACTTTAATCAAACAGCTTGCTTGAGATTGAGAGGACCAGGAAGAAATTTTAAGGCGCCTAATTTTTTTTTTTTAAGTCGATGACTACAGTCTCTGGTGTGAAAAAGGAGTAAGGGATTATGTCAACTGCCCACCTATCAGCAATCACACTCCTACACACTCATCTGGGCTGTGAAAACAGGTGTCAAATTACTTCCAAAATAGTATCTATTATAGTGTCCTCTAGCAACAGTGGATACTAAAAATGAATGCTGCATTTACTGAAATTGAGGGAAAAGTGGGTGGGTAAGAGTGCAGTCTCTGGCTTTGTGCAGCATGCCCTTCTCATCACCTCACCTGTGCTCTGCTGTCCTCCCAGTCTGCTCAGAGAAGCATCTCCTTCCCTTTTCCTTTCTTATGTTTCATTCTGACTTGGTTAGAGAATACAATTTTGCAGCTTTAAGCCCTTTCTGTACAATAGAAGACTTTACTCTTCTTGAAGCTTAGGAAATGAGTGTTACAGAGGAGCCTCAGTTATAATCATACTGAGCTTCACTTTCCTGATTTGTTTTTATTGTCTTTCATTGCCTGCAATATCTGCTTTGTCACACTTATAAATCTCTTATCACGAGAATGGTATTAAGCAACTTTTAATACGCACTGGAGAACCCAAAATAAAGGATATACTTCTGGATACAGCCCACACCTCTGCCTCACTGTGAACAGTGGACAGTAGCTAAACCAAGGATGGAACCAGCTGAAAGATGAGTTAATGCTTGAATTATGTGGAATGTTTTTTCTGGAATCATGCAATATCCAAAAGGAAGATATTTTAAAAAAAAACTCAAATAAACCAAACCACCAAAACCCAACACAAAACAAAAAAAATCCCCCTCTATTTTTGTTCATTGAAATCAGAATAGAGAAGAAACAGATCCAGATATTTCTTTTTATGCAAAAAAATCCACTCATTTTTTCTTTAAAATACTAAGCAGGAAGCATAAGTCTGTTGGATTCTTCATTAGAATTCAATGCATTAAATTGAAATAATATTGTTACATTTCAACTCAGGTAAGAGATATAACCTTTGTAGTATTAAACTATTTTCTTTATATACAAAAGAACAATTTTTAGATAATCTGAGGACTCTGCTCCTAAATCAATATAACTTCTTACAAATTTTGATCCCCATCCACCACTCTCATCCTCCGTTTCTCCATTTAGCATCCACACCTCTTTTGTACTAGCACTACTTTTCAGTTGTCTTGCAAATGGATCAAACAATTAAAAATCAAAACCATAAAAAAACACTCCACAAACAGAAGAAGAAATTACTCCATCAGCCTATATTGACACAAGTGCTATGTAATTTTCTACACACTGTTCCTAAAATGACACCTTTCTGCCACTGATAAAACATCAGTGCTGCTACAAAGGACTTCAGATTAAATTAGGTACTTCATACTAATTCTCTGCCATCAGAATTTCAATTAAACCAAGGCACTTGATTGCTAGAACTCATCCCAACTGTTTAAATTATATGTTCCCCTTTCAGACTTTAAATAAAAATGACTAACATGTTATTTATGTGTTGGGAAAAAAATTAAATATTTTGTATTGAGGAATGAGAGTCCATTTTTAACCTTTTATAACCCAGTACTTTAATGAATCATTCCTTTCCAAATGGAGCTGAGTCACAGAACAGAGCTATAATAAATTTTAACTCAGTTATGGTTTCATTTCTGCAGAGGTCACAGCCAATTAGGAGACACTTAGGTATCACTGATATGTGGAGTCACCCAAAAAAGAGCCCAGCCCACCCATGTGTTGAATCCCACAGAATTATAGAATCTTCTGAGTTGGAAGAGACCCACAAAGATCATCAAGTCCAACTCCTGCACAGGACCATCCCTGAGAGTCACATCCTGTGCCCAACAGCACTGTCCAAACGCTTCTTGAGCTCTGTCAGGCCGGTGCTGTGAACACCTTTCCTGGGGAGCTGTTCCAGTGCTTTATGACCCTCTGTGTGAGGAAAGTTTTTCTAATATCCAACCTAAACCTCCCCTGACACAACTTCAGGCCTTTCCCTCAGGTCCCCCAGCTGGTCACCACAGAGAGAAGAGATCAGTGCCTGCACCTCTTCTGCTCACAAGGAAGTTGTACCTGCAATGATGTTTCATCTCCTCCAGGCTGAACAGACCAAGTGACCTCAGCTGCTCCTCACACAGCTTCCCTTCCAGAGCCTTCACCATCCTTGTGGCCCTCCTCTGGACACCAACTAATAGCTTCATTTTTTTTTTTTTTCAGCTGGCCACTGCCCAGGATCCCCAGCTCCCTTTCCATGGTGCTGCTCTCCAGCACCTCATTCCCAGTCTCTCTGCCCACCCAGAGTTGCCCCATCTCAGGTGCAGAATCCAGCACTTGCCCTTGTTGAACATCATATCATTGGTGATTATCTCATAAAAACCAGGTGGTTAAAATTGAACATACTGAAATTCTGAGGCAACAGATGTAAGAAAAGAGTTTTAAGGATTAGTCTTCACTATAACTTTCATCTCTGCTTTCAAGATTCTGTGGGTTTTGGTACCCAATGTTTTGGGGGTTTTCCCATTTAAAGCCTTAAAATTTTTGTGGACTCTTTTCCAAATTCTTAAATAAAGGTGGCAGCAGCAACCCCTTCACCTTCACAAGTATGTGAGGAAGCAGTAAAAATTCCAGCAGCCCAGCTACTTAGCAACATGAATCACTGTGAACATTATCTGCACCAATTCCACTTTAAATACAGAGTTCACTTAAAGGTCCTTATTCAGTTATTCAAAGCCAACTTGAACTTTGTACTTACTCAAGAGATAACTTCACCCTCTATAACCACAGTCAAGGAGAAGAATTTAACACTGATAGTAAAGTCAGCCCATCAATGGTGTCCAGAAAACAATTTTCTTGGGAACTAGACCTTGGTAAGAAAATTGTTGCACTCAAAAGCCCCAGAATTTGTGAAGAGTTATATTTCTTTTGTGAAGAGTTATATTTGTTTTACAATTCTATGCTTGATATTAGTGTGGTCTTCACACATATACCAACATTGACTCTATAATGCATCCAAGGTTAAACAAAAACAAACAAACAAAAAAAATCACTGTCTAGCATCCATTTGAAACAAATTGTGCAAAAATAAAGGAAAAAAGCCTGCTAAGCAAATATTTTCCTTCTTCACAGGCACAGATGAAAGACATTGTCTGTATGTTTCCTCTTTAATATACCTTTTTCAGTGTTGCCAGACTAAGCCAAATCTTCTAATTCTTTAATTCTTATCAACAATTTCCTAACAATACATTCATTAGGAACACATGACTGTTGAAGCAGGCTGGGTTACAGCTCCTACCACAGAATCTTGATGTTCCATGAATGGAAGGCAATAGCTCAGTCACAACAGGTCTGCAGTGAAGGAAAGGGGAGGTAGTGAATTCAATACATGTGGCACTGAATAATAAAGCATCATCCTAAAAATCCTCAGAGGAAGAACATTCCTAGGATTAGAAATTAAGTATTGAATTTGACAGGAAGAGGAAAAACAAGTCACACAGATTTTACCCTATGTTAGCACTGATGGCTGCTTTCAGCTTAACTAATTTTCTGCATGAAAAAGTTCCACGAATTACACATATCTAGTACACAAGCTTTTAAATCTCTTTCAAAACATTATAGGTTAATGCTTTATGTATGTATGTAAATAAACAGATTCACATCTGCAGCTGCTAAAAGTCTCCCTCCCCCCCAAAACAAACAAACAAACTAAAGTTGATAATTTAAATTATTAGAGGGCTAAAGAGAGTTGGAAATTAGTGTAACCATCCTAAAATGAAGATGTTGGTAAAATGGTATTTATTATCCTACTATCAGTTAGTTCCATAGCCTTTTACTCATGTATTTTATCCTTATCACCTTATCTACAGTAATTGCACTTTGGATTTGCGACACATTTCTGTGTTTTATTATATATAATAAAAGTCAGACTGTAATCATCAGATGATTAGAAAGAACAGCTGCAATCACTACTCAGACGAACAACCAGAGCCACTCCATGCACAGGGAGAGAGCAAGTTTGATACATGTTCCCGATGGAGGAAGGATCCTTTCCTTTTCCTTTCCTATTTCTGCCTCACATTGTAATGCTCCAATGCAGAACCAACTCACATCATCAGACTTCCCTTCAAGGTCAAGTGTAACATCTATGTTCTTGCTGTAAGAAAGCTAAATCTATGTTTTCCTGTCACAGAGGAGTTCATCCTAAAGCTGGTATCACTTCATGTTCTTATCGACAGAAAGCAACAGATTTGAACAACAAGCAACAGCTGAGCAAAAGTCAGCTTTTGGTCAAGAAGAGTTATGGCAGCTCCCTGGCAATAGGAGCTGCCTGGCACAGAAGTCTAATGGCTTTATGATTAAAACAGGATTGAGGGGCTAGCATCACGAAAATAATGACCTGTCATATCAGCTACCATATCAACAGCAGAAAAACTGCATTTTTATTTCATCAGAAAGGACAGGTGTACACAATCCAAATTTGCAAATGCCTGTGCTAGAAATTCGCTGCCACTTTTATCATGTAAACAGTACTGCACAAAACACCCAAGAGTTACATCTTTCTCCTTTTGTTTGGTTGGTTTGAAGGGGGAGTTTTTTGCTTGTAACATTTTTCTTTTGCAAGTCACAACTGAAGTAAAACAAAGTGTATGAAACTGAAATTACTGTAATATTGCAGAGATTTATATATCCCTACTGTCAACCAAATAACCTACATCTCTTCTAGACATATGCATGGATCTAGTTTCCAAATAAAGTGGAGTTTGTGTTCACTTTGGAAAGGACACAGTGGGATTCTTAACATTTTGTCCATAGGAAGGATGAAGTGCAGGTGAAGTAGAACTATTGTAAAACAAACCAAAAACCAAAAAAACATTGACTATCTTTAAAGGAATGAAAACATGATGTGCATGAATTTCAAGTACATCACCATTGTAAAACCAGGATAAAAATCACCTGGTTAAATACAGGCAAAACACCAGAATTCTATTCTAAAAACCCTGTAATTTAAACTTACACAGCAATCATGCTTAAGACTGTTGAGAATTAGCAGAATGTGCATGTTAATACAGGTTAGGCTGAGTCAGAAGGGCTGGCCTTAACACAGAATTTGTTGTAATGCAAATTTACTACATTAGTAAATACTGTAAGTTGAATGACAAGTAAAAACAGAGTGGAAAAAAAAAAGCCATGTAAGATCACTTTGATTTGCATTTGGGAAAATATTTGAAGTAGAGGCTAGACTGGTACCTGCAAAATATCTGTAAAATGTGATATTTGCTCTAGATGAAAAGACTTCACTGAATAGTTTGAAATGTCAGTACTGGCTTTGAAGAAATCCAAATGTGGAGGTCAGATACAGGAAAAAACTTGCCATAGCTTCAGGATACATCTATGACATTTTTTAGTTATCACTACTATTGTATTCCTGCTACAGAACTATGTTAAACAAAAAACACTTGTACAACTGGATATGCTTGAGTTTTATTTTACTGCAAAGAGTGAGCAATATTTGAATTACTACGAGATTTAAAAACTGCTAGATATCTTCGGCTGATATACTCCAGAATATTCTCTCATGGGCACTATGAGCTGACACCACAGGGCACCACAGTCTATAGAGATGACAGAGATAATTCTGGCATTACCCAGATTGAGCAGCTTAAGAAACAGGTAGAGAGACTGAAAACTGTGACAATGACCACAGCAGGTAACTCATGAGGTTGTCTCATACACTACAGAAAGGAGAAAATGATATCCTGATACACATTGTACACTGCATAGAAAGTCTAATGTTTCCTGTCTGCAGTTTTTACTTCATTTCAGTCATATGTCAGAGCTAAAGGTATAGAATTACAATCGATTAAACTTCATGTGATGTTTCATTCCGTCCCTTGTCATATAAATTTGCTTTTGGAGAAATTGTTGAGCACTCTACATCAACAGTACTGATTTGTGTGTTTCAAGATGGCAGAAACACAGTATATATTGTGGGATGTAGTCAATAAAATAACCCTCAGTTTTTCTACAGAAAGTATTGGAAAAAGTATAAGTAATTTTGTTAGGAACTCAAAGGGTAAAACATGCAAGACATAACTTATAAAGAGATATTACTCAGGTAACTGGTAACTTACTTGACCTGTGTAGAATTATTTTCCGTATTTAATCTGTGTTTTAGTTATTTCCTCAACTTGTTAGTTCTTTATACTCCTTTTACATCAAAGAAGATGCAATTTCTCTTCCTTTACTGAACTTGCTACTGAAATTAAAGTTCAGAGGAATCCTAAAGTTCAAATCAAAAATATAAATCTTTTTCAGAGAGAAATATAACTCTCTTTTTAATCTTCCATGCCAAAAAGCCCAGTATTTTTTCAGTAGGACACATATCAGGAATTGCAGTCATACAACTTCCTGCACAAATACAGGCATGATAAGATTCTAACTGTGTGAAGATTATGAGTGACTTGTTACTGTTTCTTAATTTGTCAATCCTTTTGTATTTAGCACATTGTTTATTTAAAATAACTGTACTCCAATTAAAATACTATTCTAGTTATAATATTATAAAATATTTTAACTTATCTTATTTCTCTTTTTGCAAGTGGATGAATGAGTCACCCTACCTGGATTTTCTTTCACTTGCCACTTCACTCTGCCATATGCAAAGAAAAGAAAAGGCAAGCTAAGTTTTTACTTGAAGAAAAGACTTATTGTGCAAAGGGAGTGCAGTCATTCAAGCAAATCTATGTCTACAGTCATTAGTATAGTACTGATATGGCCTTGGTAATTACTTCCTTTAGAATTATGAAAAAAATATCTTTATCTATCTGTTATAAACACCTTCTCTCAAATAAGGATAAGTGCAAAAATAACCTCTAAAAATTCAAATTTTTTATCAAAAGTTGATACAAGATGTAAAACTGTTAATTAGAAAACCTGAAAACAAGAATCAAGTCAAATGTGTATATAATGTACACAAAAATAAAAATCAAACCAGAAAAACAAACAAACAAACAAAAAAAAACCCACCCAAAAATTACTTTGAAACAAAAATCTTGTGTGAAGTACCTCTCCAGGAAGGCATCAAAGGAGAATATGCCATTTAAATGACATATTTTATCTGCTACCTAATTTAGTGAAGAGTCCAGACAATGTACCACTATTCATTCACACATCAGGAGTTTTTATGATGTGTTGCTGCCATAACAGACAGATACAGGATACAAGAGTTTAGGATGTCTCCTCTTTCACCCTCCCGCAGGAACTGCATATGTCAGTCCTACAGTCTCACAAAACATGCAAAACTTTACCAAGCACATGGCTTGGGTCAGAACTACATCTGTGCTGATGCCTGCTATGTCATGGCTGTTTTTCTCTCAAATTATAAACCGTTCAGCTGAGATTCATGGAAGGGAACAGAGACTCCACAAGTCCCATGGAAACCTCAGTGACTGAGCACGCAGATACTTGCTGAAGTCAGGGAAAATCCAGTACCACTGAAGAAAGTCAATTAGCACAATACTTTAAGTGCTGTTTTTCATCAATAACTTGACAATTTAAGGCCATTAAAATATTGTAGAGCAGTGTGTGGAGGTGTCTTAAAGAGCAGTGTTGTACTTTGTGTCATGACCTGAATTCTGCTTCAGGTAACTTACTCATCAAAATTTACTCTGTAAAAATCGGACAATCATAATTCTAACATTCTGTCAATAATATTTTCCCAGATGTCAAAAGTTTTGCTTGAACAGGAGATGAAACATATCACATTTTTGTGTAGTAATATATCTATGGCCTAGATACTGAATGCAGAAGTAAAAATGGGAGCACCCCAGAGTTTCAAGCATGAAAACCTCTAGCACTATAAAAGAAAATCTTAAACCAGTACTTTAAAAGATGCATTTTATAAATAAACTAACATGCAAGTGTCAATTTTTGCAAAACTCAAGCAATACTTTTTTCCTTCATCTCCAATCACCTCTTTTCAGAATTTCCTGAGTGAAAGGGAAAGTAACTTACTTGCAAATGCCATCTTCTGGGTCCTCAAGCCCAAATCTTTCATCGAAAGTAAGTTGTATCCATACGTTTTCATCAAGTGCTACTAGTCTCCACACAAGCACAGTGTTGCGTGGGTATGTGTGTGGAAACTTGGGGCTGTGAATACTCCCATTAGTAGTCACAGTAATTATCTTCTCATGGTGAGGGTCCTGCACACCTACAGGAAGGACAGAAAACAGAGGCATCAATACTCATTCCTTCTCTTTTTCCCAAAGTGTCGGTATAGTATGCACCGATAAAGAGTTGTTTGGTTTTTTTTTGCTTTTCTTCATCTGGCAAGAATTTCTGCTGGAAAAGTCCATATAATAACAATAACACAAAAGTTTTTCTAAAACCTGTATATTGTCAGATAGATATTTCATTCAGTAAATTATAGGAATTCTCAGAGGTAGCTATTAATAAATTTTGTAACAAAATAAGGTCGTACTGAAGATTTTATATTACTTTCTTTTTAGCTATTCTTTTTTTTATTAGTTAGATATTTTACCTTATTTTTCTGACTTTTCTTTATAAACAGCATTCTGATGAACATTCATTTGAATTTGTAAAAGACATACATACTTCAGTCTACTATGAAAATACACACTGCAATTGTACCTTGATATAGCCACATATAAAGGTCAACAGCTAAATGAATGTAGTGCAAGAAAAGAAAGGCCACAGGCACTGCATTGCTATTTTAAAAGAATCAATCTATACTTAAATATAATTTAAAGTCTGACGAACTTTTGCCTTCCATTCTTCTGGACTTGTGCCTTCTACTTGTGGTATGAAAATGGTAAATTTTCTTTTAAGTAGAATGGCTGCTTATATCAAGCTAATGGAGTGTGGTTGTGCCAACATACACACAACTTACAAAGGACTGCCTGCAGTAAGAGAGGACAGCACGCAGTAATAAGAAAAAAAGGCATGAACCCAGAATTCCTAATTTAGATACTTCATTGGGTTTTTGTTAGCTGAGTCACAAACATTTTTCTATAATATACAGTCTGTCAGCTGAGAGCTGCATGCTAAACACGGGAGCCAACAATAATAAAAATTACTTTCCCAGAGATTAGTGCACCAGAGTGCTATTTCCAAAGCATTCAAAGGACCACCATTTCAGATAAACATGTCAAAGTGTGGTATCTGATGACACTATACTTAGTGGTACTTTTGTCTTTAAAAACACAAACAGGATTACAAACCATTATATATTTCACAATGTATTAAAGTGCTTTCTTTTGCATCATGAGGGCACTGATAATAACAGCACTGCAAGAAAGGACTGTTAATAGTCCAGGCATATAATGAATGAGAAGTCAATAAAAAGGGGGAAAGGAATGAAGAGATCCAATACCTTCAGGTTCCCCCATTTGTAATGGAAAATTATCTATTTGCTTTACACACAATAGTGTTACATGAACATATCAAATTTCCACACACACCACTTGCTCCATTTCAAATATTTGCTTTCGCACAGGGGAATTTCTTCTCTTACAAATGAATTATTTTGTATGACTACAAAGGCAAGTAATTGCTGTCACTGGAGAATGAAGCTTGTTATTTCTCTTCAGATAAGCTGCAATATTCCTTTTTATCTGTTCCATAAAATTGGTACCAGTGTACCTCAAAACTCTAGCCTTTTCTACTGAGTTCATGCATGGTCTGAAAATTGCTTTTGAGTAGACTGTGAAAAGCACATCTACCAGTGCATGGCTAAGATGAGACTATAGGTTTTGATCTTTGTGGAATGACTTTGCAATTCCTGGCTTTATTTTAGGTATAAATCAGTCCAAGTTACACTAAAAAGACAGTAACAAGCTCACTCAGATTTACAGCAGTCAGCTGTAGAACTCCAAATCTGTATACATAGCTGCTGTGGGCTGTCTGCCTTTCTACAAACAGCCATCCTCCCCATGCTCATCCTGATGCCCTTCTATTGTCAAAAAAGGAACAAACAAAAGGAAAAAATGAAAAAAAAAATTACTGTGCAAACAGCATTGAAAAACTCTGAAGCATCAGTTTAGGCAAGGACTGAGGTAGACAAGGCACCATCTCTGTGAAGAGACAGCTGGCAAAATGGTGACAGACAAGAACCAGAACAGTGTATTTGCATCTTCAATAAAAAGCTCCAGCAGATGATGAGCAACTGAGGAGAGAAAGTCCTGGAAATGAGTCAAACTAGACAGGAAAAATCCCTGAGTTGACCTAGAGATAGGACACGGTTGCACTTATTAGGAAAGGACGGCACACACTTAACATAGCCTGAAGTTGAAGAATGAGTCGCCGCAGTCGTCTTTGATGTGGTACAAGATGCTATCACCAGATTTATATATCCATCAGTGCAGAAAGTCTGCCCCTGAAAATTACAAGATTCCAGGCATTCTGAAAGCACGGCAGTGCCTAACCCTTTCACCAATATAGTAATGCAGGCAAAAAACCACAGTATCACCAAACAGATCAGTAGATGCCACTGTAAACTGGAATTAAACCCACCGACTAGACAAGCTCATTCCTGCCTACTTCAAAGGAAGTCTCTTCCCCCATGGGCACAACATATTTCACAAAGATCAGCACTGACACTTCTTAAATATAGCAAATACCTCTTTCTTAGTACATTGTAATCTCTACATTTTAGCAAGGGTCATGGTTAAAACTTAGACAAATTGCACGCTGTTCAGGAGGCAGAAGAGGAACTGCAGAAGAACAGAGGAACACCATGGGTGCAATAATGACCTCAGCACTGATTCACTTAAAAGGCCACACAGTACTGGAAAAATTAGGTTTTAAATCCTTTTGCTAAAACTACACTTTTTCCACAACAGGACAACAGTACTGCTAATCACAGTCAATTAATACATATTATTTGGTTAATTTCATCTGATAGGCCTAAATTATGAAAAACAACTTTTAGGCCTTCAGAAAGAACATCAGCTCATGTGTGACTATCACTGCTTAAAAAAATAAAGCCAAATCCAAATATGAAAAAAGTCTGAACTCCAAATTTTTACCAATAAACATGAGAACTTTTTCAGATATACAGCAATGTTGCAGTTTGAGAATATTCTGTTTTAAAACTGAGAAACAAAAGGTGCCAGTCATTTGGTCATTACCATAGAACTTGAGAGAGAAAGCGGGTTTTTTAATTAATTGAAAGGATTTCCAGACAGCATTCCCATATAATTTTTTACAACACTCCCATCTGTAGAGAAATCGAGACTTTGTACGAGAAATTCTCTGAAATGCAACATAATATGCCATTTCTTCCTCTTTCAGCAGACTTTCAAGAAGCAGTAAGGCTGCTTTCAAAAGCAGTAACTCAAGCCATTCAGGGGTACCTCTTTCTGTCCTGTCTCTGATTCAGTTGCCTCCAGGCACTTCTTAGCTATTATATGAATACAACAGTCAAAAGAAATTTAACTCTTTTTGCCAGGCACAAAAGAAAAACTGGAAAATCATCTGTTATTGGCAGAAAATTGAAGACAAAAACCTCTGTTCTATATTGTTTGCACATAAAATGGCTATCAGGGCAAAGTCACTCAGAGTCATACAAATGCTGCTATGCAGAGACCTCTGGAGACCTTCAGTCCCAGCTCCTGCTTAGGTTACAGCTCCTGCTCACACCAGAGCAGCACAGCCATTGGAGGGTTGGCATTTTCTAGACAATGCTCAAAAGTCCATCACGGATGGAAACTCCACAGTGCCTTGTGATAACTTGTTCCATTGCTGCACTGCCTCTCTAGCTAAGATGTTTTGTCCTAATATTAAATTTGATCCTCTCAAGCTGCAATTTTTAGCTATGATTCTTTCATTGGTTTTGTGGGGCTTTTTTTGTTTGTTTATCTGTTTTTATTTTGGGGAGGGAAGGGGGGTTGGTTTGTGGGGCTTCTTGTTTGGTTTTGGTTTATTTTTTCCTTTTTTTTTTCTTTTTTTTTCTTTTTTTTTTTTTTGTTGGATTTTTTTCAGGATTTTCTCTGATGTTACACTCTGTACCTTCTACCAGGAACAGTTTAACTTTTCCATCCCTTGCAGCTGCTCTTCAGGCAATTGGGGGCCTGCTCTGGCTGCCTCACAGCCTCCTCTTCCTCAGACAGAGCAAGCGCAGACTCCTCACTGACCATCACTACCTGCCACCAGCCAGCTGAGCTTTCAAGCCTGGCCATCCAGCCAATCTTCAACCTCACTAAGCAAGCAGTCTGTTCTTCCCAAACTTTTGCCTCAAGTTGCACAAGAAATGTTTCTGAAGCTCACAGCGTTTGCTTTCATCAACTCTTCCAGTACTAAGGAAAAGAAAACATAATACTGACTTGCTGTATGTCCTAAGAGAGCTTCCCTAAGCAGTATGGTCTGCAGCTTTTCTGGGATACATTTCTTGAGACAGATCTTCTGTGGATTTTCCATTTTCAGTTACTTCTATGATACAGCTACCTATTTTAAGTCTTGACATGATTCTTCAAGTATTAGCAAGAAATTAGAAAGAGAGGTGAGCACTAGTACACACATACAATACACAATGATCTGTCAACATCACAGCATGAGAAATTCAACCTCTAACTAGAAATCTGATAATTTGCACAGTTACATATTACCCCAAATTAGAAAATTTAATAAATACCATTTATAAAGTGTCATATGGATATAAAGTAACGAAGTAGGAACATGTAAGATAAATATTACATTTTGTTTACATTACTCCTCCCTCTGACACATACTTAACTCACACACTTGGAAAGACATGGGAAAAAATTCTAGTTCACACAACTCAAGATGAATGTATAGCAGAACTGTATTTGTTTGGGTTTTTTTTTAATCCTACAATTTAACCTATTCCTTTTTTCTTCAGTTACTTTTTTGAGTTCAAACTTGTACTTTACCTTAGGCACTGAAGATCATACACTATTTGACTGCTAGCTAAAGGTCTTTCTGCCTTTCACATTGTGTTAAGGACTGAACACAGATGAAGTGAGCAGAGAAGAAAAAGTTCTCCAATTGATCTTCAGGAACCCTCAGTTTTGGCAGCTGGCCCAACAGGGAAGGACAAAAGGAAGAAAAAGAAAGGGAGGACAGAGGGGTGGAAGGGGGGAAAACATCAATGGGTGACAGAGCATGGAACTGCAGTAACAGATTTAATAAAATTTCCACACAGCTATGTGACTTCATGTCTTGCAGAAGATAATAATGACTAATCAGAAAGTAACAAACCTTTTTTTGATTCCAAATTGCATCAAGAAACAAAAATGAATTTATACTTTTACTTTACAAGCTCATTCTTTATGACTTTCAAGTGTTCTGCCAGCACTTTGCCTAGTACTCTGGCTTCTACTCAAAGAAGAGAATGGCAATTAAACAGGGGTGGTTTTTTGGTAGTTTATTTTTGTTGGTTGGTTGGCTGGTTGTTGTTGGGATTTTTTTTCCTGCACAGTAAATCTTCTTGCATTAAAAGTAACCTCTACTGAGGTCTGTTTTCAGACCAAATTCTTTTGGAAGGCAGTCTTGGTCCTGAACTTCTCAATATCTTTTAAAACTAGATAAATACTACATTTTAGCCAAGATAAAGAATTCCTATTGCTAAATGTTAGATGAGGTAACTTTTTGCTGTTATCACATGCTCAAAGATCTAATTATTGTAGAGTGTTTCAATAAGCGTTTATTCCAATGTCCACAGGTAAAGTCTTGGCTACACTGGCATCGATATTAAAGCCCCTGGTGACTTGAATATGAAAGGAATTCCATCTAAATACATAAATCTGTTAGAATTATTTTATAGTGGACTGATAATAATATAATCTGCTTTCTTTACCCTGAAAAAAATTTTCAGGACTTGCTCTGGTAAAAAAAAAAATAGTAAAAAAAATGGTAAAAAAAATAGGATTATTAGTACATTGCATATTCATAAGACAAATACATATTCCGGTAATTCGAAAATTAACAAAGTGGTCTGTAACACAAAAATTAGCAGGTAAAGTTATTATAAACATCTTTCTTATGGATAAAATAAATAAATTCATCCTTTTTTGGGTTTTTTTTTTCATTTTTTCTTGTCTCAGTGGTTTCTTTCCTAGTAAAATTATTATACACTACAGGTTATATACAGTAAACCATCACATAACATACAGTCTCTAGTCAAGGATTTCTCTCTCTGTCCTCTAGCTTGAGCAGACAGAGTCATCTCAGACAGGAGAGGCATCACTTAAGGAAAGAAAATTCCACCCTCTTCCTACAACCAATGCTATTAATACATTTATCAAATTAATCTAGAATTACAATTTTTTTCTGGAGGTGCAAAGCTATAAAGAGGAAAGGATATGAAATTTCCAGCAGAAAGTGTTTTAGAAGTTTTAAAGGCAGAATATTATAGTTAATTCCATTCCTTTTTCTTTTTTTTTCTGCTTTTACTTTGAATGATTTACAATTCATTTACATTTGTGGTATGGTCTCTGAATGTCAAAGCAGTACCTGAAAGTGTAATGACAAAAACAAAACCACAACAAAATAGATGGAGAAAGGGTGGAAATGACAGAGAGACAAAGAGAAAAGGGTAAAACCCATCCTTCTGAGTAGATCACTCCCCCTACCATGACAAGGATTGGCAGACAGCAAACAACTGCATGATCAGCAGTATGCAGGGCAGACAAGTGTAATCAGCCTCAATACCTGGCCTTCACTCATCAACTCATGAGCTCTTCATGACTTCATCATCATGACCTCCTCATCTTCCTGCAACAGGATCACTCTTAATATTTTTCTTTTCTGCTATATTCCATAGCATCCATCTGCTACACAATATTTTTTGTTTTCCGTTTCCTATTTTCTCTTCCCCAGCTGAAGGGGGAAGCATCTTATGTAATCTCCACTCAAAAGTCCCTCTATGCAAAATGATCTCAATTGAAAACTGTTGAAGCTGAAGCAGAGCATGACAATATGCAGTGACAGATCCATTTTCCACCTTCATCTCATGGAAGGCTGGAACATCAGGTTCAGTCTTCTTTAATAATGAACAGGTAAAATGGTTGGTCCTGAATGATAACAAAACTCAGGAAGGGAAAGGCTTTTAAAGCTACTCACCCGTGTTTTAACAAACACGTGATTAAATGGCATGGGATAGAAGGAATTGCAAGTCTCCTTGGAAAAGAACAACTTGCTCTATATGAAAAATCTCAGTAGAAAAGACCTGCAGGAACATTTAATGCTGAGAGGGACCAGGAAGCAAATACAAACAGTTAACCAGGAAACCAGGAAAAGGTTTGCCCAGCTGGAGATATAAATATCTACTAAGAGATAACAAAGTTATTTATTTACTTTATAAAGAAGAAGGAAAAAAAAAGTATTTTTAAAGTCTTACATGTTTGGGAGGTTTGGGTGAAGAAATATTAGTAGTTTCAAATCTGTGACCTTTCCAATTCTGTTACTAAAAATAATTGTTTCTTTTTTCCTATGGGAACTGATTTAGAAAAGTTTTGAAAAACATAACATAATTCTGAAGTGTAAACAAACATCAACAGGAAGTACAACTATAAATAGTATCTACAGCAACAACAGAAACTCGAGTGAATGTAAAAATCATCACATATATAAGTTCAAGCCCAGCGCTTCCAATTTGTTTTCAATTTTATTACAACAGTGCTTAGAACCTACATCCAAAATTAGCTTTGTTAGTACTGGAGACCACACACATGCCCACACAGTATCAGTCAGCCTGCCTTGAAAAGCTGTGCATACCAGCCGAGATAGGAAGGCACAGGGAAACAGAGCAGTGTTAGCCTGATTTTCCAGACTGTGCATGGCACAGAGTGGTTACAAGTGCAAGAAGATAACTTCAACAAAACAGTGAAATGAACCTGGATTTCCTTTCATCTCTGTTAAAAGCATTCATTTCAATGGCCCATATTAAAACCTACTTGTAGCTCATTTATTAATGCTAGCTATGGCTCTCCATGTGCTTTTAAATTCATGTGATTCATGCCCTTTATAGAAAAAATTCTTTAAAATCCAAACCATTTGAAACTTGCACTTCTTGATCTTAAGTCAGACTTTGCTGAAAAGCAAGGCTCAATTGTATTATTCCCCTTTTCTTTATGGTGCCTTCAGTTTATATTGTGCAGCACTTGTTAAGAGCAGATACTAGTAAACATTTGGGAAAAAGATTATCCATGGTCCATGTGGAATTCAGTCTGAATAAATAGACTCTATGGATACGGAATGTGTTAAACAGCTCTCTCATTTTAGGTATTATTCAGAATGAAAAAGATAACCCCAGACTGATCATGTTTCAAGAGGTGGAAAGAAGTAAAAAAAAAAAGACAAAACTACCATCCTAACCTTTAGAAACACCAGCCTTGAAATGCTTTGGTTTGCTGCTTGCATCGTTTTGCTATTTGCATGGATTTTATTTTTTTAATTCTTTACACAGTAGAGTATGTTACAAATATAGCAATTCAAACATTTATGAAGATCATCAGGAACATTCTAAGTTCTATCCAAGACCACGTTGAAAAGCATTACTGCAATCCCTTTTAGTCAGAAAATTGCAGTGATGAAGTCCTGTAAGAGGGGACATAAAAGGAAACCAGAGATTGAAGGGTTTCTGCACTACAACTGAAGGCAGGAATGCTGCACATGTAGGGGTAGTTTTACCTCCACAGCAAGAGTAACTCTAAGAATGAAGCCCATGTGGCATTCAGTTCACTATCAAAAATGCAGAGGGTCCTTAGCAAAACTCTTAGTACAGAAGTACTTTGCTACTGAAAACTCCCAAAACCAGCTGAAAGTTGTCCCAGGCTTACCTCACATACACACAATATGTACCTCCAGTATATTCTTCTGTTAAAAAGGCAAGAGAAACCAAGAAAATACTATAAAGAAATCATTTGGCATCGCTATGTATTTCCTGAACTAGACTACACTATACTTCCAAATTCAGAGACATAAAAACATTACGTCTTTCATCTCCATTTAAGCAAAAAAATATTTTAGCTGGTGTTAGCCTGTTAAAACAAAGCTATAGAAATAATACTTTTTTCAACTCTGTTATCATGCGTCTCTGATGCTGCTGGCTATTGAACTCATGCATACATGAAAACCAGAATCAGTTTTTACAGACAGGCCACAATGACAAGAATCTGATATTTAGACAAATTTATGAGAATTTTCTTAGGACAGAAATTTTCTACCTTCAGGGAGAGAACTCTTGCCATTCTCTCTAAATAAGTAAAACACTTTCCATTTTCAGGTAATTGCAAGTGGTACGAGCCTAACTGATCATTCAGTTCTTACTCTTCAGGGAAGTCAGATGAACAATAACATCACACTTGCAAACAATTTATCCTTATTTTCCTGTGACCCTGACAGCAGGGCCCAAGCACCATCAGTCACAATTTATGTCACTGAAAAGTTTATATGCAGTGCTGCAGTCTTCAGAAACCTACTGATACACTGATTTAGGCTTCATTCCCCAGAGCTGCCAATGTTCATCTTATTTCTCATGTTAACTTATGATTTTATTTGTTCATAAATAATTTAGGAATTTTTTCACACAATAAGCTCAAGATTTTATCACTAGATGATTTAATGTTTTTTTCTGCTGTCTTTAATATAAAAATCTTTTCAGAGAGTTATGGTTAACCCAATATCGAAAAGCTATATACGTTCATCTAAAAAAGCTTCACAGTTATGATATGAAAAGTGACATTTAAAACTCTTAAGTCACTCCAATCACCCTAGTTTCAGATAAGTTTCACATTTGTCAAACTTTCTAAAACTATATAAGTTTTAAAATTTTAAAACTTTTTGTTGACACTTGTCTGTGATCTCCCCAGGGGTCTTGGCAATGCTGTCCAGAGCTATATTCCTTTAACATAATTTGCTCAATCAGCACTGCTCATTTTGAAATCCAGCATGAGAAATATGCTGCTTTCCACAACAGTCTTGCCCTCAGTGTCACTCAGGGTCAGAATGAAGTCAGATCTGTCACTTTACCTTTCTAAAACTTCAACCCTTGCCAAACCATCCATACCACCCTCCAGTATTCTTCAAATTCTTTGGAAAGCACAGACATATGGGCAGATGGGAGGGTTGGGGGAAATCAATGCTTTAAATGCATTTTGGTTGCAGTGCCCCAGCAGTTTTGGAGAACATGCAAATATTATAAAAGGAAAGCAGACCCTTAGCAGGGAAGCTCAAAGACTGCCCGAGTGGATTGGCCTCAGTCTGGACAAAAAGGCTTTGCTTTAAGAGTCACTGGTAGAGCAAACACTGATGTGTGATGGAAACCCATCTGTCCACCAATAAATAAGACCTGCTTTCCTGATAATGTATCCTAGGTGAACAGTAAAGTAGGTTAGGATACTTAATGAAAACCACTTTCCAGTCTCTTCACTCACATTTTGGAAGGGGTTTTGGATGCCACTTTTGGCTCAGTTTGTATTATCATTTGAACTCCTTGGGGAGAAGGGTTGAACTATTAATTTCACAGGCACAGAACTGCATTTTTTAAGAGCAGTTTGGACAAGTTGAATTCCAAGTTCACATCACATCACATGAGTCTCAAGACAAGAAGGAAATGAAATGCCAGAACTCTATTTACCAAAGAGAAGTTAAATAGAAAGAATTTTCCTCTAGTGACACTTGGAGTCACTACAGAACGACTCAAGTGTTAATCCCTGTGCTGTAATTGTAAGAGTAATTTATATTTTAAAATACAAGAAAATAATAGTGATTTCAATTAAATGAAATTGTGCCTTATATTAAGACACTGCATTTTTCCAGGGCATAGCAGCAAGTTATTATATGAAAGAGAACAGCTCTTATAAAGATTCACATCTCGATGCATACTTCATTTATAATTTTATGCCTAAGAATTCCAGTGCACAACAGAAGGCATTTATCAACAACTTCAACACTAACAGGTGAAGCTAGTTATCCAATTGCAAAACAGACAAGATAGGAATCAAGCTCTCAAGCTTATGCCTTCACATAAATCAGAAGGAACAAAACAATTACTACGTGCTTAATCTAATCCAGCACTGCAATTAATGGGATATCTGAATGACTTGGTGATAAGTACTCTGCAATAACTAAATATATATATATATCACACATGATGGCTGAAGAAGAAAGTAAATATTTCTCATGTCTAATCAATTTCCCTCCACAGAATTTTAGCAATATCAATGTCTACAAACTTTGATGGTCCATAATGTTGTTTACTCAGTCCACCATAGCATTGCATGAAAAAGAATTCTATACATGTAGAATGATTAAGATAAATCTGAAGATTGTTAATTAACAGCTTACTGAAATTTTTAGCCATGCTAATATTTTTCTTATTTCTAGGCACCTTAGCAGAAGTCTATTTTATTAAAAACTTGCACAATTAAAAAAATAATAAGTAGAAAGGTCCAAAGTGCTATGCAGATGTTTTGTTTGAAATTGAAATCTTGAAGTTAAGATTATAATATGCCACAGGTAAAGTATTATCTGCACATCAAAGCATCACTGCTATAAAGAAAAATGAAGCACCAGATGCCAAATGTTGACTACCTCCACTATGAAGCTGAATAAGAACCAAAGACTGCTGAATGAAAATCAACTGAGAATGTTTAGGATTTGGGGGAGGTGAGGGTGGTCTTGTTGTTTCCATTCCTGGTTGTTTTTTTTTTTTTTTGAAACAGCATATTAACATGTTTTAAATATTTCAAGTCTTCTGTAAAAGCAGAAAAGTTACATTATCACACTAGCAAATCTGACTTGACGATTGCCAATTTCCCTCCTTCCTCACTGACTGGATTTGAGGGAAGTAATTGATTTACCTCTTGCTAGTTCCACTTTAAATTAACACAATTTGGATTTGTAGTCTCCAAATGAAGAAGTTTGCTTCTGAGAACATTATTCCCTCAGATTCTTTTAAAACATGGGCATCATATACATTTCCTTTTAGGATGCTCAAAAAAGCAAAGGTCGGGATTTTTTTTTTTTTTTAAATCCAGAGATGTCTTAAGTTCACCTCATTTAGGTTTAGGTCTTCAGAAGAAGCAGAAAGAGGAGGAAGCAGAAAGAGGAGGATTGGTATTTCATAGTATCACCTATTTGCATAGAACTGAATGTAACTGAAACAGTTGATTCCACTGCAAGTTTAGTAGATCCTCTGCAATAAGAAAAGTTTTCAAAATAACCTTTAAATTGAGGTGTTACTGTTCAAAGAACAGCACTGGACCATGAGTGCTAAAAAACCCACTTTAAAACATTTCTTCTCTTTTAAATCTTACAAATACAGACTTGCTAACAGATATACATTCCTTCATAGGGTACTATCTTTATTCTGGTTTCAAATTCATTATTTTGTATATTTTAAAGAGAATTAAAGCTTACTCTATTAAAAGTAATTAGACTAATTCTTTTTAGATTATCAGCAAGATACACACAATACAAAGAACTGATGGTTTTAATTATTATTTTTAAAAATGCCTATGTACAGAACTTTCACCTAAACTATTTAAACATTCTTAGATGAAGAGCAGGATGGCTTATGGGTTGCACTGCTGCAAAGACAAACCACATGCATCCATGTACAGGCATTTACTGAAGAACTGAAAAAATATAAAGTCTTCCATCATTTAAGACCATTTGTTACTTCACAGTTCAGCAGAAGTAGTTCTGTGATGTCTTTTCAGATTTCACGCTGTTTACAAAAAAAAAAGTTTTCTTGGATGGGGATCTCATTAAACCTTTTAATTTTTTATGGTATGTCTAATTACTGCTAAGTGCACTTCTGGAAGTAACATCAAATCCACTTGTAAGACCCAGGGAGTTCATAGCACAAGGGAAAGTGAAAAAATAATTAAAAGGAGTAACAACAAAATAAGTCATCATCTCATTTTGAAATCGGCCAAATCTGATGAAGGCTAAAGTGATCACATACTCTCAGCTCATGGGAATGCACATTTGCCTCTGGAAGATTCTTGTTGTACCAAATTGGAAGAGGAGAGCAGAAACTGTTTATCTTTGAAGCTGCAGGCCTAAAACTAATAAAGATGAAAGTCTTTGTGCCCACTTCAGAAGGGATGGATGTGAAATATATCAAATATCAGAGACATACATGAAGTCAACAGTGCTAACAGCTGCATTAAAACAAGTCCGTATCATTAGAATCATTACTATGATGGGGAAAAAAAAATTAAGGGCAGAAAAAGAAATTAAGGGTAGAAATGAAAAATGTGCCAGATTCAGACTAGCACAGTTCCAGGGATTTTTTAAACTACAACCCAAGCATGTCCTCAGATCAGAACTAACCAGTCTTGGTATGGAAAGGTCAAAAATATGCTCCAGTTCAGCAGAGACTTTGAGAGATGTAACACAGACTTTAAGAGTAACAAAAAGAACGAGGAAAAAAATCTCACCAACAGCCCAAGTGATTCCACACATCAGGAGGACAGAAAGTGCCCCTTTTCCTCCTGCAAGCTGGATTTCCCATTTGCTCCATTACTCTGCCCCAGCAGAGCGGTGGGGAGGCGAGGCCAGCCCCGGGACAGCGCTGCTCCTGCTGCTTTCCCTGCCATCCCTACTGGAGCCAAGCCTGGCACCAGCTGCATTCCAGGGGAATGCTGCCTTTAAGGCACTTCCAGTCTCTTAGCAACGCCACCTATGCACACCATCAGAGAGCCACTAATATTCTGGTCAATACCTTCCTTTTCACACACTGGTGGAAAGCAATGCCTTCAAGTTTGCTGGCTGGAGTTAGCAGAAGCCCTCCTCCATACAGGTATTCATTCCCACGAGCTCAGAGCATTTCAGCTGCTCTGGGTGCAGTTTTCCACACCATAATCATCTCATGCCCTAAAAGAAAGGTACTTCGCTGTGAGAGAACAGGTAGAAGAATGCAGATGTATTAGGGCATTTCAGACATTTGCTGTACTGATAAGGTTTCCTTTAGGAGACTTCCCACAAGGACTGGAAGTTTCCGCAAGGATTTGCATTTCCACTTTGGCCAGTGTTGCTTATTACCCTCGCTACTTCTAGAGACTGGTCTAGGAAAATGTTAGGCAAAAGCTCAATTGAAACAAAGTAACCTTTGTAAAGTAAAAATATTATAGATTAATAAAGGGGCTAGAAGCAGACCTTCTTTCTTTATTTTGGCAATTCTTCATATACAACTCCTCCAACCCCCAACAGCTGGAAGACTGGGTTTTCATTCTGTTCTCTGGTACATCCTGCAGACGACAGTAAACCCACTTTATCCATTTGCAAGATCACTTGCTTTCCTTGTGACTGCTGTTAAAATTCAAGCTGATAACAAAACCAGCCTCCTTCTCAAGGAGACACACAGCATTCCCCAGCTCATACCCTCAAGCGCTAACGCCTGGTGCAGAATGGGATTACTGGGGATCAGGAGTCGGCAAGTCTGGGTATCTACTCACAGCTAAGCCCAAAGTCATTCATAAAGGCAATATTCTGGGTCTCACTGAAGGCATTTAGTTATAGCAGTTCTTGCTTTCAATTCTAATCATTCCCTTCACAGGACAACTTTTTTTGTTAGTGCTCCTAAAAAAGAGTGCCACATAAATTTTGAGCAACGTCAATATTTATCAGCAATTCCCAATTAAATATCCCAAGGACTTGTTTCATTCATCCCCTAAAGCTTTTACAGTTACTGTATGAAGAGGAAAGCAAAATCCCTTTCTGTTATACTTTTCTCTTTAATATTTATTCTAGTTCTGGTTACAAGCCAAAATAATTGTGTATCATTGTGAAAAGGTAGGAGTTAAAATAACAATTATAAATTAACAAAAGCAACTAATGATAAATACCTACTGTGCCTGTCTACTCATGGAGATAAATCCTGAAAGATGATGAGAACCCCAACCCCTTTTCAAGCAGAGCATGTAATTATCTTTTCACCCGGCTCATGTTACCAACCAGTCTGGGCTGGAAGACCAGTCTTATATTGCTAACATAATAAAATCTTACACCTTTAGTACAATGGAATTTATTTTAAGTCAAAGCAAAAAAAAAAAAAAACCCAAAAAAAAACCAGCACCTGAAAACATTTACATACCTCCAATGAAAACAGCTTTAAGTGAACTAAACAGTTCACCATTAATGTATAGATTTTAGTGCTATCTTAACATGAGAACTTCATTTCATCCACCTTTATCATTGTCATTTATTTCTATCATTATTGGGGAGCCAAAGCAGGTAGATGTTTCCTTTTTTTTTTCCTTTAAATTCAGAGTACTGTACCACTATTAATACCTAAATGTTTAAATTAGTCATAGTCATTTGATGACACAATCTACTGGAATCCTTCTCTTCTTCTCTTTCCCTCTCTTATTCCATGTACATTACAGTTGGTAACATGGATGAAATCCAGATGTTATGTAAAACAGCTGCAAATATGTGCTTCTACTTAAGCCTCCAGTACTTTTACTCATATACAGAAAATGCTTATACACTCAATGTCTGTGAGATCACTTCACTGGAAAAAAAAAATTAAGTCAGCTGCTATGCCTTGTTAACTGAAGTCAAAAAGAATCCTCAGCCAAACTCAGTTCTTAAAGCTGAATACCAGTTGGCTTATCAACTTATTCATTCAATGACAAAATATACTATTTTGTGTATCATTTTCATGCTTTTTTGCCCCCTAAAAATTCAGTATTCATCCCATTTTATTTTTTTTATTTTCATCCACACATACATAACTGCACTATATAAAAGCTGATTACCTGTTCTCTTCCAATGTTTGGCAAAGTTTTATCTAAATCTGCAGTCCTAGTTCACCAAAGCAAATGGAAACTCTTAATTTTTTCCCCATTCTGTTGCTTTAACACAGAATCATATTGTTACTATTCATAACACACTTTTTAGGTACATTAAGTGAGGAAGGAAATATTGATTAACCACAGCAGAAAAATTAAACAGAAAACCCCACAATAAAACTCCAGTTCTAATATATGCATAGAATAACACCACACTAAGAACAGTTTAGAGGAAAAAAAGGGAAAGAAGAGGACATGGATGAATTTTATTTTAGTCTTATGTAAATATCAGGTTTGTTAAGTTCAGTGTGAAATTATCAAATATCAGTGTTTGTATACTTGCAAATATATCAGCAACAAAAGAAGGCCTACGGAGAATCTCCATTTTTATGGATGCATGGGGAAACATAATGCAAAAGGATATAGAAACTTTAATTGTTAGTCATCATGCCAGACTATTTCCCAAGACTGGCTTCTTTAACAAGGAAAGGAGAGAAAGGGACTAGGAAATATCTTCTGCCATTTACTATGCACAACCCAATAAAATACTTTGGCTAAAGTAAGACATATTACTTTTATTTATCCATGCATACACACACAAACACTCTATGCACAATTCTAAATAATCATGTTGGTGAGGATTCCTGTGGATATGTACACTGTGGCATGAGAACAGCACACAGTTCTGTCTGAATAGTGCAGAAAGGAGCCCCAGCCTGCCTGCAGCACACAGCCCCCAGATGAAATTCTGAGTGAGGTATCACGCAGGGACCCTGAATAACAAAGCAGCTAGCTGCCCAACTCTGTATCAGCATTTCCCAATTTTTCATGCAGTGTGGTCTTGCAGAATTTTAGCATAAATATGCAGCTGAGCACAGCCTGACACAGCTGAATAATAAAGAGGGGAGCGTGAAGGCAAGGAACAGTGAACCAGTTGCCCTGTGTGAGGCTACAGAGATGTTCTGAATCCTCAGAACTGGTCTAAGTTTAAGGAACAAACTGTTGAAACCTTTTCTGCAAATGCAGTCCTGCAGTATCCTTCTCCTGTATGAGTGACCAAGATCAGACAGTGCATTAAAGAAAACTTTGATAGGTCACTATCTCCTGATTAGTGGGGAATCTAAGAAAAAAGAAACTGTTCCAATGAATAAAGATGAACAATGTGTGTCACAGCAGAGAAAGCAGTGCAACAGCCAGGGCAGCAAACACCTACAACCACCTTTCCCATTTTCACATGTTGCCATGAAGTACTTCCATGCAAAAAAACCATAGATGTAATCTCAAGTTATTTCTTTTTTTCCTTTGTCAGATCATAATTTTACAGCATTTGTTTGGGTTTGGAACAGTAGATTGCAAAAATTTTCCAATCAGAAAACTATTTAATGGGTAATGAGGGTTCTCAATTTTATCACTAGAGCAGCAAAACAAGGCACTGCTGAACAGGTACTGACTGACATCATGGTTGGTTATAGACAGGAGGATAATTATTATTATATTTCACACTGAAATGTTGGTGAGATTATCAAAATGGCCACCTGCTTAGTTTGTGGAGTAATGGTTCACTGACTACTGTATTCAGAAAAAAAGTGTAGAAGTGTGAAAATGTAACATCACGTTCAAAAAATTCTGAATTCATCATTGTTCACCAGTTTGAACTGGGAAAAACAACTTGCAATTTAATTCCATACTATCCTACACTTTTTGGTTCTTGGTTTTTTAGAGCAAAATACCATTTTTACAAGACATAATTCAGTACCAACTGCAGTCAGTCAGTGACAGTAGTGGTGAAACTTTTTGATACATGAATTTTTAATAAAAGGCCTTTTTTCTCCCTGAATTATACTCTTTCATATTCCATTACTCATACTTTCCACTTCCATTTCCAAAAGCAGGAGTTTAAATTTCTTACTTAACAAAGATGAAGCTTGACTCTATTTCCTTATTATAGTGTTTACATCTCCTTTCAATTTTGAAAAATGTTGAAGTGAATGGGATGGGAAAAAAAGTCAGTTTGAAAAAAAAGTCCCTGCTTTCTCTTATGGGGAAAAAAATAATTTAGAAAATGTTTTCACCAAACACTTTTTATTCTTCCTTTCCCATCAAATGAATAAGAAAATAAGTACAAGTATTTTAATCAGTAATTAACAATTTTTACAAGTTGAAACATTTCAAGTTTAAAATTTAAGCTTAAAACTAATTTTCCGTTTTTCACTTACATTGGAAATTATGTTTCATACATGGGAAGAAACCATGGAAATCACGGATATTCCCATTTAAGGACAGAAGTTAAAAGTTTTTTTTTTTTTACTTTAACCAAATTACACAGAGACAAAATGAGAGTTCTACTACCCTACTTTTTGCAGATTAACTCTATTTTCCAAAATAAGACCCCCTTCAAGTACCTTTCCATTGTTTTAGCAGATTCATTGAAGCTACTTTCATCTCTCTTGAAAGATAAAAATCTAGTCAACAGCAGAATATAGATCAAAAAGCCTTCGCCTTCAAAGGCAAACAACTTCAAATTATGGCTAATAAAACAATAACACTCCAAGTTTATTCGCTGAGTCTTTGTTTCAGAAAGGTGTTTTTAGGTATTCTTCCTACAAGTTCACCTTCTCCTACATAACTACCCTTGTCACTAGTAAGTCTAAAAATGCAGTGGAACCAAACTATTTCTGGGACTTGGAAATATCAGGATGGAGGATTACTACACACATGCAAGTGTACAGGTGTTCAATATTTCTTAATTTAAATTAGCACTCCCCGGGTGCTTCTGCAGCCACCAAAAATGTGCTGGGAGTGCTTTTTGGTCAGATACAAAGATGAAACATTTCCATACCAGCTGCCTCCCTCCAGAAGGACACGTGTGTAGTTAGGAAGCAGGGAAGCTAAACAAACTATTTTTGCAGCTTATTCTTGCAGCTGTCTTCATTCTCTTAATACAGCTGTGCAAGCCATGAAAAGTCTACGTCATAATTAACTAACGTGTTTTCACTTTTCATCTCCGCTATAAAAGGCATATAATCAGTCACTTTTATGCTGAAGCTTGTAATATACATCAGTATAATTGCTGCTATAGGATTTAAACAAAACTTAGCAAGTGCTGTTTAGTCAGAATCATAGTGGCTCTTACAGTGTTAACTAATGGCTGCTGCTAGTGACAAATTACTCTCAGTAGATACTTTATACAGAAAATGTCATTTCTACTTTGGCTGCATTACTATCAGATAATGACATTGCTTGTGCTTTTTGGGTTTTGTTTTTCATTTGGTATTTAAGTAACTCCCAGAATAAAAAATCCTAGAATTTCAAGAATTATAGGATACTTATGTCCTGTACTGCTTTGGTGCTGTTCCTACACTCTAACAAGGGTAATTTGGCTAGATTGTAACATCCTGCTGTTACCTAATTTTCTGTCAGACTATAGGTAAAAAATCATAATTTTTGATATAGCTGTATTATATAAATACATTTTTTTGAAAAAGTCTGTTTAAAATATCTGAGAGCTTTTCCAGTCTAAATATTTATTCTCACTACTACTTTTGAGGTCTCAAATTTCTGTAGTCACTCTCACAACTTTCATCAAGGTCTCACTGATGCACAGTCAACTTCTGCCATCTCCCTGGAGATTACTGTCAGAGTAACACATTCTTCATAATGACTAAATCCAGTGGGATGCACTCCTCAGGATACTCTCCTCAGGAGTATCAGACAGTCTGAATTAGCAGCATCTTCAAAGAAAAGAGGTCTTCAGAGTAAAACTACTTTTTCAGACTACATCTACCCAAAGCCCAGCATAAGTCTAACAAAATTAAAGAGTTGTGTGTTGCAAGGCTCACAAATGGCAAGAGCCAACCTTTGTCTCACAGAATCCAAGTTGCAGTCAGGAACATTATTACAAGCACACTTGCCATCTGTACTCAAATTCTAATGGCACAACTGGATTGACTGTATATGGGCAGAAATGGTCTCAGAAAGATTTGGATTACAAAACAGATAAAATATAACAGATGTGCCCATCAGCAGGCAGGCTGGCATTCACTCCACAGCAGCTGAAGCTTCCAAGAGTAAGCATACTGGAGTAATTCATCTCTTTTAAGCTTTCAAGTCACAAAAAGCACAAGTTCAAAAGTACCCTAAATATATAAGAGACAAAAAAAAGAAAAAAAGACAACTTGTTCCTTGAACCATGGATTGATTATAATCAAGCTGTAGCTCCAAGCCCTGTAGAATTTTTCTGCTCTGGATCCAGCCTCAGCCAATCCATTCTGCCATTCCTGAGTGCCTCAGCTCCCTGGTGAGCTGGGCAGAGCGCTCCCTGCCCACAGGGACTCGGGGCACATCAGAAATGGGGTGAAAGCAGCAAACCTGGCACAAGCACTCTGGCACTGCCCACTTGACTCGAGTAGGTTGCAGCACTGCAGTGCCCACAGTCCCCAGTGCCCCCACGCTGAGCAGCAGAGCAAAGCAGAGTTTGGAAGAGTTTGGAAGAGTTCTCCCCCATGGGGAGGGCACTGCCTGGAGCTGGCTAAGAGGGCACAGATTGCACCACTAAGCAGCCAGCTCTGGGCTTCTGCTTCAGCTGAAGGTCAGCATTACACACTTCTAGCAGCATCAAAGGGCCACCTTCCTCATGGGAAACTGGAGATGTTTGAAAATCCTGGGAAAATCTCTTCGGGCTAGGAACTGATCCGTTTCCTAAATCCTATGCAAGTTTGTTAAGGGAAAGGGAAGGGAGCAGTCACCATCCCTTCTTGTAATCTTGTTGCTAAATGACCAAAGCCAGTGACAGATTTACACCAAAATTTTTTTGACAGTATGTTCAGATGGTGTTCCACTTTCAAAGGCCATAATTTATTGTGCATGTCACCATGTTCAAGGGGGGGAAAAATTTTAAAATCCATCTTTTAATATTTGCCAAGCTTCTACCAGACTGGCAGGCACATCTGACAGTTTTATCCTACTTTACTACTTTTGGAAAAAAAATGCAACACATAGAAATACTGTTTCCAAATTGAAAGACAGAATTTTGGAAGAATCCCAACTTTTTTCCACTCTACTGATCTGAAAATGACATAATGGCCTGATGAAGTCAACTGCCAAATACTTCTGAGGCAGACTTCAGGAGCTCCAGATGGCATTATTCAGGAGTTCTTATAGCCCTCATCCTACCGGCTGCCTCAACAGCATTAAAAAATTGTTCTTTTCCATATGAAATCCTACTTCTGACTACAGTAATATTTCCACAACAAAAGGGATACATGCTTAGAGATGACATAAGACAGATTGGATTTTGTCTCTGCTATGTCTCTAGTCTTCAAATCAAATTAATATGTCATTAGATGGCATTATTAGTTAGTATTAAAATTAATATTGTATCTATATTAAAATTCTAAGCAAGTACACAACTGAAAATCAGATGTTGAAGATTATAAGCATTCCAATCTTGTCTTGCCTGTTCCAACTCTGGAAAATTCAAGTTCTCAGATGATTCAGGTTAGTGCCAGCATTGCTTCTGGTTTTATATAAGAACACTTTTTATTATATCTCTACAAGTGACTCTCCAAAGATTATCAGAAGTACTGTCTGGAGAGGACCTGAATATCAGACTCTAAAGTCAGAATTCAAGTACTGTAGAAATTGGCGTTAAAAGCAGCACAGGTCTCAGTTTTCAACAGATCAGGACATAACCAAGCTGGTGTTAATATCTTATGTAAAGGAGACACTTTCAGAGTTTTTTCTTCTCTCTTCTCAAAACCAAATGAAATATCAGCATAATTCACTTTGCTGGAAGTGAAACTGGGCTGGCAAAATGAATGCGAGGTAAAGGAGCTTCAGCACTTGATTTTATGTGGTTTTCTTCTGAGGTCTGGTCACTTAGAAAAAAAGTTAAAGACTAAGAGCTAATAATGTTCTTGGCTACTCCACTCCAAGAACTAATATCCTGCTGGATTATCTTTGAGAATCAATACATAAATATACAGAATAAGAATGCAAGTGATTTACCAAAGTAATGAATTAGCAGTTATTTTTAAATGAACCTGTTATGCAAAAAGAAAGGCTAATGGCAATACTCTGTTTGTGAAATAGTTCACCTCCAATTCTTCTTTCTCTTACCCCTTCAACTTGAGTGGAAATTTTAGTTTGACCTTCCAAGCAATTCTACTCTCATTGCTACAAAATCTGCTGATCTTATTTCAACATTCCTGACTTTTCTTTGCTCAGATCTGGAGTGGCCATTCGTGAAACAGCGCAGATCAGCAGTAAAGATGACAATTAGCCAGCTAGCTGAACAACATGAAAATATCTCCTGGCATATGGTCTCCAGGAGGCCACACGTGAACACAAATGCCATTTCCCAGAGAGGCCAGAGGGACACGAGGCAGATTGTGCTTCCATCAGCAGCCCAACATCAGACCCTTCAGAGGAAAATCAGAGGTGCAAGTACTCCATGACAAGACAATGATGACAAGGAGACCAAAACACCAACAGAGAGTAGTTTGACCAAAAATATTCCTGGAAGTACTTCAGCTATTTATATGAAATATCCAACAATGCCTTTGAAAGGTACTGAAATAAATTGATACTGAAGGCAGGCAGCAGCTGGGGAAGTCTGGTATTTAGTAAGGGATCCTCATTTGCAGGTCTTATTTTTCTGAAGTCAGCATAAGCAAAAAGCAGTGCAAGTTTTTGTTCTTTGAAGATTATTCTGTGCTTTTAATTTTGATCAGTCTGAAATAAGAAAACACTGTTGCAATGCCTTGGTATGTTAATGGTGACCTTAATAAGGTATTTATGTGAACTGTAAATTTACAAAATCCTTCAAAACAAACAAACAAAAACCCACATCAATGAGACATATTTCTCCCTGTAAAAAACAGCTTATTATTTACAACCTCAATTTTGAAAACACTTATTCATGTGCTCAATATTAGAGTCTGCAGTTAGTACCACAAAGGTCAGTGAAATCATTCAAGTAAATTTAGATCTTCACAAAAAGCAGGCACATAAATTAATAACATGGTTTTAATGGAAATTTTTGTTTTGATAGAATTTATGTAGAAACCTTTATTTTTTTATTATTTTTAGGTGACATTTATAAGAGTGCCTTAGGTCAGAAGTGGTTTCTCTAAAGACTAATAAGTGGCAAAATACAGAAAATGAAGGGCGGGTATTCGAGGGGGTTGGGAGGGATATTTTATTTGTTTGGGGTTTTTTTCTTGTTTGTTTTTTAATTTAGAGACAACTATGTGGTCCCTCAAGAAATAGTGCTGAAACTACCGCTGCTGGTTTATTAGTGAATTTTTTTAAAGTAAATCAGGGCAGGCAGGGACAGCCACTGATAAGGTGGTGGCTCTGCCAGGAAGGTCCTGGGTGTCCTGGTGGGCAGCAAAAATGAACTAGTGAGCATCCTTGCAGCAGCAAGGGCTGAACACCCACCTGGCTGCACCTGAGGGTGGGACTGCTCAAAGTGCTCCTGGGCTTGCAGCAAGTGATGCAGGAGGAAAGACTGAAGGACCTGGGTTTCTTAAAGCTTGGAGAAAAGAAGGCAAAGGATGCATCTCACAGCAGCCATCCACAACCTAAACGAGAGTGACAGAGGTGTAACTTGGGATACAAGTAACAGGACAAAAGTCAGTGGTGGCCAGCTGCAGGAAGACAAGGTCTGGCTGAACATGGGAATTTGGAGGGTTCACAGAAAGCTAAAGCAGTCAAGCATTGGGACAGGTACCCACAAAGGCTGTGAATCTTCATCCTTGGAGACTTCAAAAATTCAACCGGATAGGGCCTGAGCTACCTCATCTGAAGTGAAACAAATTGGTTCTACCAGTCAAAAAACTTGTACCTACACATCAATACTAAAATATTCCCTAAATACTGGTTGTCTAAACAGGGATACAGAAAGACTTCAGAAGAGATAAATATCCCTCACTTGGCCTTATCTGCCACTGGCCCAACTCCTTCTGAAAGAAAAACTATGTGACTGATTTTATTTTTAATGTGTAATGTGATCTAACTACCTTTTTTCTTCACTTTTAAGCTATTATATTTTTGTATTCACTCAATACATGGCTTTTGCATTTAACTGGGCTTGAGTACAAAAGGGATCACTTCTCTGCCTCCAAAAGCATATGAGAGGAGACAGAATAGCTGTATTTCTCTCTGCCTCCTCATTAGGCATGCACTTCTTAAGCTGAAATGATGCAGGGGGAATCTTAATTTGCATAAGCTGTCATCATTCTATGCTCAAATTTTTGTTGAGAATTCTGAAAGTGACTTTACAGGGCAGATAATAACTTATTTCATATGGCCTCTAGCAAAGACCAAAGTGTCTGTGCAATTTAGTAGATTCAAAGTGAAACACCTAAAAAATTCAACTTTCAATCGGTGTCTTGAACTTACCTTCTTTGTCTCATTCCATTTATCTTATTTCCTCCAATCACTGATACAGTATCTAATTTTACACCTACCACCACAAACATTTACTGCCAGCAATTGAAGCAACATGATAAATTGTAAAGTAATTGTACACTGCCACAAACTTTATTACTCTCTAGGCAATGTTAGGAAAGATCAATAAATGAGTGTTCATAAGACTTATCAAAGGCACTGAAAATACATAGAACTGGGTTGGAGAAAGATTAAAATGGCTACAATAATATTGAGTTGAAAAGATTCTCTTTGCTAATTCAGAGGGACTTTATGTTGATGGTGGCTGGGGAAGTCCTTGAGATTTGCCATATTAAATTAAATCCTGTGCAATCCCAACCAGAAATTCTATCACTCCTTGGACTCATCTCTTTTCCTACACAATGCCCAGCTAGCTGGCAGTAAGGCAGATTTATAGAATAAAAACAAACTGCTATTATTTCTTCCTGACTCTTGTTTTCTTCTGATTATCTTCTGAAAGCTTTGTAATAGAGCCAAAGGTGATTTATAGCCAAATTTAAATGAAGTGAATAACAAGCAACTGCAAAGTATTAGATTTCTTTACAGGGTAGCACTCCAAAGAGTAGACAAAACAAGCTGGCCTAGGGAGGCAGCAATAGTAAATTATGCTTCATTAAACACATGAAGGCTTTAATTCTGTTCAATAAGCTTTTGTTAAATTTCTCCTTCCTTGAAATTAAAATGGTCATAAAAAAGGAAAAGTGAGGTAACTTTAAAGGTTATAGCAGGAAGGCATCTGTTGTCCCACAGACATTCAGTGCATTCATACTCTATTAGTGAAAGGGCTGAGAAAAGTGATGGAAATGCCAATTTTGCAGCAAAACAAACTATAGACCTCTTCAAACTGGCCTTCAGTGGGACAGTCAAAGGAGGTTAATGATTCTTCCTTTGAGCATGCTTCCCCAAAACTCAAGCTGTGATCATTGCTCCTGGCATCAGAACAGGAAAAAAAAAAAAAAAAATCAACCAAAGGCATTTCCACCAAATTTTATGCTATGAATGACTAAAGAAATGAACCTGCCAACATATCCATACAATAGTCTACAAAAAATTCACATTCTCCACTTTTTAATGCATATGTATTGCAAACACAGGAATTTGCAAAATCACTGTTACAGTGCTTCAGCCATTCTCACTCAAGGTAAACATGAAGTTTCAAGGACATTTACTCCTGCACTCACCCTTAACAGCACCACCATTTGCTATTCCCCAAGTCAGATTTGTTACATTAATATATATTTTCACTAGCCTCACATTCCTTCCCAATGAGCCACAAAAAATATTCACTTATATCTTCATGTGCAACCAGACTGACAAATAAGACTGGAGAAAAAAAAATAAAATAAAAGCACACACACGCAGAGGGAAAAAACAAAGGCAAACAACAACACAAATTTAAAGAATTGGGTTTTTTTCCTCTCAAGGGCCACAATAGGTTAGTCACTTGTAAGCTAGAAGTGACACAAATTTTGCAGAGCAGGGCCAGGCACAGGAACACCACAGGAACCAAATTGGCAGGTAAGAGTATGGCAAGGTTTGTGTCCTTCAAGTATTTCCATTTCCTTAGAATAAGAGTGGCTTGCAAAATGGACAGGCTTCTGTCATATCACAGGATTCACAGAAAAAGGTGAGTGGGGAGAGATCCAGTCACTGAGCAACTGCAGGTAGTAGGCTCAAAACAAAACAAAGTATGCAGTTCTTTACAAAAATGCATGGCTCACCTGTAAACATCTTTACAGCAGAGTCCTGTGTGTGCTGGAAATATACACAGAGTGAAGCAGACTGAAGGCTGGACATGTTACCAGAACAGAGGTTCACTATGCACAGAAACTGCCTCTGATTCATCAGCTACAGCCCAGAAAAGAATCCATACTTTATGCTTATTCTCTTTCATATTTACCAATCTGTTTACCTTTGGCCACTTCTCAGACTTGGCATATACAGGCCTCTAAACATGCCTATAGTCATGTTTAAAAAAAAAAAAAAAAAGAAAGTAATGCATGTATTTGCAGATTTTTCTTTTGATTTCTTCCAATATTTCATATTTCCATAATAAAAAAATTATCCTGTGTGACAAACTAAATGGATAAGAATGGTATTGGTTTTTGCACTGATAAGATCAAATTGAATTTAAAGAGTATCTTGTCCTTATTTCGTAAAATTTTGCACAACTACAAGGGAAGATTAAAAAAAATAAAAATTTCTGGGTTAAAAAACAATGTCTTCTAAACTGCATCACTGCTAGACAAAGTGATTTAACCATGTTGCAGTTCCTTCACATACATCAGTCTACTCGAGAATGACCAAAAGATCTTATTTGCCCAACCTGTGCATTATTTTTTTAGAAAAACAACTATAGAACCCCAGATAAGTTTGAGTTAGAAAGAACCTCCAAAATCATCCAGTTCCAACGCCTCTGCCATGGGCAGAGACCCCTCCAACCAGACCAGGTGGCTCAGAGCTCCATCCAGCCTGGCCTTGAACACTGACAGGGATGGGGCAGCCACAGCTACTCTGAGGAACCTGTTTCAGTGCCTCAACACTCACAGCAAAGAATTTCTTCCTTATATCTAATCTAAACCTCCTCTCAGTTTAAAGCCATTCCCCCTTGCCCTATCACTCCAAGCCCTTGTGAAAAGTCCCTCTCCAGTTTCCCTTCAAGCACCAAAAGGCTGCAGTAAGGTCACCCTGGAGCCTTCCCTTCTGCAGCTCTCTGAGCCAGAGGAGAGGTGCTCCAGCTCTCTAATCATCTTGGTGGTCCTTTGGACTCACTCTGACACATCCATGTCCCTCCTGTGCTGAGGACTCCAGGGCTGGATGCACCACTCCAGGTGGGAAGTGAATGATAAAAGCAGTCAAGTAACTAAAACACTTAAAACACAACAAAATACTATGTTGCTATCAATAATAAACCAAGAATTTATGATACTCTGCAGCTTAGCCTACCAAACCTATATAATCAAACATTCTTCAACACTCCAAAAGAGTATTTGGAAAGAAATACCTTTCAATATAAGCTTTCTAAACTGAACATTGCATGTTTTAATAACTAGGAGGAGGGCCCAACACTCAGACTTGGATGAATACTCCTAACAGTATAAAGCAAAGGTAAAATATGAGAGTTGGGACCACTTCTTCTTGCAGACTTCCCCTTTTCAGGAAGAAATAAGGTACCTTGCATATAAGGTTGCCTCACATGCCAAAGCAGGCATCCAACTATTGCTAAATTTTATATAGAATATGATTCTTAGAAGGTCAAAAAACTAAGCTTTTTTCTCAGGTGAGAAAGGAGATCAGGAACAGTAAAGAAATAATTGTTTGGTCCTATTTTTACCCAGGCAGGCCAGACATTGTGCCTGTTCCTTTTCAGCTTGATGAAGATAACTAAGTACATATTTTTTGCTGCCTATGATGAAAAAAACACATTACTTAACCACAAAAACACATTCAGTGTTGACAAGATATTGAGATACAATTTACAAATAAAATTCAGTACACATGACTGGCTTTCTTCACTGAAATTTAGCTGCCATATATGAAAAGGGCCTAAAACCAACTAGACAAATTGCAGGCTAAGAAACATCTGTTTAAAGAACCACTTTATTTATAGCCTATTAATTTTATGCAGATGTCCCCAAATCAATATTTCTAGAGTTTTTAACCAAGAGTTGTTTAAAATAAATTATTTGATTCAAAACCTATTAAAAATAAATCCCAGAGGCTTGCAACCTCTGCAGTTTTATTACTGCAGCACCAAGCATTGATAGCATTGATAGTGTGAGGAATGCAGGTGTTGAAGAAGAGTGCAGATGGAAATGCAGCCCTTCAGAGAGTTTGCCTCAAATCTATTTCAAGCTTTGAAGATAAGAGTATTTCATTTCTCCTCCAAATGGGGGAAGGGGACAACAAACAATCTTAACTCTTCTCTTTCAACAAGTGTTTGACTAATAGGGGTAGTGGTCTCCTGTGCAAACAATATTTGAGCCTGGGTTCAAAGTGTTCTCAGGAATACACGGGCTCCTTTTATAAAGGACTGCTGGTCTGCTCTGTAGTTAAGCACACAGAGACCTGTATTCACTTCTCAGAAGGGCAATCTAGCCCATGCAGAAAAATCCTGGTCCTGAGATTTCTGCATAAAGCTGTACAGGGCAGAAAAAAAAAGCCCTTGTAAGTCTACTGAAGTGCACCATACATTCACATCACTTTAAAACAAAACAAAGACCCCCCAAAACTTTTCTGCCATCCAACACTTAACTTTGCCAACATGCATGGGGAGTTGTGCTTTCTCAGTTTTCATTTTCTCCTTAAAAGGAGATTTTGCCTCGAAGGACGTTATCACCACGTCCCCAAGAAGTCACAGAAACCAGAGCAAAATGTTATTTTGGATGTTAATCTATTATTTTAGCTTCTAATTTAAACAGTTGTAAGAAGCAGCAAGTTCAGATTTGGTTTACACGCTTCAGATGCTATTTAACATAAACATCTTCCTTCCATCCAGTAAGGATTGCCATGTCATTTCCCAATGTACCAGGCCTGTGCACCCTGACCACAAACAGCCATTCTTAGCCTAAACTACTCAAGTCCTTCTTTCCAATGCAGCAATGACTACATTACCACACTCTCGTCGAACAGAACCTTGCCCATCTCAGGTACTTCTAATTAGAGGACAAAACTAAGCTGCTGTCTAAATTTAACAAGGAGGGCCAGAGCTGGAGATCATAATTCTGGTCTCGAGGGCATTCCAGTCATGTCCACTGCCTCTAGCCAGAACCCACAACTCTGACATCCTCCAGCTAAGTCTGTAACACAGTTTTAGAAAGCTCTGTCTCCTCTGTCAGCAAGGCACCATTCTGCAGAAAAGCTGTTCTCATCAGCTCTAAGACAAGCAATAGGAAGCCAAGTCACTAGACCTCTTATCTGCAATTTTACTCATCATCCCAAATAACCTGTAAACTCCTAACACAATCCCTGCAGAAGGAATTCTCAAGAACTGTGATTTGTTCTACCCATCACATACACACATATAATTCAGAAAACATTGAATTATAAGCATAGTGTTTCCATCCCCACTCCCTTGATCCTCAGATACAGCAAAGTATGGGCGGAACTTAAAAAAAAAAAAAAGTCACCAAAAAAAGCAATTAGTGGCAATCCCTGCATCTTACTTTAGATGATTTGCAACCTACCTGAAAGGCAGAATTTCAGAAATATTTGTTAGTGAGTATATGCTAAAACATTAAGTTTATGCCCCATCAGCACAACTTGTAATACACAACTGTTAAGAACTGTGGCCTAATTGCCACTGCATCACTCACCATGTATCAAAGTATTACATAAAAAGAAAAAAAGAATTTATATCACAGAGCTTTCCAAAAAAAAGAAATAAAGAGCATGTTTGCAAAACATTTAGGTCTGAACAAAAAACAAATATGCTTGAAAAAGACTGACTGCTTGAGTCAGGCAGGGCACTCAAAACATGGTTGTTACAGACAAATCAAAGAATGGAAACACAATCTCACCAGAAGATTTAGAGTTGGATTATCCATTTTGAACTATGTACCATCAGGAAGTCCTCAACTCACTGCATTTTAAACTGCTTGTTTCCACACTGTCTTCTTGATCTGCTTATAGCCCAGAATCATTTTGTTATCAGTCACATCATTTACCAGTATTATTTCATCTACCTTTTAAGAAGTGCTTCTCAAAAGATGCAATTTTGCAAGAGAAAAGTGTATTATTCATTTGTATTAAAAGAAAAAACTGTCAAGCTTTAGAATCACAAATATGTTGAGAGAGAGTAAAAACTTTCCTTGCATTTTTTTGTTCAAGTCTTACCTTTATTTTTCAAAATATTTTTTAAAATTCTATGTATTCTAAAATAGAAGGAGCCATTCACAATAACCCAGGTTTTGCCCAAACTGCACACAACCATAACACAATTCTAAATGGAAAAGGTAAGAAGCAAGGTAAATTTCCTGAACTGAGTTGCATTATAATTAAACACGGTGTGAAGTTGTGAGAAAAATATTGGAAAGACAGATTGATTTATAGCTGTTAAAGCCTGAGAGGAGGACAAAGGTTGTTCTTTGAAGTTTTAGGGAGGCAGGTATCATTTCATTGTTGACTTCAATAACTCCTGCTTTGCAATTAGAAGTCATATTTCTTACAAGTCTGTCTTAGCATATCTAAGCATTTTACTGATAAAAGGTAAGATAACCTGAAATCGTTCAAATTAAATTTGAATGGTCCACTGAACCCTTAATGATGTTTAATCCCTTCCTTTTTGAGATTCTGGATGTATTTCCAAAAGGCTGTTGAAAAGACTATCTCCAAATAAGCCTGAGAAGCTGCTTAAGTCTCAAAGGTTTTCAGAACCAGACAGTGAGCAGATCCAACGTACAACCAGGAAAAACTGCAGTGAATAAACCTACTTGAAGCTGGTATAAAACACAATAAAATATATCATGAATATTAAACAGTATGGCTTACATGCATGTTTCAAAAATTATTTCCCAAAATTTTCCCCTGCAACATCTTTATGATTATTCATTAGTATTACCAGAATCTGAATATCTGGTGTAAGTATTAAAAATTCTTTTGGATTGCAAACCTTTGGAATACTTTTGCTGATTTTGCTGGCTACTATGTCACGTAGTCACCAAACCCACCTAGTTCTCATCACAATTATCTTGGCATTAGTTATTAACCAGCTTGTTTAGAAAACTTCACACTTCAAAAATATAGAACCATTCATTTGTAGATGGATTTCAATCCAGGTTTGTGCTTGTATATGTAGCATAAGCAATAAGTTAAACACAGACTTAAAGGCAAAAATTTTCTCCACCAGCTAACAGCTCATGAGACTAAAAAGCACACAACTAAATTAATCCAACATATGTGTTTTGCTACTTAGTAATGTTGCATGATAGCATCCAAGAAACTCCTGTTTTTATGTTCTTGGAGAGGCATTCAAAGGCAGAATTGCTCAAAAGAGGAAAACATTGTTATTCCCTGTGCATATTTGGGTCCTGAAATAATGAACACAAGAGAATATATTCCGAATTACCAAGAACTCAACTATTCCTGAAAAAAATTTAAAAAAAAAAAAGGAAGAAACAATCTAAATATTGATGGTTGCTATTACAGGCATAGACCTTGCAATGAAATTTCCTACAAAGGAATCTTCACCAGGATACTGACACAAATGCCTTTACTGAAAGCTTCAGTTTACTTAGCAGACAGTAAGAGAATCATCTTTTACTTCAGGTAATTAAATTCTAATTCATACCTACCTACCTTAGCTTTTTTTGTTAACTATATTACTTAATTCACTCTTTTTTTAATGGATTGTGCTTTTAATATCTTTATATAATGTTCTACATGCAATAATGCATGTATTTACAATTTTTTTTTTTTTTTGCTATTGGACAAATGGCTAATCCTAGTCAGATTTAAAACATGCAGTAATTTATCCCAGGACTCTTGAAAATGTGTTTGAGCAAATCAGCTCAGTTACTGCTGAACTTTCATAAGGTAAATATATTATTGAGATTTCAAACATTGCTGAAATCATCTTAAAGGCTAAAAGAATGGGATTATCTGTAGCCACTTTCTCTAGGGGAACATATTGGCATAATTTCAGCACAATTACAGTCAATAAGCAGTTCAAATACACCTTACATTTGGTTCAGTGCCACATGGAGAAAGTTCATCATATGGAAGTACATCAGTACATCCTCCTTGCTGCCAGTTTCCCTGGAAAAGACCATGTCCATCTTGCCCAGATCATGCCTGGTCCCAGCACTATCAGCTGGCAGCTACTGAAATTGCAGCAAGCACTACAGCAGGTAAACCTTATATTACTTTTGTGAAAATTCATGACTTATCATGAAACAAGGATGAATACCAAAAGCAGCAGCACAGTATATGCATTTTCTAACTAACTGTGTTTTAATATTCAGAGTGACATGAGCTTAAAATTAAAAAATCATTTTAATTCTTTCATAGTGCCCTAGGGACCAAGGCCTCAGCAGACATGATTTTTACTACTAGGAAAGCTGTCGGTTCTTCATATATTGAGCTTGTTGCTGATATTTTCTTTCCTTTTTTTTTTTTAATATTTTGCAATCTTATATCCTACAGCATCTTTTACTAGACTCTCAAAGGGATGCTTAAACAATGCTCAGCTTCCAGTACTACTTATACTGTACATGCAAATACCATTCTGAACCGTGTTCAATAAATGTGATATAGTTCAGATTTTCCTCACTCTAGGAAGAAAATGTTCAAAACATCCACTTAGAACCATCAATATTTAGGTTGTTTCCTCTTTTTTGAATTACAATGGGAATAAATTCTCTCTGCTAAGTCACATTACAATCTTCATTTTAAACCACTCTTGAAAAAATGGAATTCTAAATTTTCACCATCAGCTTGCTATTCTTTAAAATTACTTTAAAAAAATTTTCATAGAGCAGGACTTCCTAAACTTCCAAAGAATAAGAGATGACCCTGAGAAAATCGATCATTTTCCCCTTTTAAATATATGTTTGTGTAAGCTTTTCTTAAGGGACTTTGCAACTCCCTTAATTCTCCATCTCCAACTGCAACTCCCCAGGAACTTTCAAAAGTCAAACATTGCCATGCTGATCAAAGGAGTTAAACCAAAGCTCACATTGGAAAACTGAAGTAAGAATTGCCTGTTGTACCTCTTGCTGCCTCAGGACCAATTCTGACCAGCACACATGGGAGGAGAAAACAGTGTTTTAGGAATGTAGGGATGCTTAAAGCTTTCTCAGAGCTACTGCTCTGCAGTTTGAAAAAATACATTCAATTGTTTGTCAGTCTTCTGAGTGAAGTGGAACGTGCATCTTCAACCCATCACTTGACAACCTCAGCTCTTCCCAGGTGCATTCAGCAAACTAGCAGGACAATTTGTCACTTTTCAAGCTGCTGTACACTGACAGCATAGACTGCATTTGTTTAAGAGCTCTCAAGGTCTCTAAGGTCTTTTTAAATAGCTATGGGTCATTCTGCAGACTTAGAAGGTGTAGTGCCAGGTATTAATACATCACTGCATTTTGAGATAAAGACAACTGGACTTGTCCCTCTGCAAGTAGAGGGCAGAACAGCAGTTACCCTCCTATTTCTTTTCAGGCAAAATGGAAACAAGGAGAAAAACCAGTAGAAGAAAAGCATGTGTGGTTGCAAATTTCTCCAGAAAATAGATTTTCCACTTCACTCAGAAAACTACCACATAATTTAATGTATTTTTCCAAACTGCATTTTATTCCTCATAATAATGTCTCTCTTTTTTTTTCTTTCTTCCTGTCTGTCTAGCTACCATTTCTTCTCATACCCACGTAAATAAATTTCCTTTTTCCCTAGAACTGAAGCAATTTCAATTGTTTTAAGGTTTATTACATTTGCCTTAGGTATCGCTCAGCTAAAATACACATATTCAGCTCATAATTCACTATAAATAACTCTGCAACTTTCCTTTGAGCTTTATCCAAGTCATAACAGTATCTAGCTCCACAACCAAGCTCACTGGAGTTCCGTTTTTAGACGAGGGAAGTTACAACTGCCCAGCATCTCTGGAAGTTGAAAAAGTCTTTCTTTGCTACCACATGGCTTCAGAGTCCTCTCTGACACGACTATTTTCACTAGTTCTTGCTTGGATTGAATTTCTATGTTCCAGTGCTATCAAAGTGATGTTTTCATCTTCCACATTTATTTCTTGGTTCTTGGCTGTCAGGTACTCATTTTCCTTTATCTGTCTATGAAAAAATATTCAGAGAAATTCTTCACTTTTGATTCCACTGTAAGTATTGCTTTTGTGGTCTTCACAGTTTGCAGCACACATTTGCCAGCTCTTTTTCTGATAACAATACCAGGAAACCATAAAGCAGTCCTACCACTGTGCTCCAGCCTTACCCTTCTCAGATGTAAGTGAACTGAAGTCAGCACTTCTGAATTTCAATTGCTTCCTAATTTGATATTGCATGTAGTGAACTCGGCAGCAAATATCTACTCCATTTCCTTATGTGCCTATTCACCTCCTCTCTACTTTCCATCTTCCTCTGCTCTGCTAAAGGAATTTCAGACACCAAAAAACCCAAAATAAACAAAAAAAAAAAGGTGCCTTTAAGGATAGAGTTGGATTGCTTTATCAAAAACACCGTGCAATTTAAAAAGAACAAGCTGAGGCATCAAATTCCTTACTTCTATAAAAATAAGCTACTTTTTACCCACTAAAACTGACAATGGTAGAATACTCAACACAGAGACACAAAACATCCAGTTACAGAGATGGTGAGGAGCTGTCTGACTAAAAGTACTTCTTCTACTGCTCTATACCACAATGAGAGTTAAGGATTCATCCTAAAAGTCATCACGGATAAGCCTCAAAAAAGTTTCAATTTAAGGTAGAGGCTCTGAGAATTTATGTGGACACTGCACATTTAAAACTCAAGAATACACAACACACACAAGAAAAAAAACCATATTTTTCTCTTTTGCCCTATTTGTGTTCTCTCTTCCAGTCCACTATTTAAAATTAATTTAAACTTTTAAGGAGTATGGATTTGTGGGGCTGTTTGACTTATCCTTCCATTATAGACCCACTGCAAAATAAAGGGAAGATGCACACAGCATGGCATTAGGGCTGAGCAATACTGCAATGCTCACAGCTTTAAAACTGTGTATTTAAAACAACTGGATGGGACACTTAGTGCTATGGTCCAGTTGACAAGGTGGTGACCAGTCAAGGATGGGACTTACTCTTAAAGGTTTTTTCCAACATATATGGTTCCATGATTGCTTCTTACACATAGGAAGCATACACAGAATTTCTTGTTATACATATTGTATGATATATAGCAACAACATGACACCCTTAACAGGAATTACTGCTTTGAAAGAAAAGCCATCCTATGGAAAAATAACTTTTCTTAAGGTACACTTCAGATATAAATATACACCTAAATATATATATATGTATAAATATACATCTAAATATATATATATGTATATATGTATGTAATGTCTTCCAAATCCTTCTTTTGCATATAAGTACTTCAGCAAAATGTTTTGCCCTAGTACAGATGATTAGCTTACTTTAGATGAACCTTGGAGCCTTTCAAGACTAAAAACATACATGAATGTAACTCTGAGGTAATATTTTGCCATAATTCAAGATTGGGACTTGGAAGATACAATCTTTATAATAATACTAATAATAATATTAATACCTCAGAAATTTGCTCAATTCTGTACATTCTTACTTCAACTGCAGTAAAGTACTACTTCATTATCAACTGTCCTACCATTGTTACTTTTGTAATCTCTAAGCTCTGGACCTAACCTACAGAAAGAAAAAAAATTATTAACATAGTAGAGAAAAGCTAAATCACACAACCCCCTTACAGTGTAGTCATATTTACAGGGTTTCCAAAAGAAAAAAAAAACTGTTGCTAAAATAATTTGAGGATTGGAAAAGAGCAGCTAACCTCACAAGAAATACCACTGCTACTTCAGGTGTGTTTCCCAGTATCCCATGTTATTGGAGATGTCAAAAAAATGCAGATTAATTCAAATGTTTTCAAAAAACAACTGTGCCTCAAACAGCAGCCATGAAAGGAAGGAAGCTTAAGTTTGCAACATCACACAATGCAAACTACACAAGCACATTTCCCCCTCACACCAGGTATATCTAGGAAAAATACAGATACATAAGAATAGCAGGTAGTCTGCATTAGGGAAACTTTAACAGACACATTACAGTACCAAAGAGCCACATTTACTACTGAGAATAACTGGTTTGTACCTGACATTCTGAAGAAATAAACTGTATTCCGTTTTAGAAATCTGTGTTACACAGGAAATCTCTACGTACGTACTACAACAGAGAGTAAATAACATTGTTTAAAAGTATTGAATAATAATAATAACAATTATTTCACTGAAGTACATGTCAAATCAGTCATGGTTCTTGATGGGTATTTCATTTCTGCAAAAGGGTGAGAAAGAAGAGAAAAAGCAGGCTTAATTGTATTTATAATATGAAGACGTCGAAATACTAAACTATGTCTAAAATGTCTTTTTAGCTCAGCAGTCTATTTCATCTTCTCAAAATGAGTCCTGAAAATGGGCTGCTTTGCAGTATAGTGACATACCTGCTTTTTCCAGATTAAATGTTTTGACCTACAGTAACCACAGGTTAAGTTGAATGACCCCAAATTATTTCAATCAATTGCAATTTTATACCAGTTTATCTAGTATTTTGCCTTTCCCAAGAAGATGTATTTATCATCTTCTGCATCTATGCTTCTTTATCTCCCATTTCTTTCATTTTACGATTCCTCCACAGAAAAGGAACTGAATTATCTTTTCTCGTGCTCCCTGATAAGTTCTTACATTCTTTTCCCTATCAGTTTCTCATATATTCTCTATCTGTCTATATCCTTCCATACAGGAAGTCATAGGGACCAAACTCAATCACCACAGTACCACTTGCTAACACCTTTTCATCTAGAATTTTTTCATGCTGGGAATTCAGTCTAATTCATTTTAAGCACTTTGGGATTCAGAACCAAACCTCTAGTAAGCAACCTCACAAAACTCTTCAAATGACTGAGCTACTGCACACCACCACTGCCCAGTATATCACTTGAGAAAAGTAATTTATGGGGTTGAGGAGGTGGAGACAAAGATATCCTTCAAATCCTGTGCTGTTGGCTGTTGGAAGAGAGTAATGAGCAGCTGGAGCAAGGATGGATGAAAATACACTGTTGTGAAGGAACAGAACACATTATTTTGCAGCTTAACACTGAACTTGTGACCTGGCTAATGAGGAGCACCAGACACACCTCGCTGAAGCAGTGAGGAAATCCTCTGTCTGCAGGAGGAGAGCACAGAGCTGGAGCTTAGCTGAAATGTTTATCTATCTACAGAACTTCAGATCCATGCAGAGATTAAATCCATTACTTCAGAGCACTCAAGCACTGCCTCTGCACAGGGGGCCTGGTACTAAGATGTGCGTGGTGGGTCTCTGCTGTGGAAACAGCTGATTACAATACTCAGGCCAGAGAATTCCCCTCCAACACACTGAACAAGGGAGCTGAGCACCACTACCTACCTAAGGCTACCCAATACATGCACAGAGATTAAATGCCAACTTTTTCCTTTAAGCTTTGTTAAATAAAACAAACACTTTTGAGAGGAAAATGTTTTCAAGAACCATATTCTTTGTGTCTCTTTCCTGAGGTGTACACAAGCAGGGACTCCTTGGTCAGAGCCATGTTCTGAGGTCCAAAGAAGTATAACAAGGATCACTGGGGTCAAGGAGAAGATTCCCAATGACTCCAGCAGGCACCAAGGTGATTTTCCATGTCCACAACCATTGTACACAGCTGACAGGGTTTTACTTGTTTATTTATTTATTTGGTTTTTAAACTACTAGTCTGAGGTTACTTGTAGCTTAAAGAAAACCCCACAACTAACCAAAAAACTGGGTTTTCCATAGGTGTAAGGTAGGAAAGAAAAGACACATCCAGTGAAGCAGTTCTTCAGGCTTCACATTCATGTGGTCCTACATTTATTAGCAGGAGATAGAGTACAGGCACTGTTACAATGAGTGACACTGAAATTGTCACATTTGTTACTTTCAGGAGAAAGCAAAATCATTACCAAAAAAAAAAGAAAAGAAAAACAAAGCACTGCAGCTATGGCCTTGTAACAAGCCTGAAACTGTCACCAGGTTTAACTCCAATATGACCAAAAAAAAGAAGCTTTAAAGCAGGATACTCATGCCACAATTTATTCTGCAAAGGTGACAAGGATGCTCTTTGTGCACTGCAAGTTACTGAGACAGCAAGGCTAAGCCAGGTGTCCTAGACACTGCTTCTGGCCTTTGTCATAGGAATTCTTCAGAAAGGGCTGTGGGGAGCTAGAGCAGGCTACAAAAGTACCAGCTCAAAAAGATAAATACCCATTATTATACCTGCACTACTTTGCAGATTTTATGTCACAGACACTAATTAGGAGACTAATACTTTTCAGGGGATCTAATTAAGCCTGAAAATTAACAAGTCCACTGTGATGGTTATCTGACAATGAAGCAGGTATTCTGAAGTCATTAGGATAATTTTCACACAGTTAAAACATCCTCACAGAACCCACATGTAATGCAACTGCAGCCACTACACAGCATGGAAGAATTGATCACTGCAGCTATTGGCAAAAAAATTACTTTATATATAATACCTGGCACAGACTGAAACTCTTTTTTTGCTTCCCATAGCTCATGAGACTACTTGTGTCAGGTCAGACACAGCCACAGAGCTAGAGGATTCATCCAGGTAAATGCTGAAAATGCTGCTTTGCAACTGCAGCATTCTTACCCAAGCACAGTAGAGGGCAAGGGGGGAAAAAAAAACCCTACCCTTTTATTTCCTGGGAAAGAGTCATCTCTATGTTTTCCACATCATATCAGAATGGGATCTAAATCCTAAGTAATGGAGTACATAATGCAACAATGCACTTTAGTGAAAGCTGAGATTAATACTGACATATAAAAATTTAAAACCAGTTCAAAAAATTCTTAACAAACCTTTCACTGCTCTGTTGGATTTTGTAGGTTTGGTGGGTTTTGTTTCCTTTCTTCCCTTAAAAAAAAGCCTCAGTAAGCCTTCTCATGTATTAGCTTTTAGGAAAAATGTTTATGGGATTCAATGTTTGCTGTCCAGTGTGACGTTTTGAATAGCACAATGTTAAGCTGATAAATGTGTGACTAATTCATGGATTATTTAAATAGCATGCACAATATTCCACGGACACTGCTCAGATTTCTAGTGTAAAAGATTTGCCCATGTTCCTTTAGTAAATTCCTGCTTTTACAGGGATAGAGATTAGTATTTTGTAACCAATCTGGAATGGAATGGTTTACATCATTTAATTTCAAAAGGATTGCTAGTTTTGTATATTTACATACGTATAGGACGAAAGACTCAACCACATGCATAAATATATGCCTCCCAAAATTTGCAGCACCTTGTACATAACCTGTCACTTCACCACATTTATTTCTTAAAACTTTGCTTGATTCTAGACAAGTTCAAAGGTTTTCCTTCAAAATCATCATCTAAACCCCAAATTCTGCTGTTATAGAATTTCACATAAAAATATTTCATATACATACACTCATAAGCATATTTAATATGCTTTTTAAAAATATATACATATAGAAACCTATGTAAACACACACCCTCCTCTCAAGGAAAAAAACAAACAGGCCTTCTGTTATTCTGTTATTACATTTTTGTGAAAAACCCATCTTATCCATAGTAACAAACTAAAAATAGATTTTTTTTTCAGGCCAATTGAAACACACACACACTTTGGAGTGTTTTATTTTTCGTTGGGTGTTAAATTAAAAATGAATCTGTATCTCTCAAGGCCCACCAGAGTCAGGCAACTGCAACACTGCCTCTTGATGGGACAACAATCAAAACAAGAAGCTGTGCATAAAACAAAGTAGCAAGATCTGCTACTGTTGCCAGTTTCATGGACTTTCAGAGTCTGCAGATTACGATTTTTGAGTTTTCATTTATTCTCCCTATTCTAAACTGCAAGACAGTTCCATCAGCACAGTTTCTTAATTTCCCATTCTTTCCAGTGCTTATGAAAACAGTTTTCAGAACATGTCCATTTTAAAAATACAAATTTCACTGACAGTAAAAAATAGAGACACAAAAAATCAGATTTTAACACAAGCTCATGGGCCACAAAATATGCATGTTATAAATTTGTCCCATGCATTCACTTTATACAGTTGCTTTAATTAGTAACATGTTTAACATATCTCCACTTTACAAGTTACTTTTTTTTTGTCTTTCAAAACAGAAAAGCTTTGGGCTGGAAGCAGAACTCCATCAGCCACGTGATCCTGAGGACGGTTCAACAAACTTTACCCCCAAAAAAATATGTAAAATAAACTATCACCATTATTAAGGGGTAAACAGGAAAGATTGATGAACCAATTTGCCAGATACCTTAGAGAGAGACATATGACTCATGGGAAAATTTTTGCTGTTGACTGATCTTGTATCCCATGTGTATCTCAGAATGTTTTACAAGTTACATATAGTTTATTGCTCTCTTGCATAAATCCTGTGTAAGGGTTTTTAAGCAAGATCAGTCCTAAATGTAAAAACCAGCATTATTCAAGCCAGTCTCTTTAAATTGGTCAAGCAACTGCTTTTATAGCCTGACAGGACCACCTGTGTGAGCTTAAGTAATAAAAGTAGCACTAAAATAGAGAGAAAGAAAAATAGGAAACATGAAGAGATGACGGGACAGAAACAAGAGACGGAAGATGAGCATCCTAAGGTTTGTTTTGTAGATGCAAAAACATTGTGCAATTTGTAAACAGCTCTACATATTGAGTGGTTTCTCACCAAAGCAAGGGATAGAGTTTCAGGACTCCAGTCATACTGCAAAGCCTACTAACCTAGAAAAGGTAATAATCAAGTCAACAGGAAGCACTAAATACACCAATTCAGTTTTATTCTCCTTCCTGTGGAGAAAAAGAAACTCATCTCATTCTTACCATCACTTTTAAGATATGCAGGTGTTCTGAACTGTTTCTTCACTTACCACCTAACCTGGTAGTGTAGGCATGACCTCACAGAGCACACAGATATCTTCTAGAGTCACAGGTCTAGAACATGATCACAATTTACCAGCTTAGCAATTACATGCGAAGGCTGATCCCATAAGCTCTTAGCCAGACATTTCACTGGGACTGACTCCATAAGCTTTGAATGATCCCACTACTGGGTAAAGCTGTCTTCAAAAGACCAGAGGCTGGTCCTGCTGAGGTATGCATGCCCAACAGGGTCTCATTCCTCCTTTCTATAGAGGAGAACAAAGACTGAAGGGAGCAGTGCTCCACTGCTTCACATGCAGGGGGACAACATCCACCTTTCTCTCATGCCAACGCGATATTTTAATGCTGACGGCATGTCTTTGATAATAAATTAAAAGGCTTTCAAATTTGACACCTAGCTGTCTGGTTTAACATCTCAATTTAAAGCAAAAGAACTCTCCTTTAATGGTATGATACAACGGGTTTCTGTAATAGATGGCTTCCATAAGACTGCAGATATAATGGCCTTCATCAAGTTGATTATGTGAAAATCCAATTTTTTCATATACTTATCAAGGAACTAGAATCTTGTGGACACTGAAAATCTACATATTTATCCATGCTCCAGCTCTTAATAGGACCACCATAGTAACCGTGTACTTTTCTACTTACAAAACAGACCAAACAAGACAACAGTGTTGGTACAACTTGTATGTTGAAAAAAAGAAGGCCCGTGTAAAATATCTCAGAAGTCAGTGATATTTACATCAAAGGAACCCCAACAACATGAAAGCAACAACTGGAAATTGAAGGTACCCATCACCTTTATGAGAAGTTGCAAAACTCTCTTATTTGTGTATACACTGAGCTTTCAAAATTTGTAGCAACTAAATGCAGTTTTAAGCTGGGATAACACAATGACAGTCAACCCCAACCCTGAGTTCAGTTGAACTGGGTGCATTTCTAACATCACATTAACTACAAAATTAGAATCTCAAAAGCCACAACTCAGAACTGCCTCAGCTGACTTTCCTCCAACTTAAGCCAATTTTTTTTTTTTTTTCAGAATAAAAAAAGGGCACCAGAAAAGCCACGAAGTCACAACTTTCAAAGTATCCTTTTTATAGGTCTGTCCACCAGCTGCTACCAATATTGAAGTTGATAAGGTATAATACTGTTTATTCACATTTAAATTTGTGAGTTTGCAAGACTCACACACAATATTTGATATGTCCATACAACAGAAAAATAAGACTACATTTGTTGCTTTATCTCCCCTAGATCTCTAATCAAGAGGGTTTCATTATTCTACATAATACCAGTCTATAATACCTTTTAAAAAAGTATCAATACAACCTAATAAGTACAGAACTATTATTTCACTCTCTCACAGTATCATTCAAACTGTGATAAATACTCTTTTTCATAGATTTGTTTTGCTTGCTTGTTTCTAGAAACCAAAGCTGTATCAAATTCTCTTGCAAATTTGATGAGTTCTTGAAACAAACACCAGAGTCTCTGAAGATATTAAAATACTTCAAGCATTAAGCTTTAATTATATTTATTACCTGTTACATAGGCAAAATTCTCTAAGTTTTGTATTTTAGCTTTACTCTTAATAAAGCACAAAGGGTCAGCTGCAAAACAGATTTCTGGAATCTCACAGTCAATGGGCCTCAAGTTACACTTCACTGTGGGCTTTATGCAAACAAGAAGGGAAAAAAAGAGGCTTGAGGGGAAGAGAATAATGGTGAAATGAGGTCTAGAAGCTAAAGTGACTGACAATCTCTGAATACAGTACAGCTGTTTTCTTAGGTTTGAATTTAGCAAACGCAATAAAATGAAAACAAACACATCTCATCAACAGCAATACTTACTATCTACTAATATTGAAATGTGAATTATCAAAGACTAATGTTTAAGGTACTATAAACCTATCAATATGACTGCATTTTCATAAGCTCCTTGAAAACTGAGATCTTAAAACCATGTTTCACAGATCTGTGATTTTTTTTCCTCACTACAGACTATTCTTTCAACAGATTAGCATTCATTTATAGAACAGTCTAAATCAAAAGCATAAACTTTACTTTTACCAAAAATAATGCCAGACAAATGCATATGCTTTGTTTTTTGGGGTGACAGGGTATTTTCATTGGTTTTGTTTGCTGATTGGCTTGGGTTTTTTCCAAAAAAGGAAACTACTATCAATTTTTAGAAGAACCATATAAAAATTGTATTCAAAGTATGAAAACATGAAAGTTACAAGAAAAAAGAATCTCATGAGTATTGTCATACCTAAACGTTGGCATATGGTCTGATTTCCAAACAAATCTCAAAACCTGTATTAGGGTCCTGGAAAGAAAAACTTCATTTAAGAACAACAAACCACACACTCATCCCAGATCAAATCACAATGTGTACCATGAAAAGACTTAAAGCAGACTCAAGAGAAAAAAACCATCATGGTGGAAGATGATGTGCTTTTTGGGAGTTTTGCTTTGAAAGGAGCCCCTCTTCCTCCAAAGATGTCAGTGCTCCACTCAGTGCTGATCTACTCAGATCTGCAAGTCAAAAACTCCTCCTGAAGGTCCTAAGGTATTTAAACATCAGGACTCTTTTAAGTCATATTTTAATTCTACTCAGTCAGAGATGTGTTCAAATTTATGAAATTATATACCCCTGGAGAGATCCTGAAATGCCATGCTACAGCTTTTCACCAGGAAAATCAGACACAAGGTTTGAAATCCCCCTGATAAAGGAAAAGTCCTGTATCTGTCTCATCATGTGCTAAGCTTGTGGAAAGAACATCAGATTTCTTTGCTGCAAGAAAGAGGCATTGCCATTGTAGTTTTCTAAAAGCATACATATGTAAACATGAACAAAGTACAGACTAATACTCAACTAAAAGCCATCTGGGAAGTTCAGCAAAAAAAGTCATCTGCATTTGGAGACAGCTCATATCATGAAAAAGCATCACCTCAGCTTACCGGGAGCAGAGTATTTCTGGATATACACAGGAGCCAAGCTTTTTGGGTAGTCAGCAACTACTAATAAGAAGAGTATCAAGAGACACTAGCTTTTTTCTGCTCTCCTATCTCACCAGCAAAGACAGTATAGTCATTTTGTGGTGGCATAGATGATATGCATAAATGACAATAATTACCTAGGCCAAAACTGCAGGATTGAAACCCTGGAAAACCTTGAGATTGAATTAAACCTTCCAGCCAAGGTTAAATGCCTTAAAATACAACAAAAACTTACTTTCCCTCATGCCTATTCTGTGAACCGCATGCACTTTAACAACAGAAGACAAAGAAAATGCCTCCATCAAGTACTTCAACTTTGAATTATGTCAGCTCTAAAATATTCTTCTGTTTCATTACAATTTTAATAAATTAATAACCTTAGCCCTGAACTTGGGCAGTAACTGAGGATACTATTACAAATATAAAATTGGTAATAAAATAACTTTAGCTGAGTCTAACTTAGTAATAGCACACTCAGTGTCACATTCCCTGCCTCATCAATTTAAAAACAGGACTTTAATTTTCCCGTCCAAAACCTTTAAAATCCTATTTTCCTACCATTTTTCTCCATCCCATTAAAAACCCCACACGTAGTAAGAAAAAGCCCACCCACACCACAAAAACCCAAACCAATCACTATCTGGTGGGAATGCAAAAGAGGTTGACTCTGCACAGACAAAACTGAAAGGGGCTATGAAAGCAGAGGATGCAACAGCTCCACAGTTTTGACCTTTAGAAGGACCCAGCTTTTCAGTAAACATGAATTCCTTTGTATTGGAGGTGAAATGGCAAATATTTCCTGTTATTAAAGAAGGTTTTGGATTACCTTCTCCTCACTCAAATACAAGACTTCTGATAGCTAACCACAATGACAATAAAAAGACCATTAAGACCATCCTGAAGCTGTATTTAAAGGCAGATCACGTTGCTGTTGGGAAGAACAATAACACTGCATACATGGCCATCACAAAAATTGCATTAAGCTTTTTTGATGGTGCAAACAATTTCAGGGCTCTGACAGCTAGGAATTATTCGTCTCCTAATTTCAGATATAAAACCAACAACCACGGAACATAAAAACTAATGACCTGCTGCTTTAAAGGTGAAGAGATCTGAAAATAAAGACTGAACTTTAACCCTTTGGTGCCATCACAACCACAGCTCCCACAAATATCCCAGGCTTACAAATATAGCTTTCCCATCAGCTTAGTTTTGGAAAGAGCTGCCAGAATTGTTAACAAGGCTTTGAATCACAGAAAGACTTTGTCTTTGGAACTTTTCATTGATGATTCCACAACTGCAGTTTTGTTCCTTTATTCCCTCCATACCATGTTTTCAGCTTCAGTGGTAATAGAGGATGCCATCTGGTTCATTATCATTCAGAGAGGTAGCCTTTAAGTAACCAAACATATTTTTGTGTAGTTCAGAGCAAAAACTGATGTTACATGCACAGAGCCCATTAAAAAACCACAGGTAAGATGTAAAACAATATGGCTCTTCAGTTTAACATGAAATCTGATACTTTACATGGGTAGTCAGGTTCAAATTACTATTTTGTAGCTGTATTTGAGTATGCAGTTATAATGCACAGGCTGTTATCTCAAAACACTTTATTTTATCATACCTTTACCGTTTAACTATCATTAGTCAGTGGGACAGAAGAAATAGATCTGAATCTACAAGATACTCCACACTTTGACCCCAACCTAGGAATGCACCAAAGTAGCAGCTGATCTTTCAGCATAGAGTCCCCCTGAAGAGTTTCCTGATCAGGATCAAAGTACTCACACTGTATCTAACACAAGAGAATCAGCTCTTGTCTAGTCAGTCACGCACGTGATTCGCACCTGAAACATGAATCAGCTCCATGATACTGGGCATGGCTAATGGAGGAACAAGTTTAATGTGCAATCACAGGAAAGAGAGGTCAAGAAGACCTTTGAGAAGTCACCTAGGTCATGCCTTCAGCAATGACATCACTAACCAACATCAACTACAAAATCACACAAAGGAGAAAATAACCCATACAATATAGTGATAACATAACAACCACAGGCAGCTAGAAATGGGAAAACAGCACAAAAGGTAATTAAACTGATGTAAGGAAGTAGGAGAAACAAAAACTGAAGAAAAAATGAAAATAAAAAGATGGTGTCCTGGCTTCTAGAATAATTCTTCATAGAAGACATAGTTTAGTCTAACATCAAAAGGCAGCTTTAACTCAAAAATTTGTGGATTAGTTATTTGTAACTCCAGCTAATTGCACATGGCATGCCCTGTGAATCGAGAGATAATTAAACACATTAAGTGACAACAACTGAATTCTAAGAATACACTTGATCCCCTTGAGGCCCAATTTTCACTGTTTTAATCCTGCTCACTTATTTCCACTTAAATAATAGCTTTGCTTGCCTCTGGCTGAGCGAAGTTCAGGATTACACCACTAATTAACTAGTGGCACTGGGATTTCTAGGCCTACGCAAAGTAGCGAAGACTTAAGTTGAGCAAGTGCCCCAGAAACTCTGCTATACCACTGATTTTTACTTCTTTGGAACAGGAATTACTTTCTTGGTTCATCTGTGGTAGGGTTACATATTTTCTAAGATTACATAGCACTGGTCAATGCAAGAACATGACCTTGGAGAGAAAGCTCCCGATATTATGAAAGCCTCCGCAAGGTAATCTTCATTGTCTGAATTCCTACTTATATGGACTGATTCTGAGAACTTACACACAGCCCACTTGCAAATTTTTAAGCCAAATTCTTTATGGATGTCTCCATTGACTGTAAATTTAGACCTCTGTGAACTTAACTGCACCAACTCTGCCTTTGCAGAATGGTATGACCAAAGGCAGCCTAAGTAAAAGGGCTATTACATGCAATTCATCTTTTCTGAGTAGAAAAAAACCTGGGCTTCCCAAAGACTTTATCTTGATTTGAAACTGAATGTTTAAAACACCTCAAGGCACTATAATTGAAAATACATTCTTAGCACATATGACACATACTGTTATTACAATGTTCAGCTTGTTGTCATTTTACTTTGACCTAATTAAACAGTCCTGAAATAAAAAATACTTCTATGGCAACTCTCACATCTCACTGCACAAAGATACATGTGGTACAATGCATCTTTGGGAAACCAAGAGGGAATTTTGAAACCTACCCCTTCTGGTATTCAACAAGTGATTACTCTTTTTTCCTGTAGGTATTCTTCTTTTCCAGAAAGTACTAAAGGGTTTTTTTCCTAATTAATCTGAAGACAGCAAGTAACCACTTATAAGAAAATCTATTTAAAACTTTTTAGTATAAAAGCTAGAATAGAGTACTGTGTGCATCATGGCATAAGAACTAAAAACTGTTTCAATACCTAAAAAAACCTCTAGCTCTTGTAGCATATTTCAAGTGTTTCCAACTGTCCAGCTTCAGACTATTTGCAGTTTCCAAAACAGTTGATGGAAAATTAAACCCCACCTGTACATGCTTTGGAGGGCTCATTAATGGTTCTCTGAATCACTTTACCATCTCGCATAAAAGAAACAACATACTTATTATGCTCTCTGAAGCTAAATTGCTACGAAAGTAAATTATTTTATTTGTGCCTTCTCGAGACAATGAAACTTTTTGACACTGACATTTACGTGTTCTGCATTCATCTTACAGGGCTGGAGATGGCTTAAATTGAAGCAAAATTTTTTCTATAGGCCTGCAAGAAACTACTATTTTTGAAATATTTCCATTTCATCTAAGTGATTTTTTGTTGGTTTGTGAGGTTTTTTCCTAAGAATATTATTGCTAGATACTATTGATCCATTATGACCAACTGACACTGAGTATCTAGAAAGAATTTTAGATATTTTAAAAACCCGTTATCAACTGAATCTCTTGATAAATAGACATTTTGAAAAGAAGACACACAGTCATGACAGCTTGATCTAAGTGCTATATTTATAAGTAAACCTGAATGAGGCAACTTAGGTTAGCAAAAAATATCAACTTCAAAACCTATTTGTTTATCTTAAAGTATTTTACTACTGGAAAAAGAAAAAAAATATACTTTTTTTTGCCTTTAATCTCCCCAACTTCTTTATTTAAACTGAAGTTTACAAAGTATTAGCTGTAAGTTTCTGAACTGCATACTTGGAAATGTGTAGCTCTCTGGGCAGCTCACAGACAGAGGGAAACACCCCTTCCTGACCATAAAAGGTCTGAGTGCATGTTCTCAAGCGGAAAATGTGTGGGATCTTATTTACAAACGCATAAATACATGCCATTCCTTTGCGCTCACAGGCACAGCTGAAAGCCAGCCAGAAAAGGAAGTACTGGCAACTTGATCTGAGATTTCTATTACATTTTGTCTAGCATGCTACCACTTCAGCCTGTATTTTCATAAATGTTTAATTATTGCAGTGAATAAAGTCAGAAAATATTGCCCAAATATGAATCATATTTTGGAGTTTGTGCTCCAAACATCTACTTCTCTTCATTCTTCCCCCAATACCTTTACACCCTCCCAAGGCAGAGACAGGAGACCTGAGGAAAAGGCTCAAGAGATCAGTACTGGATCCAGCAGCAGCCAAGAAGTCTCACAGCAAGCAGCTTTTCCCTTGGAAAGGGTTTCCAGCAGACAAGAGCCACTGGCAAGCAGAGCGGCACTGGCACCATCCTCAGGGACACCAGTCCCTGCTCTCAGCACTGCCTACCAAGAACCAGGCTTGGCTCACTACAGGCTTGACTTAACAGGGTCACCCAAATTTCAGCAGAGCATGCATTAGGCTGTTCAAGATTGCAGAATTCATTCATTCTCCCAAAATCCATTAGAGAGAAAAAACCAAAACAAATAATAGTTCAATTGCTAGGCTCTCTCTAAATAGAAAAGGCAATCTTAAAAATTATTCTTCTAAATTATCTCAAAATAAATTACAAATAATTTTCCAGGGTAAATTTAAAGGTGACTTTCAGTTCGACAATTTAAACAAAATAGTGCCATGTCATTTTCTAGAACTGCAGAATTTAAAAATACTACTAGAAAATAAGTACCTAGTTCTTGTTATCTCTACCTGATGAGATTAGTGAGGATTATCACTTGAGTAGTGTTATTTATTCCATGCATAAGAACTGGAACTTCAGAGCACAGAAGAAACCAGAGGTACAAAAGTTCCCTATTAATTTACTTTTCTAAGAATAGTTTTTATTTTTCATCGCAGTCAAAAGCCCCATTCCTATATTCAAAATGGAATCCAAATGCTGACTCAAGTGAAAATCAAAAGATAGTTAGGTGAAGCATCTGGTATTCTGAAATATGTTTTTCTTCATGTAAGAAACCCTAGAAAATATTCTGTTTAAAGAGGAGGGGGAGTGGAAATCAATCACTGTCCACACACAAAATAGACAAAGGTGGGGTTACCTCAAGAGAGAAACTCAGTAGTGAACAAAACTCAAGTCTAAAATAGGGCAAGGAACAGGATGGGAGACAAGCAACTACTTTGCAATATCTTAATATCACTGGCCTCACTGAAGAACCTGCTTACCCCCAGGGGCAGGTTCTCCATCAAACTAGGATCTAAAATAATCAGCAAGGACTAAAAAACCCCAAACCCTTAAATCTCTGCTCTTCTTAGGCAGAGGCTTAATGGAGGAATAGATTCTGGCCATGAAGGTTTACAAATGAAAATAATGTCTACAGGAAGAAAACCAAAGCCAAAACAAACAGAACACCACTTGTCACCACAACCTAACACCAGGAAAGAACACTTGAGAAAGTTTGCTTTCCATTTTTACAGTCACCATCTGATTTACAGCACCTTTTACCCATATTAACAATTAGATACTTGAAGTGGAACATTGAAATGTCTTGATCCTGTGAAATGTACAGCTTTGACTCACTGCAGTATATCACTTCCAGATCTGAGCACAACACAAAGCAGTTTCTGAGCATCTTTCCCACGTGCAGAGCTGCTGTCTGTCCTACTGGGACAGAACTACATGGCTGAAAGGAAAATCTGAGTATTAAGAACTTGAAGCAAAAGCATGGAAAACAAGAGAAAACACTATTACTGTGTAAATCCAGGGTCTTCTCACATCTTGAATACTACTTCTCACTAGTTTTTGATACTTGAAATATCACAAGATACATACTTTACCTGCATTTTTGCACATACATGTGCATATTTGCTACAGGCAAACACAAACACTCTTCAGAAGAACAGGGTGCCAGATCCAAGGCTTGGAGCAGCTACCAGCTGAGGCTCCACAATAGCTGGTCAAATCTAAAAATCATCGGCAAAACCAAAGAGCAGGATGATACGGAAAAAAATAATGCAAGAGTGTGCATGAAACAACCAAAATAAGATATTTATCAGTTATGTGGTTAAACTTTCTCACTAGAAAATGTAAATAGCAAGAGTTTACAAGACATCAAAAATCCCTTGGGCTACCAAACACCCAAATTCTGCCTGCAACTTATGAAAATTTCTGACTCCTACAACATCGTAAGGCAGGAGAATAGTCCAGGGAATCATTGTTGCATTCCTTACTGGGTATTGTCAAACAAAACACATTGAACCAACTATACCTTTAATTTGGCCTAGAATGGCTGCTATTACCTTCTAGAGCTTTCTCAGGGAATTGCCTTGGCACACAGGTTTCATTGCTGGTGCTTTCTTTTAATCTACAGTCTTGAGATCACAGCATTATACTCAACCTTATCTCTTCCTTTTGGCCTCATTACTTCAATTCACATATTATTCCATATCTTTAATTACCTTGCCTACCCTTTAATAAAATTGTTTCATCTCAAATACAAAGCACTTCTTTTTGAGTACAATCAACAATATTTTTTCTTGAGTTCTCCTCCGCCTAATATTAATTATATAAGCAACCTACCACTAGGTTTTACTTAAAAAATTTCCATAATTACAAGGTAAACTGATAATTCATATTTAATTTTTTCTTCGTAAATAGGAGTCATGTCTGAGTGAACTTGGCAATTTTTCTGCCCATCATTCTGTTCCATTTCTCTTCTCTAAGATTTAATTCTGTTTTCAAGCCCTGGTTTCTACCAAGCTAAAAATGGCCCTGGTTCCTGGTTTCCCAAAGCTAAAAATGAAATTTAACAAATGGACATTTTGTCACATCTTCAATGTAAATATCTCAAAAAATACTAAAGCAGATGCAAAGTTGTGTAAAGCTGGGCAACAGAACAGCAACTGCATTCTTAACAGATGCAAATGGTAGATAAGAACCTCAAAGTAGTTAATAAAAGGTTGCCCTAATTGCAGACATTATTGTAGAGCAAGAAAATTAAGTGTTTAGAAAGGAATTTATGGGGACCAAAAGCAATTCTCCAATTTTATTTTGGTCAAAACAGTGTGCTAGCCTGCAGCAAGTGATGGGGCATGCCAGTCACTGTCTCAACCCTCCAGCATGAATGGGGGGAGAGAAAGGCAAAAACATAACAAAACAAGCAACAAACCCCCACAAACCATTTAAGAAGAGCCTTCATGTCCCCTCCAGTACCAATACAGACGAGCACAATCTTCTAAACCTCTTCATTTAACACTGTATTTCTATAAAATCCTACTCAGGTAGTAGCTAAAACTAATTTCAACTAAGATACAAGAACAGAACCTCAGCCTTGTGTTTTCTGCTGCTAACTGCTCATGCTTTGATACTGCCTGAATGATGACATGATACCAAGAAATGTAACACAAGTGTTACACTGAGAGATGCATTAAATGAAGTCCCTGACAACATTTTTGCCTCAAGGCAGTAATAAAATGGTCTTCATGATCCTGGAAGATTTCTGCAGGTGCTTCAAGAAAGCTGTTGACAACTTGAGGTTTGTACCTAAAGCCTAATATACAACTATATAACTATAGCTTGAAAAGTGTATTTTTTAAATTGCATATGAATACAGTTGTTGGAGGTGGCATCATAATTAGATAACACTGCAGAGAGATCAAGATGGTAAAATTCTAAAGCGAATTATGAGAAAGCTGGGAAAAGAACACAGAATCATTCCTAACCTCAGAAACTAACAACATAAAAATATTTTATTTTAACTTAAAAAAGACAAGTAACTATCTGAAGCTATTTAAAGAGTTATTTTCTGGACACAATCTCTTTGAATGTAATATTGCTTATTTGAACTTGTATTTGTAAATACAGGTTTGAAGAAGTAGGGAAAATATTGCACCTAGAACCAATGTACCAGATACTCCATTTATAAAGAATAAAATTCAGAAAAGCTGAATTACATGTAGAAGGCTTCAGTTCTGGAGCTGAAGGAAATTCCAGAGCAGGAAGAATTTTAACAACAAGGGTACCCCCCTTAAAAATAAAACAGAAACATAATTGTCAGAGAATGAAAGTAGTTTCTTTGAATTAGATCTTGTTTGCTTACAGACATTTTTAAAATCTGTACAGTATTTCTGCCTTGCTACTGTCACTACTTTTTAAACACAGAATTTAGGGAACTACAAAAGACAGCACCTTAGCAGCATCTCTTCCTCTACTGAAGAGAAAGTATTTATTCACATTATCTGGCTAATATATTCACATTATCTGGCTAAAAACCATCAATATCTTTCATGAAAAAGATATAGAGAAAAATTATTTACCAGGTTTGGCATTTTATTAGATGCCCTTTTTTTTTAAAACCATCTTTCTTACGGGGCTTCTCTACTGTTTGCTAAAGGTAGCAGTAACAGAAACACCTTGGTCCTTTGAGCAAATAATCCCATTGTGTTCATGGGGTGTTCTTTGTTATCAAGTCATCCTGAACAGAAGGACTGATGATTTTTGGTTTTGTTCAGTCTTCAGGAACTGCACCCCCGACAACTCCAGTAGGAGCTGCAAGATCTTTCCCTCTAGCCCTGCCCTAACTCTGACAGAAAGCAGCTGCCAGCTGAGCACTCAAAGCCTGACACTGACCATTATCACTTATTTCTGCAAAAGGTGATCCCAGAGGCTCCAGAGCTGTGCACAGGCTGAGAAATTACCAAAGCTCCTCTTCCTCCTGTTCTCCCCATCCGTATATAAATACACATCTAACCATTTCTGATCAAAATCTCTTTGGCAGGTGCAAGCTGCTGACCTTTCTAATCAAAAAGCAACCCTTTAACCACTGTCTGGTTTGCAGACTTTTTCCTTAGGGCTCAGTTTATTAAAAAAAAAATTCCAAAACTCACATATCCACACACACACACACACAAAACAAAAACAAACACACACCAAAAAAAACCCCAAAAAACAAAAAACCAAAAACAAAAAAAAAACCAGGAAGACAGGAAGAAGGGAGGCCTTGGATGCAATTTTATCCTCAGAAACATTTCAGGCATTAATAAATAATTTGTTTAAAAAGTGCCAGGAAAAAAAAAATTACAGTGAATCTATATTGGCACCAAGGTGCCACTGAGCAATTTGTTACATTCTATCCTCTGGCTTTAAGGATCAAGTTCCTAGTGGCAGCATAAGCGTGTGCCAGAAAAGTTAATATATTGATAATTTTCAGAGAGATTAATAATTTCCCAACTGCCATTAGGTTTCCTTTTTTAAATGCTTCAGTATTGATTTTTAGAAGGATTATAATTTCCTCTTGTTTAAAATAATGGCAATTATCTGTACAAAGCTGTCTCTGAAAGCCACACTTACTGGCCACCCAAAAGCAATTTGAAAGGCCATGTCTGATATTTTAATATTGGTGCACCAAGAAAAAAAAACACACGAAAACAGAGATTGCTTATGTTATGAATCCAATATTGATAAAAAGACTAAGCATCTGCTACTTTATCTGTAGCTCATCAGACACAGAAATGCTTACATGACAATGAAAAATGTTTTAGCATGAAAAAATTGTAACAGCTGAAAGAATGTTTCTCTCTTAATTCCCTGGGATATGAGCCTGGATTACCTATGTGCTTAAACCTCCATACACACCCTATGTTTTGAGGAAGAGCCCATCAAAAAGAGCTGTCAGTAATGCTGAGGACAAACCAAGCCAGTATATTGCAGTGTTTATGAACTGATCACTGTCTTTGCTGTTTACAGCTTCATGTCCTGTACCAGTGAAAAATCGCCCAAACTCCCCTTTTAAACGCCTCTACATGATGGGAAAATCAGGTGATAACAATCTAGAAGTATAAAATAAGTTCCTTATGCACAACAGAGTGAAAAAAATAATTAACCCCATTCATTAATCATCAAAGAAGAGCTACTGTGCTGGAGCTCTTTGTTCATTCTTCTACTACAGAAAGGAAAAAAGACACAGAAAAACAATTTCTATGCAGTGTTGTCACAGCATCACATCTTGGTTTCTTCTATTAACTTTCAACACAGACTCCTTTCACATTTCTGACTTTACCTCTCAACATATACCACTTCCTAATGCTTTAAGGCATTCAGTGTTGCTGCATTCAACTGTTCTGCAAACTGAAAAAAGAGCACTTCTCCCTTGTCATAAAGACAGAAGCATGGGGGGTTTTGTTACAGGTTTTATCAAAATTTTTTCAAGAGCACAGCTATTCATATCTGTCCATTAGTATTTTACTGTAAATGGAGAAGAGATCCTGTTGTTCAGCATACACCTTGGATTCCTTAGCTTATAAGAGAGCTATAAAAGAAAATAAAACTCAAAATATGAAAGCATGATTAGCTTTTATCTTTCAAACACTATTTTACATAAATAAACTTTATTACACTTTAACTATTATTAGTTGGTTTTTTTTTTCAGATAAGAAGTAATTCAGACACAGTAAATGATTTTTATAGCTAGACAGGCACAGCCACCATAGCAAACATGAACACAATTGCTGAACTTTATTTTACTTTTAATGGACATAATCAAAAACCTGAAAAAGAAGTCATCAGGATGTTTCCCTTTTGCAGGCTTTGAATTAATGACAAGGTCTTGGCCTTTTTTTTACTCTTAGGGAACAGTTCTGCAATACATCTTTGCATCTTTTACATCTATCCAATCCAAAGTACTGTCAGTGGGGAAGTTCAGGGATTAGAGCTAGTCAGCTGGTAATACACTATTTATAAAAAAAGTATACATACTTAGTATGCATAATAAATTGCTAGTAGATATAATAGCATGCTTTATAGTAATTAGCAAGTTTAGAACTGCTGTTATATTAAGGATTTGACTAAAGCAGGGACAGAAATTAATATTTTTTATAACACCTTACTTTCATTTAAGTATGTTACAAGATATCTGTTAGAGTAGACTTTGAGCTTCAAAGTAATTAATATTCAGCAAAACAATGGAAAGGAAAAATTTAACAGAGAAAAACCAGCTACCTCTGAAAATAATAAAGCAGGTACTTTGTGACTTCTCATAAGAGCAAGTACTGTGAGAAATATAGTGACTGCTTAGCAGAAATTTTTAGAGTATTTGAAGGGTATCAGACTCCAGTCTGCCTATAAATATGCAGCACACCTTGGGCCTGGGAATTTTGAACGACACAAATAAAGCAAGGCCATCAAGAATCTTTAAACAATAGGCAAGGTATTTTAAACAATAGGCAAGGTCATAGCCAACAGTTTAATCTCCTTTTATGGAGACATTGTTTGTTTTGGAGCCATTACTTTTTAGCTGTCAATTAAGAGGTTTTACATCCCTTTCAGATCCATTATAGTTTCACAAGCAGCAGAAATGTTGGTAGGTAGGAACCTCCCTGTGTAACAATAGACCAAATAAGTAGTAAGACATGGAAGCCTTGAAATATAAAGATAGACCGCTCCCCAAAATTTATTTTTGAAGCACAAATTGTCAATAATATACAAACCTTTTACACTTGACACTCTCTAATGCGACATTCATTCGAATTGCTTTCTGAAGCACTTCTACAAATGCTGCATAATCACACATATCCACTTTCCAGGTAACAACTGTTAGTTTCACAGGCACATTATCAAGCATCTAAGAGGTACATCAACAGTTCTTCATTTAGCACTGTACATACTAATAGAGAGCTTCACCCATGTACAGTTAATTACTACTAACTCCAAACTTCTCCTCAGTGAAGTTATTCCCTTTCTGAAATGATCTGCAGATTTTAGTGCATGAAGAGTTATGAAAAGTAATGAAGTTGCTTTGGGAGTAAGAGAGCAAGCACATCTCATGAAAAGGGAAGCACCCCACAGTAGCTACCACCAATATCCCTCCCCCAAATGTGAGAAAATTGTCCTTCCTTAGGCTTGTATTTGCATCAAAGCAAATAAATGAGCCACAGGATGCATCTTAACATGCAGAAGTCTTTGTTAACATATTTTGCACTCCTCTCCAACAAGTGATGAAGTGAGTTGGGAGGGCCTGGTGAAGTGACACACCATAGAGATGATGTTCAGTGCTTCAATGAGATAGGACACACATTTCTGTGACTAACACAGCTCAGCTTGGATCACAGTCACTGCTGTTCTGTGCAAACCTACTTATACTGACACAGCAGAAAGCCAAAACAGTTCCTTTGTAATTAGTTCAGGCATATTTGAATCCAGAAGGGAAACTTTTAGCTGATTTTCCCTGGGAATCCAAAGTTCAACTATGGCTTCACTGTGTAACCATGAAGATCAAGAAAGGCTCCTCATTCACCTAGGAAAGTAACAAATCTGAGTACTGAATTGTTCTCCTGTATCTTGGCTTTATCTGAATGCACTGAAATGTTTGAAAACACTTTTTCTGAAAATTTGTCATCTGCAGTGTCAAAGGCAGAGAAAGAAAATCTTGTTGAGGGGAAAATTCAGTCAAGATGACTGTAAAAACCTAATCCACACCTCTGAATTTGGACTGAATATCCATCGCTTAAACATCTTGTAAATGACCCAATTTGTTTACATGGCCCTGTAGCTTTTTATGATTTTTCCATAAAGAAGTTATTACATCCATTCTTTTTATTTTGTTTTAGAGCATTTGAATGAGCCCCAGAACCACAAGCAAGTGAAACAGATTCTCTGCAGATGGAAGTGGCCTCATATAACTCTCCACTACCGGTGAAATAGTCAGAGCAACACTTCCAGTTTGGAAATGCCATACCTTCACACACAGCAAAACAATTTCCTGTGCCATATGTCTTTTTTAATGTTTAACTATTGCATAAAAATGAGTGCTGGTTTCCTTGTCAATCCAAGGAGGAGCTTGGAGCCCCTAGGACTAATGCCTTGGACTGTTTGGACAAAAAGGTGAACACAGTTGGATGGTTACACAGAGAATTACACTGGGGGAGAAAATGTCATAAAATAAAAAATAATAATAATCAAACGTAGATATTCTACCTGTTATCATACAATAGCTCATACAACGAAGCTCCCTGGATAACAGTTTAGTAAAAGACTGGACAACTGAGTTTTGTGGAAAAAAATATAACTAAAGATAACAATGGAAACAATTGATACTGTGCATTAATTCAGAAACAAATACCTCTTCCAGCAAAGCCACTTTCCCACTTCATGTGCTTTTAAACAAATAATGCTGAAAAAGAGGCATAGAGAAATTAGGAGCTACAGATTGACAGGGAAGGTGTGCTAAGAGCATCTCCAAAATAATTTTTCCAGTTTAAACTACTCTTCAAACATGACACTCCCTGGTATTTTACACACACAGAAACTTACAACTTTGCTGGTATGTGCCAAACTGAATAATGGTTTAATGATGCAGGATATTGAAACTACAAAAAGGGCACCACTCCTTTACCTTTTACTGCCTGAACCTAGTTTGAAGCCCATTTATCAGATTACAGGACCAATTCCCTAAATAACTGCAGTATCTAACTCCTTGGCCCCCCTCACTTTCTTACATAATTTATTGCCAATTCATAATAAGAATACTACAGCAGCAGCAATGTAAAAAGGAATTAAATGCACAGAAAACACAAGCAGCATTGTTTCCTCTTCCCAAGTTATTCTTTGATTTTTCTGAGACAGACACAATAAGGTTTCAAAAGCCACATAAGGGTGGTTTGGGATCCAGCACCCAAAATTATCACTGGCTATGCCAGACATTTGCTGGAACTAGGAAGACCTCCCCTGCTTTCCTTTAGTAGCACTGTAGTATCATAGGGAACATATTAGGATACGTACCCAACAACAGCACTGTTCACCTAGAAAACCAAGCCCTAAAAAATTAAAACCAAAGATTTTTAATTCCAGCCACAATGCTTGCAAGGTGCATGACCAAAGGAAAGCCCTGGCCTGCCTGCCTTTACCAAGCTTTATTCAGGATCAGTGGTACCCTTCACTTCATGTGGAAAAATCAGCACAACGGTGATCAAACTGAGCCATGCCTGCATGCTGTTTTAATGGAGTTAATAACCAGTTTTAACTAATTCAAGGAGAAATTTCAGTGTTTTGGGCTTTCAGGGAGGTAGGAACAGAGGTGACCTTCGGCCCAGAAGAATCTCCTTAAAACATCCACATTTACAATGATACCTTGAATGAATTTACCACCAAATGGCAAGCCTAATAAATAATTTATGAGGATTAATTAACTAAAAGACACATTGCTGCAGAAAAAAAAGGTGTTATTGATTTTTCCCTTACAAATCTCATTCTCAGTAGTATAAAAAGATGCCACTTCATGGGAAATAACCTTTGAAAATTTTCTTATTTAATTTTTCTTTCTGCCTGTATTGGATTGGATTAAAGGAAGATTCATTCATATCCTCTTTCCCCAGCTCCAAACACCTGCATATAAAGATAGCAGAAAGAAAATAAAATTCTGAAAATAAAAGCAGCAACCATCACTGTGGAGATCCTCACTGCAGAGTTAACCTGCACAGTCTTAAATTAGCCCATGAGAATGAGAATAGCCACACAGTGAAATAATAATCCAGTGGCTCAAAGAGACTTAGCTAAACAGCTGAGGAATTCTTTTAACTTCAGCTGCAGCCAGCTCACATGAGGGCCTGGTCAGCAAAGGTGAAAGCACATTGCCATGGCTTGGGGGTGGCACCCACCCACAGCCCTTGTGAGTTCCACAGTGGCAAGAAGCCAAGCAGGCTCCGAGCCCAGGGCAAACATAAGGTCATGACTACTCAAGGTGAACACCAAAGTCCAGAACTGAGGGCATGCTCAACAAAGATGGAATAGCTGGAAGAAAACTAATTAAGATCAGAAAAAAAAAAAAACCAAAAAAAACCCCAGCACTTGCAAACCCTAATGCAGAAGGCTTGCAGGAGATCAAGGAATTAGCTGGGCTTTCTCCTTTGTTTATACTAGTTTTTTAATAGTTTTTATACTCTCTGTGTGTAAGACTTTCTCCCAGAGCATCCAGAGTCCTGCCTTTTGTCACCCAGCCAACCAACTGTTGTGGAAACTGATTAAGTTGTGGAAATGTAGTGAGTTGTTATTGTACACATGCTTTGTAAAGATGAGATACCTTCACACATAAGAAGGCTGCTTAGTGTGCTGTAGAATCATGAAATTAAACACAAAAACCCAATGTAACACTGAACATTTGTTTGAAAAATCTCAGTAGAGCAATGTCAAGAAGAGGTGACCAGAAGACAGATGAGCCCCAAGGCTAGGATGTCTATGGAAAGAGCCAGGAACAAATTTTCCAGGCATTGACACCTTAAAATAACATCCTTAAGTCTAAGAAAGCCCCTTCAAAACACCAATTAATATTTTAGCTTCACAATAACACATTATGAATTTTCACTTACCTATTTGAATAAGAGCATTTCACATTCAAACACATGCTGAAAAAGTTCTCCCCAAAAGGGAAGGACAGGGCTGAGTAAGTTTTAACATGCAATTAATTTCTTAGGAGCTCTGAAACAACAAAGCACTTGTACAGACACTTAAGTGCTAATAAAATAACTATGTTTCAACGTGTAAGCTCTATTTCCTTTCTGAGCCAGCAACTTTTTCTAAGTCATACTGGTTTCTGCCAAAAGGCTACATCTGTACAGGCCAATTCTTAAGATGCTTACACACCAAGAAGTGTATTTCCCATGGCATGCACTTTGGGACTAAAAAGCAAAGGCATGGCTCTCTGGTAAAGACAAGAGCTCTCTATAAAGCAATTGAAGAGGCTTATTTTCTGATAAGGGAAGTGGGCTTGCTCAGCACATCCTCTTTCTAGTAATCAGGAACTGTCAGACATAGCAAAAACCAAAAGCAGCAACCACCCAACAGAGACAAAAACCCCCAAAACCATTGCTACAATGCACAATCACTGCTGTATGATATAAATCAGTACTTTGCTATTACATGTTGACTATGTAATAAATAAGACTCAAAGGGTTTGGAAAAAGTTCTAAGATATAAAAGACATTATGTTTATGTGAAGACAAAGTTGAACATAAGCTCTTTGGCAATATAGCTGTCCCTGACTCAAGGTATGCCTCATGTTTCTTCTCCATCATAAAACTCTGACTGACAGACAAACTAAACACCCCCCAAAAAACATGACAAAGCTTTGAAGTCCAGTCTGCAAACTTAATAAGAACTAGTTAATGCAAAAATAAAATTTTACACTAAATTCCATTCAAGATTCCATTTTACACTAAATTCTATTCCAACCCTAAAAAAATACATGGACAGATTGGAATGACTACATATTTGGGACAAGGAGTAAGAGGTCTGTGCTTTTAAAATTCTTTTTGTACCTAACAGAAGAAACTGAGAGAAGCAATAGGACCAAGGGGAAGTCCCAAGCATCATTCTGCTGCATGGCAAACAATATGCCAGAAGTCAACTACAAACACAAAAAACTCCCAGTTTTAAAAACTTACTTCATCTGCAATTTGTTGTAGTGTTGAACAGTTTCTCTAATTTGCCACAATCTTCTGCTTAAAGTCAAAAGAGGATGTGCTGTAACTCATTACTTTCCAGGAAAACAGCTTTAGAACATTTCAAAACAAGCCTTGGACTAGGCAGAAATAGATTTAACTTGAGAAAAATTGCTTCACTATCAAGTTTCCCTTTAGATGACACAGCTTATCTATTCCTTATCTTCTCAAAACTAAGACCATTTCTGCTACCCAGCAGTAGCCAATAGGCTCTGCTGGCATGCTTCAATTCAACATGAGCCAGTGGAAGTGGCATCACACCATGATAAAAGTATCTGCAGTTATAAGAGATAATTTTGCAGTCAATTTTTTTTTCCTTCAAGCAAAAGCACTGACATTCCTGTTTGTAAGGATTCAATGTGCTGCATCACTTGGACATCCACACACCTTCCTGATGTTCAGCCCAGGTTAAAGGAACTTAATCAGAAACTCTTCGTTGCAATGCTGTCCCCCTCCCTGAATTAACTGGAGCTCTCTTTGGAGATACACAAATCAGGGAATCCTCTGTGTGGTTCAGAGTAGGTGTGACAGGCCACACACACGTTGAGGTGATGAGAGAATCTTCCTCTGGCACTTCAGCTACTCACTCAGCTCCAGCTGCATCCACCAACTTTTCCCAAGGATGGCCTATACACAAGTTTCAAATATACAAGTTTCAAACTCTGTCTCAAGGACACAATTTTGCTTTTGGTCTTTTTAAGCTACATAAATCATTCCAATTTCAGAAGATTTAAGAAATAGATTATGAAGTCTTCTGTTAGTGGAATTTATTATTAGGGGTTTACATTCGTGTGAAGGAAGAAGAAAACCAACCTAACTCCATTTGAGATCTGTGAAAAGATAGATCATGACTGACACATCACCTGCGCTGCAGAATTGACAGAAATCAAGTAAGTGCTTCAGTTTTCTAAGATTTACTTCAGCAACTGTTTATTGCACTTCATTCATACTTGAAACTGACTGCAGGAAAATCAGTCTTTTTAGTTGGTCCTGGTGAGTTTCTCAGCCTTCTGAAGTCATTCAGTACTACACTTGAAATGTACACACCACATAAACTGCACACATCGCTGCTTATGGCATCCAACAGTAGTTTTCACATTATGTTGTATTGATACGCTCATATTTCTCATAGGAAACGTAACAGCCGATAGCTCAGCAAAATTACTTTAAACATTTATTGCATCTTGTTCTAAGGCAGCCAAGAAAACAGATCTTAAACTCTCCTGCCATCTCATGTTGTAATTAAATCCAGATTAAGCTAATAACATCGCATAAGCAGGTGCACTAAAGACTACCAGAGTTAAGTCACTAGAATTAAGTCATTCACAGTACTCAACCTACCAATAGTTCCCTCAGACATTTCTGAAGCTACAGAAACAGCATAAAGATACTATGTCAAAACCAGCAGTCAAAAGTAGATAGAAATGAAGCAAGAAAGTAGAAGTAAGTAAACCATCCAATTAATCAAATTCAATATACAAGACATTCAGTTTTGTGATTTTAAAGAAACTGAGCATTCAAGTTTTCTTGAGTCTTTGCTTCAACATGGAAAAAATGGTAGTAAATACATCAAAGAGCATAAAAGAAATGATAAAGCCACCTAAGTATGAAAAACCCTTCAAAGCATAATCTGACAAAGAATTGTAGAAATAAAATCCACCCAGATAAATGGGAGCCCTCACTACATGCACCATTTACTAATACTTTACTTTCCAGAAAACTGTTGCATAAACTTCTTTGATCCTCCAGATGATTGTTTACTCAGTGGAGTAAAATAAAAATATTGGAGATAAATAGGATTTTTTCACAGAAATCACATAAAACCCCTTGCTGTCAAGAAAAATTACAAATAAAACCTGTTCTTGAAGAAAATCTCACTATAACAGAGGGCAGGCATAAAAACATGGAGGTAGTTTGAAGTGGTTTCAAATGGAGCTACACTGACCCCATAACAACCAACACACTGAATTTCCAGGAGGTAAAAGCAAAACACTGTGTTCTAAAATATTTAATTTACAACTGCAAAAAATATTTACACAAGGAAATTGCCACCTAAAATAATATTCACTATGCAGCAAAACCAAGAGACCTTCTTATGCAAACCATTATCAAATAAATTGGGTCAAATTGTAATTTTGAAGTTAATATGACTCAGTTATTGAATAAGTAAATATTAGTTAGTCCTTAAGCACATGCTTATCCTTTGAAACACAAGTAGTCCCACTGAATTAATAACTGGTCACAGGCATCTTCAGCATCACCTTGAAGCAATAGCTACAGCACCCATGTGTGCAGCTGAGTAACACTGTAATCCATTCTACTGCAAAACTTCTTGGCCACTTAGCAGTTTTACAAGTTGAGGACAGAATTTTTATTTGTAGACTGCGTGAGTAAAAAAATCTCCCTCTCTCCTGACCAGAGATTATTTGGCACATGAACAGCAATATCTCATTCTCATACTCCAGGGAGTTTTAACCTGCCTCTAGCTAAAAACTATACAATCTTTAGATTGCAGCAGAGTGTAAAAATCACTCTAATTAAATCAAGTAAGAACTGGTTTGACTAGTGTTACTGATCCCCCAAATAATTAAAATCAGTTAAGAAAAGTCAGAGGTTGGTACTTAACCATACCTAAACTTGTACTAATTTTAAGTAAATTTTGCAATTCAACAACTATAAAGAAAACATAAAGTAAGGTATAAGAGGAACCTGGACTGTTCTGAGTATAAACTACCACATAACACGTTTAGGGCACTTTTTTTTAAAATAAGATTTCTCCTGGCTTTGCATTTGTTCTAAGATGTAGTGACTATATCTTAGAGCATGCCAAATTTCATTGTAAACCAGCTGAAGCCTGACCTAAGGCAGCTGCATTTCTGATATATGTGAACAGAATCTAGCACTGTCACATATACTTACACCTATTTACACCAGTTTTGCTTCTGTGCTGTATGATCTACCTTTTACTCTGTTGTGCTCCCGTTGTTGCACCCTGGAGGCCTTTCAGGGCCCAGCTGGGTTATTCTGGAACAAACCTTTTAGAGGAGACTGACAGCATAGCAGCTTTCTTTCCAGTCCTGACAAAGTTAAAGCAAAGCAATGACAATACTCCGTGTGTTGATAAGCTCCATATGCACCATGCAAATTTAAGGGAAGGCAACATAACAGCAGGAGACATCAGTATGTGATTGCCAAGCCCATTTTGTCACAAACTTGTGCCCTAAAGCCTCTAAACACCAGGTAGGATGGGAAGGGGTGGAAAGTGAGTGATTTCTCACACAGAGCAGATAATTTCCTGTACTGTGCACAAAGTCTGATTGGTTTCCTGCCAGAATAGCCCAGTCTCTAAGTCTTTTGATCACTTTCCTCTGGCCCTTCACAGTTGCTCTGATTAGAGATTGATCCCCATGCTACTCTTTGATCAGCAGCTCCGGCAGTCTGCAGGTGCCATATATCATCACATTAACAGGCCACAGCAGTATTAATCTCCCCCTCTTAAATTTTTTAGTGCACTACATATTCTACCCACTCACAGAGCACTTGCAGAGGTCTCTGAAACTTTGCTTTCTATTAGAAGATATGATGTAGAACACTTTTATCTGGGGAGTCCCAAGTTCAAAGTTGAGAGAATTGAATTAGCCTCGAATCTGCGTTTCTGCTTTATTTCATTACAGTTCAGAGAGTTTTGAAAGCTCCCAGCTTGGCCTTTTGTGTTGGTTTATGCCCAGGGAGAAAGCTTGTTCTAGCTGACATGCTAAGTACTAAATTTTTCAAACGCGCCCCCCCGCCCCCCACCCCGAACATTAAACACCAGAGTTTCCACGAATGTATGCTAACAGCCTTAATTTTAGATATTCTACAGCAAGTGTGGTTTCATGCAGTATGTAACGTTACAGTTTGTAAAGTATTCTTTAAAATGACTTCATAATAGCAGATCAAGAGGAAAGGCGCTTAAAAATCTGAATAATGTAAATCATATGGAGTTCAGAGGCTAAGCAAATTACACACCCCGAAGCTGCCCTTGCTGTATGAAAGGAGTCTTTCTCCAGCTCTGCTCAACCCCAGCCCAGGGGAACTTGCATTTGAGAGTTTTCTAAACATTTCAGGTACACTTGAAAGTTGAAAGTAATTCTCATTTCCTATGCAGGATTAGCTCGTTTCCAGCCCGTACAAAATACCACTCATTCACGCAAAAAAAGACACAAAAACCCACCCCCCCCGAGAGCGAAGCATTTAAGGTACAAAAGTGCGCGGGTCGTTGTTGGGTTTAGGTTGTTGTTTTTTAGTTTGTTTGCTTTTTTTAGCAGGGCCAGGCGGTGAACTGGAAGGGGACACATTCTGCACCTCAAGTACGGCAGAAGCGGGAGCCGCCGGGCTCCCCCCGCGGCCGCGGGACCGCTGCCCTTTTCCCCGGAGCCGGCGGGCAGAGCCGCGCTGCCCCCGCGCACACCGGCCCGGGGCCGCGCTCCCGCCCCGCGGCGGGACGAGAGGAGCCGGGAGGGGAGCTGAGAGGAGCCGAGAGGAGAGCTGAGAGGAGAGCTCCGCTCCGCGCCGGCCGGGCGCCCGCCCCCGCCCTGCCCCGGGCTGCGCAGCGGCGGGCGCTGCGGCTCCTTACCGTTCTGCTCCTTGGCGCCGGAGAAGGCGAACTTGCTGCTGAGATCGGACTCGGCGACGGCCCCCTGCCTCCGGCCGGCCAGGGCAGATGTGAGCAGGAGCAGCCCGAGGAGGAGCATTGGGCCGGCGGGGCGAGGGGCTCCGGCACAGCAGGCACTGGCGGCGCGGCACCGAGGCCCGGGCGTCTCTCAGCAGCGCCCGGCGCGGGCTGCGCCGCTGGGGAGAAGGCAGCACTGAGCCTGCTCTGGCAGCGGAGAATTGCAGGGTAGTTTCCACATAATCCCATCCAAAACTTTTTCCTAGAGCCTTTTTCTGTGTCTTCAGGTTTTGTTTTCCTTTGGCTTTTTTTTTCCCCTTCTCTCTCTTAAAAAGAAAAAAAAAAAAAAAAAAAAAAAAGGATCAAAGAAAAATCTGGACCCAGACAACATTCCCAA